>BOPM01000145.1:792610-823801 GCA_022179025.1 Porites australiensis | reverse complement strand
TTATAAGCATTCTTTCTTTCTTTGAAGGAGCGAGATTAAAGTTTGTTGACAGGTAGGTTAATTTGTCGTTCTAGCTTGAAGTTTGGACTCGGCGGCACCGTGGTCATGTTTACTTAGCTTGTGAGTAAATAAAACGCAATGGGAGGACGTACCTTTTTGCAGAACAAGTTTTCAGAAAAACGTTTTTCTGCCATTGGAAGCACATTGCTGTAGACTTCGAATTTTCTGTTTTACCGACTCTTGAAAAAATATAACCAAATTTTGCGTACTGGTCCTTGGTTCGCGACCCATGACCTTGGTGGAATTACATTTCGCAAAAACGGAAACGGCCTTTGTTTTCGAAGAATGCTTTGAATATCTTCCCTATACATGTTTACAAGTTATCTTTTCTTAATTTTTCGAATATATACAGAGTTAATAGTAATTATTGTTTTCGACCGCGCTGAAAACCGCTCCGCGCTCGTGTGGGAGACTGTTGTCTGAAGTCTTTCAAAGAAGAGCAGATTATTTTATAGTCACAACTTCCGAAAAAAATATACAGCTGACTGCAGCTTTATTGCATCGTTTCTGTGATTTCTTCAAAACATTTGAGTCGTCTCAAGTAGAAGATAGCCGTGCAAATAAATAATTCACTTGAGAATACCAGAGACATCCAGAGACATCACTTATATCACGGCGCGTGATTGGCTGATTGTGACACAATAACTAACCGCTTATTGGCTTATTCAAACAATCCAGAACGTAAAAGTCGGTTCTGTTTAGCAGAAGTCCGTGGGGGAGAAATGAATGCGTGACAAACGAACGCTAAAGGACGTCTGCGGGGAGGCTAGCCTTTATGTGAACACCATTAATTTTATTGTGAACAGTTTCATGAAAGCATATAGCATAGACTAGAAAAGCACTTGTCTCCATAAAATAACCTGTTAAGGAAGAGATCTGGATGTCCAAAGATTGCCTAAACCATGGGCTAAGTTAGACTTTGTTAAATAACCGGCCCTTAGATATTTAGATATTCTGACCACAAGGTCAGAACATCTTACTCTTTTGTGAGGTATATTATGTTTTGTGGCTGTCAAGTAAATTTAATTCTGTCTTTTGTTTTGTTTTCCCATATTTAGATTTAACCCATATACAACCTTCAACAAATGCAGAATCTGCAAACAAACTGTTCATCAGGTGCATTCACACTACTGCCAAAGTATGTGCTAGATGTGATTATGCTATTATTTGCCATCACGGAAAAATCATACAATGGATTCTCAATGATTTGCAACATAAGCGAAACTAAGGCAATCTGTAAAAAGCGCTACAACCTAAGTGGCACCCCTGCAAAACATGAGTGTGCTTTGGAGAGTTACACCACTGCCCTCCCCACCCCATTGACTCAGATTTAACTTTGCCTAGAAAAAAATTTAACTACATTAATTTTAATAACACCAACATGCCTAAAGTTAGCAAATTATGTCTTAGGAAAAATATCATTGTTGAATGTGTGAATGGAATAAAGCCCTGAGGAAGTCTAGATCCAATATGTCAAAATTCCCCTTCTCAGAGTTAGCAAGTATAAAAGCCAATTAAAAAGCCAAGGTGTGCATCCTTGCCTCTTCCTAAGTCTTTCTTGTGGTCCGTAATAACCCTAACTCCAAACCCTTGTGTTTGACACCGACCAGTATGTAGTCATCACCAACACAAAAATGCAGCTAGTTTGTTGTCTAACCATTTTTTTTACAAAACAGAGTCTTCTCTTGAATCTCTAATTATCTCTCCATATGACAAACATTCTTTTCACTTTAAAGAGGAGATATTTTTCTCTTACCTGGATCTTGATATTGTTTATAGTTGGATAAGACAGCTGTCATCTGTAAGTTCCTGTGTTCATCAAAAGTTATGATTTTTTTATAGGTTGTGCATACAAGAAAGGTTTGTATCTAAACAATGTTTTTTGTTGATGCTATTGTTGATTTTGTTGTTTAAGTAGCAAAAAAAAATATTTTTCAATATGGAAGGCATGTTACACACTGTGATCACTACACTGTACCATGACTCATTCAAAATGAAAATTATTCTTTCAGGTTTTTCCATTCATTCCATTTTTTGATTAGTGTGTAACATGGAGAATCTTTCTTCCTTTTAGGTATCTGTGCCATGTGCGGCAAACAAGTCTTAGATACAACCAACTACAGACAAACTTCAGTATGAAGACAAACTCTGCAGTCATGTATCTTGCATTTTTCTCAGACTGTCTACTCATTTCAGTATAAAATGTTGTATATGTTGAGTTGCAAAAGAGTTTCTCTGGCATGTCACAAGAGGCGCAGGGAATGGAATGAACCAAACAAGACTCAACCCACTTTCGAGCAAGACATTGCCTGCATAGAAGGTATTTCCACATGAGTTTGTTCCCTGCAAATGAACTCATGAAGAAAAACTTGCTACGCAGGCTAAGCAGGGAACAAGTGGTTTTGGTTTCACCTCTGATTGGCTCAAAAATGAAGCATAGACTAGTGATGCAAAACCAAAGTAATTTTGTGATACCGACTTTCGACATCCCTTTAACGCTTAGACTGAGAACTCCTCTGCTTACAGTGAATAAGAAAACAGGCTCAAAACCAGAATAATGTTAATTAATTTGCACATGCTAAGGAAGTTGTCTGGTGAAAACGTTTGTGGACAGTGTTATATTTTATTGGTTCCCTGTTGCATATGAATTTTTTTTTTTTGTACAGTACATTTTTCTTATTGGTTTTGCCAGAGCAAGAAGAAGAGACTCTAACTTGAATCACGTGTATTAATAAAATATTAAACAATTAGTCACAAGGCTATTTTACTTAATTATAGTGTTTCATTAAATCTCATCGAAGGTGATTTGCAAGGTATTCACTCAGATTGATACTGTGGAGCCAAAGGCCGCATGGCTTCTAACTTGTTGGAGAAAATGCAGCCGATAAAACATCAACACTTGAACATTAAAGGAACAATAACACGGAAATGCCCCCATGTCACTGAGTAGAGTAGGCTACAATTAAAAAAAGTAGACTGGCTGATGCTCAAAATGGCACAACGGCTGCTACACAAAGTTTTAGTTTTCTTCCTTCCCCTCTTCAGCCCCCAGGGAAGAGAGGATATTCCTGGGAACTCTTGGTGGGGGTGTGCCCCCGGTTCTCCAAATCCTGACCCTATAAAGCCATTACGAACTCGCATATTACTCTTCCTTTCTTATTGATTTAGAATTGAAACTACAGATACGTTCATACAGCATACACTCCCTTAGTTCCCTCAAAAACCGTACCCAATTCCGGACCATAATGTGCAAAGTCTATACCCGTTTTCAGACTGAAAACCATACCCTTTGGGGCAACATATACATGTACCTATTTGATGGCCTATATAAGGGAACCCCCCCCCCCACCCACTTCAGCCAGAGAGAGGGCTCTTAACTCTTGGTCGTTTTGGATCCATATGGATCCATGCTTATTTTCGTTTTTCAACCACCCAAAACTCACTGCCGAACTAAGCAGCAAAATGAGCAAAGATAGATCTCTTCATGGGTACCTCATTTATTAAACTTGGACTAAAAAAAGCAAGCAACATTTGGGGAAAAATCATTCCGATTTTGGGCAAATTCCCCTGAGACCTTTATTGGGAAAACCGTGAAACATTCAAGTCAGTGAAGAGGACTATTCCATGCGAAAGAGAGACGATAAAGTGGGCATCAAAACTGGGTAAAAAAATAAAGGCAATGGGAAAAAAGTGACGACTAGCAGGATTTTCGTCCACGTTTGTTGTTGTTGTTGTTGTTTGTTTGTTTGTTTTCTTTTTTGCGGTTTATTTCATGATCATTTGGGAATTGAGTTGAATTTTTATACAGACTCGTTCCCAGTTAAAGCGATGAAAAACTGGGGAAAGTAGTCGCGAGGGATGCTGGGAAGGAAGACAGAGCAAATTTCTCAATTTTGTCTGAGGAAGGACTAGGACTGAGTCTGCTGTATTTGTCATATAAGCATGCATTTGATTGCTCTTAGTGCTCCTAATACTTAATCCAACCCAATTCCTCCCTCTGGGTTCTGTTCGTTCGTGTTATGCACCTATCAATGTAAATCCCGTGAGGGGGGAGTGCGGGCAAGGGGCGGGGATTTGATGACTGAGACTATCCCCCTGTCGGGCTTTTGATCGTGCGAAGCAACCCCAGGGTCGGGACATTTGACTTTGACCGACAGAAGCCTGGTATCGATTCAGGAGCGGTTACCAAGTCCGTCCCCCGAGGCTTTCTGAAAGTCACGCTGTTGGAGAAAGGTATGAAGTTACTAATGTCTATTTTGAGAAAGGTTCTATCTTCATGTTCCCATCTATTGTTAAACTCGATTGAAATCGAATTCCACCATGAAAGTCAGAGGATTTTTTACGGGTAACTGATCTGACCTGTTCCGACATGTTGAGCAGATGTTATAAAGCATTTTACGTTTCATTAATATTATAATAGCACAGTAGATCTTCCTGGAGTGATTTTGTTGTTCAAAATAGGAGATGCTGGTGGAGAGAGAAATTACTTAATTACAGCGAGTAATTTAACGGAGCTTATGTTAACCATAAATAAATATTCTTTTAATTTGTTTTGTATAGTGTTATAGTATTGTTTGTTTAGATTTTTTTCCTGGGGTGGGGGCTTTTTTGACACTTTTGATCAACCTTTCGTTTCCCACCCTGCGGAATTTGATCAAAAAATTTCAAAATTTGTCAGATCCCCACCCCTTGCCCGCACTCCCCCCCTCACGGGGTTTACATTGATAGGTGCATTACTCTCAATTGAGCACTTATCACTTTAACGTATTCTCAGTGAACATAAGGGTCATATTCAGAACATCCTGGCATATTTTTGAAATTTAACTTGGGGAAACTGTTTGACATGAAATGCGCATAGTAGCTACGAGTGAGTATTCTTCATATTGAGCCGCTGTAAACTTGTGTCAGCAGTCCAACGGGCTCCCTCATTTCTCATAAGGGAAATGTGCAAGGCAAGACTTCCCTGAGGGTTCTTGCATTGGTATAAAACGTTTGCGTCATATACATGTAAAAATTTTAAGGAAAACGTTCTAGTTAACAGACAGTAAACAGACGGAAGTTCTCTTCTTAACGACGATTTTTGCGTTTCGGAAAGCATATTTCTCATTCCACCACAGCAAAAGCTTGGCAGAAACCGCTCATGAGGTTCTTGTTTGAACAGTGTAAAAACTATTTGAACGTCTTTTGACTGTGGTTGAGGAGTTCACATGAAGATTCATTCTCTTTTTGTTTACCGTTTTTTCAGGTTCCGTTTGTCACACTTCCAAACTGAGCATCACTGAGCCGCGATCGGAATGAAAACAGCAAAGCACCAACTTTGCTTTGATTCAAATTGGACTCTACACTACAGATCAGAGGAAAACGGTACATAATTCCCAACGTCTTTATCATGTTGCTGTCCAAAGGAGCGCTTATTGCAGTATGTTACTCTATTGACCACTCGGCAAAAAAGTTCATGGTTTTGTAGGAAAAGATATCAGAGGCAACCTTTTCTAATAAATTCGGTCTATTTTGAAAGAACTATACTACCATGGCGAAGCAGAACTCCAAGTTTTCTCCCTAAATTTTCAAAACGCCACAAGAAGTCCATTAAAGAATTCTGTTTTGCTTTGAAACATAGAAAAAACAGTGAGCTGTTAGTTTTATTGTGGAAAGCTAGCCAAAACACGTCGAATATTATCACGGCCGCGAGAATGAATTTCAAAATAGCGCATAATTTAACTGCTTATATTTCAAAGAGTTTTCTATTTTTTTTATTTCCGTTGTCCTTTTTTTTTTCGTCTTTTTAAGAGACAAGTAAGTTCGCTCCTAAATGTCGGTATTCCTGAAAATATTCTTACATGGCCGATTAAACATTATGTAAATTACAGCTACTAACGAAAAATGACCAGAAAATTGGAACAAAGAGTTTCTGACAAACTGTCAAATAAGCCGTCAAAACCTTTCAAATGTATCTCACCACCGAAATCTCCCTGTTTAAGTCAATGAAGTCAGTTCAAAATTACATTGAGATTTGAATAAATAACTTCCAAGCTAATGAACCGTTCACAAAAAACTACCGCAGAGTAAAGCCAGAAACTTGACGCATATACGGATACTCGCTCGATCGCTCGTGACACCCGTACCCGAGATGGCACGGCAAAATGACGACCTTTTTAAGAACATTCCTGGATATTTCGTGAGAAAAATGTTGCTTCAGAAACAAACAATTCTGTCACGATTTTTTTTGAGTAATAAATTTCAAGCATGATTTTACTGATGTTGATCGCAAAAACGTAGAACATCTTTAGTATCTGATTTTTATATAGCGTATGAGTAGATGCACGTGTCCGTGATCAAGGACACGTAGGGAGTTTCTCCAGTCTTTCCACGTGCGCTTGTAAGAAAATTAAAGGAAACTTTGTAGATTCTACCAACTTTTTGCTCTCTGAAAACAAAAAAAAAGACGCATATCAAACCTAGTAGCATTGCAGATGCGTATTTTTAAAATCTATGCCAGTTTTAAGCAATATTAGAAAGGTTCAAATCAGTCAGTCAGCACAAGTCTTGACACTTGCGAATAATCTGAAAATTGAATTCAAAATGAGAGAAATCTTTGTTTGATGGAAAAGAGGCTTTTTTTAGGTCTACTGATTACTGTGTGTTTTGGTGAGGTAAAATTGATCGTAAATAGCAGTTAAGGTAGTTGTTATAAGGGTGAAAATAAAAATAAGAACAAGGACTCTTTCAGCCAATACAAATACAAATAATTTTCCTGAGCGAGGACTGATTGCGTTTTAGACAAAACGTTTGGAGTAGATTAAAAAAACAAGATTTTACTATCTGTAGAATTCCTTTTTTAGTGTTAAGGAACACTGGAGGAAGACCTTGTTCATGCCAATGTAGCATTTTGAAAAAAAAAAACAACACTGAATCCATACTAACAAGAACCAAAAGATAAAGTTGCGATTAGCCTATTAAAACATCTGTTTCTCCTCGCTCTTTGCCACTGGAGACGTTTCGCGCGGAGGAAACGGCGAGGAGCGCGGAGAAACGGCTGTTTTCGCAGGCTACGAGTTTCGATCAACTCTGTGGATAACAGAAAAAAAGTTAAAACTTAGGCTGGAATGTTTGGAGGAAGTTTATTTAGAACTTTTGCTTCAGAAGTGCTTGAGTCTCAAAACACTGATTCCTGTGGGCGTTGTCTTGTAAGAAAGTGGAAACTAGGTTTGTACTCAGAACGTTGAGCAACGAAAGTTGAACTGCATGAAATTTCCTTCGAGCACTGAAGTTTTAAGACTTGAACATCTCGTGACATTTAATCAAAAGTTACAAGAAGACATTCACGACGAACATTTAAAGCTTTTCGCGGAAAATGAAAGTATTTTAAGTTCTTAGCCTTGTCCGATCGACAAAAAATTCACACTGTAATCATTTATTTTTAGAATGAAAGCCTCGTTAATACAGCTGCATGATCAATAAATTTGATTTGTAGATTTATGGACTTACATTGTAATAGCCATTTTACACGGATTCAGGGAATAAGGAATTTTTTATCGGAGATGACTTCAGTTCGGGCATATGATTTGAAACAGGCGAAAAATCTTCCCTAAACACCTAGTGATTAAGAAAAATTAAAAAGGTGTATCTTGCGGCATGACTCCACACATTTCTCTCAGTTTTGGGCTGGGGTCGGCACGTAACTGGAACTCTTTGTCGTTGTGCCTCTTTGTAACTCCAGACAATACCGGTTTACAGTTGTAGATGAAAGTCATGGTGCTTTTCTGCCGTTTAACCGTTGTAGTTACAAAAACACAGAAGATGGCTTTGTTGAAAACCTATAAGCCCATTTAGAATGAAACGTATGTTTAACTCTCGTTATCTGAGTAGTTTTTATGGATTTCTAAGGCTCGTAACTAATCTCTTTTATTTAGTAGCATTTCTGTTAAATTGTTCACTTGAACTTTTTACATAACCTATAAGAAGGATTTTCTCAGTTTAGTTTGGAGCGGACCGTTGATCAGCTAACGCTGGTAACAGAATAAAAGAAAGGGCTTTCCCCGGTGCTTGACTCAGTGATTCGAGGGCCTTTGAAGGTCTCCAAGTGAACGAAATTAGGTTTGTTGTTAGAGTAAAATTATATACATGCATGTACAGTGAAAAGAATTGAATGATCAAAGTTAAGCTGAAAAACTGAATTCAAGGATTGAGTAAGACAAGACAGACTGTTTGATGCATTGATATATTCATCAGGTTTCCCCAAGATTTTCGAGGATTTTCTCATCAAAATCCTTCAGTCAAGAATCAATGACTGATGCAACTGTCTTCCATGTTTGTTTAATAACATGAACGAAATTCAGGCTCTTTGAGCTGACTTAGCATGAATAAAATATGAACACATCATAATTTGCCAATGTGTCATTGTAAAACAAAGCAATATTTTGAAAGGAGTTTTCCTGTTTCTTCTCGCTTTTTATTAACAGGCAATAAATTAAGCAGTCATTTCATGTGCCGTTCCATAATCTCCTGAACTCCTTTCAACAAGTTGTTGCAAGTGTTGAAATGAAGTTTGCTGTGGTCCTTGTTGCTGTTCTGTTTTTCACCAGCTTCTGCTCTTGCCGAGCTGCGGAAAATGTCTCTGGAAACCAAGTAAGTTTACCCCTCATTCTGCCTCATTCCTTAACACCCGATGCTTCCTACAGCTTTTTACTTCTGGTTATTTGATGAGCAATTAACATTAAAAGTGCGGTTTCTCCGCATCCACAGTAAGACTTAAAGTAACCAGTTCATTTCTCTACTGCGAAACAAAAGTTTGGGTTGAAATCGATAACCAACAGTTCTTACGAACTAAATTCAGTGTTTTACTGATTTTTCAAGTTTTAACGAATATTGTTGATTTTATTTAATGCGAAGTTATTTCGCTTGCTTCCTAGAAGATTTGTGCAACTCCAGGAAATCCGATCAATATCAACGTGGGGCAACATGGAAACGCAGTTAAGGTAACTGAGATTTTCATTTTACATGTCATTCAGGTTTTTTCCCGAACATGCTCATGGTCAGTTTGACCATTGTCTACAAATTACAATACAAAAAGAACATACCCATGAATGACAAGACAATTATTGAACTCGTCGTTTCACAAAATCATCATGATTTGTCAGTATTTCGCAGTTCAGTTGTTTGTCTCTGTCTTCGAAAGGCAAATTGTTTGAGGCGCTCTTAACAATTGTTAATTTTTTAATCATTTTCCAGTGCCGTAGCCAGACCAAACGGCCAACCGAGGCAGGCGGGAGTTGCTAGGGGGGTTCGGGGGCATGCCCCCCCCCCCGAGAAATTTTGAACTTTAGTCTCTCGGAAATGCGATTTGCAGCGTTTTCTGGGCCTTTCGGTAACTTTTTTTCGAGTTAATTTAAGTGGAATTTAAAAAGCAATAATCAGAAACAAGCTACATAATCTGGGTGACCGTTAACCTCGCCAATGGTTTTGATCAGTATTTGTTCAAAAAAAATTTGAGTTAACGTACGTAGAGCCTTGAGATCGATGATATGGTAATTTTTTCATAGTATATTGACTGAATTGCTGAATTCTTTGTAATATCATGATGCGTTAAAAATATCCGATGATCGCTTATTTAAAATAAAAATGATCGGCGAAATTCGTCAAAATTTTACCGAGGCGAGTGCCTCGGTTGGCCTCATACTAGCTACGGCGCTGTTTTCCCCTCGCTATTAAAACCCGTCTATATTCTATGTCGGCGTTTATCATCCATTGGTTTTCATCGCGTCTTTCCTTTATATAGAGGCAAAAGTCGCACGCATTTCAGCTGTAACAAATATTATTTTCATTTATAAACGTTTTAGTGTCAGACCTGCAATTGCTTTTTTTCAATTCCCCTTGCGTGACTACATATACGGGCATATTCTCACTCGATTGAAATTCTTAATCAACATTGGCTTGGTTGAATAAGAGGAAAACCCGCTGGAACATGTCTGGTATTTTTTAGGGTGAAAAGGGCGATAAAGGTAGTAAAGGAGACGCTGGAATGAAAGGTGCAAAAGGGGATGCAGCAGGAAAGTCTGCACCTTGCAATTGCAAGTTACAGGTGAGATATTCCTTTGATGATTTTACAAGGTTCGTATACACCCTACTCGATAAAAAAGTGAAAGTGATGGAATCGAACTCAAGAAATCAGAAAATATATTATATTTGCGAGCTTAGTAAAATAGCTGATAGCAAACGTAAAGCGGAAGAAGAAATAATAAATACGAAGTGCAAAAATGAATCCGTACATGTTCGTTGTCTATTCCCGTGAAAACTATCAGGTAGTGAAGTGAACAAGGAAGTTCCATTTCTCATTTCGAATTTCAGAGTTCCTTTAAACTTCAGGGGTTCAGTTTATGCCAAAATTTAACCTTTAGTAGTCGGGGAAAACGCAAAGTTCTGAAGTGTTACCTAGAGAGGAGTATCGATATGTCTAAAAGAAGAGAGAGAATTCCGCCTCTAACTGAATAATTAGGGCCCCACTCAGTGTTTCCACTTGCATGGTAAATGAGTCATCAGCTTTTATGTTTGTTATTTAAGGTCGGATATCAGATTTATTTATCTTACTGTATGCCCTTTATCCCGTCTCTTCAAGGATCCAAACAAACCGTCGGCTCACATTGAAGGTGCTAACAAAGGTGATGTCACTTACCAAGTCAACAAAGGTATCGGTCATAATAGCGATATCTTTGTTTATGGATGCTATTATTTTGATTTTGTCACCGTCCATATTCTCAAGGTGATATAAACTGCGTGCGGATACTCATGAGTTATCGGGTTACTGGTCAGGCAATGAATGACATGTTGATAATTTTCTGATAACTTTTCCTAGGTCTTATACGGCCGGGTTCTTTTAAAATTACGTGAATTTAAATAATAATAATAATAATGATAATGATAATGATAATGATAATGATAATGATAATGATAATGATAATGATAATGATAATGATAATGATAATGATAATGATAATGATAATGATAATGATAATGATAATGATAATGATAATGATAATAATAATAAACAATTTTCCAAAGCGCAAAATGCATAAATTTACTCCTGTTTGGAATTTTATCTTTAGTAACGCGGCTTTCCATACAGCGTTTATTTTTTTCATCTTGTTACCCATCTTCCACTTGTTTCATTATGAAAATTGTAATTTGGGCCACCGGGCGGACCCCTGCGGCGGACCCAAACGTTAGACTTATTGGACTTTTTTTATGGTTTTGCAGTAATCAAAGACTGGACTCTAAGTGCTCCCTACAGCCATCTCGCAGGCGGCATGAAGTATAAAGACGGAAAACTTACTGTACCCATCCCTGGACGTTATTACATTTACGAACAGATTTACTGGCGTGGCTACAGAGGAAAGCCTGTCAGAATTTCTATCCTTTTGAACAACAAAGTGATCGCCATGGCTCATCCACCAATGAACTCGTTGCGAAGGGACGAGTTTACGATTTCCACAGGCGGAGTGTTTCATCTTAAAGCTGGTGACGTCATTACAGTGGCCCCCACGCACAGTGCCGGGATAGCCTTCATGCACACTTACCACAGCTTCTTTGGCGCGTTCTTGATTTGAAATGCACCAGGATTTTTTCCAATGCACGAGTGGTTTTTGGTAGTTTTGGCCTCTTTTCTTGATCCATTGCGTCAAAATTAAATAAAGTGTTGGGACAAACTTTCAGCTGAATAAACTAACAATCGTTAACAGAGCATTGAGTGTTTTCTTCTTTTTTTCGTCGTTATAATATAAGGGGTTCCGCGTATACATCATGGTTGTCGGTAATCACTAAGAATTTTCTTAGCTGATGGTGCTCAACTGCATGCACAGTAAGTAGTGAAGGAGCGGGGAGTGGGGAGAGAGAAACAAGCGAGGACGACGTAAGATTCCTCACCTCTTCATTTCGCGTCACTCTCTACTCTCCTAATTAGCCTGAACAGGCTAAAGAAATAGCTAAAAACGGTGTGTTCTTCTGTACTCTCCTCCTACCCCAATTCGACCTTTCTTTCCCCAATCTGGCTTTGCTTTCAAAATCAAAGATGGCGACTGTAGGAAAATTCTGAAAATCCTTGATAACAGTTTCACGAGCCCGCGAGACTGAGCACCTGGCCAAAACCCTTGTTTTCACCGTCCTTTTCACCAAAACTGCTGAACACCAACCTGGTTCAGGTTATTGTTATCTAAGGTCTTCCGAAAATTCTAATCTCTCGCTCACCAGAAAAATACGCCTGTCGACTACAGGATAGAACATATTGCATATAATTGCAACATTCGTTTTTTCGTTTCCTTGGTAACTCTTTGTCAAGTACTCTAGAAGTTAGAGAATTTTTAAGATAAAGCGGATTTGTTTCTAGACTCGAGAGTACAAGTATTCATATATATTACCCACTGGCTCCAAGGCATTGGCTCTTTAATATCCGCTCGTAACGAGGTCGAACAACAGTAATCTATTGGTGGTTTTCAGCTAAGTGACAAGGCAGCCATCCTGGTGCACAAACCAATAACTTTTTCTTGCAAGGTTTGCATGAAAAAAGAAGAGTTTAGTTTTATGAAGTGGTGGGTTTGTCTCTTGGTTGTCCCTGGCCATCAGTCATAGCGCATGGTCGTCATCAGTCAGCTTGGACGGTCAGCAACCTCGTTCCCAGGGTCCTCTCCCACGGTCAGCTGAACTTTGTAAACCCGAGTCACGCGAATTTCGCGGGATTTTTTCTTGCGTGGTCACGCCCCCAGTCATTCACCTTATCAGGCTATATTTTCCATAAAAGGCATAGATAGAACAAAAGGCTTGCCATATAAGGTCTTCAAAACAAGTCTTTCCAGTCATTCTGCCCGACCACTTGTTTACAACCTGAAAGTTTTACTACAAACGATGAAAATCCGTTTCACTTTAATTGCGAGCGGAAAGGACGTTCAAAGAGTCCACAATGGTTGATAGCGTCTATCGAACCCGTTCTCTTGGAATCGGAGTGTCGGGTATTCCCGATCAATACGCCGATGGGAAGGCAGCAAGAGTTTGGCAACACTATATTGGCGGACACAAGAAGAGAACCGAGTCATACAGGGAGTTCTTCTGTAATCTTTTGAACGAAAACGGGATCAGACACATCTTGGATGTCGCTTGTGGCACGGGGTGAGAAAATTGTTGGTGTATAAAGTAGGTAAAGCGAACTTTTAGGACTTAAAACACGTTGATGAGGATCTGAAATGGAAAACTCGTGTTGCTCATAACAGCTTAAGTTTTGTTGTTTTCTCTTTACGTCTTTAAGTGTATTAGCATACGAAGGTAGTAACTTATGATCTCCAATCGATTTTTACTCAACAAAAAAGAATAAACATTAGGCTAGAAAGACAGGATACCTTCTTTGGTTGTTTCGATTTTTTTCGTGACAAAAACCTTCGATTCGTGGCATCTTTGAAAGATATGAACACACCAACATTGTTTTCAAGCCGGTTACACCAGCGTAACGTCAGGTTGTATTCAGGTTTTTTCGAGCGACGTGATGGCACGTGAAGGAAGTGAGCAAGCCACTGTACTGTTTACGTTTCTTGTTTTTAGAATTAAGTGTGACGAGGTTTTTTGTTCTTGCCAAGGCTAAGCAGCGATAGGAAACAACAAAACTGTCAATTGTTTTAACGTCAATGTTGGTAATCTATTCTAAAAAGTTTAAATAAATAATAAAAAACAACTCATCCACACACTTTTCACACTTCATTTAAAACAGAGGCTAGGCTCCTGATTTAAAAAGTGGCTGATCACGCTTCAGCGTGTTCAGCTTTGATGAGGTAGAAAAAACCTTCAGTGAGGTCTTGTTGTGGAAAAAAAATGCTGGCAAGCAACATGGCCTTTAATAAAACATCATTTCAAATTTTAAAATGGCAGGTAAAATAGTGACAAACAATAAAATCAAGACTCAGTGACAGAGAAAAGATATCTACAAACACATAGTAACATACATATATAGCTATTTCGAGAAAGGTTGTCGCAAAAGCTGTGCACGCGACAATCCCGAAAGGTAATATGGGATATGATCAATACACTTGTTCTTGACACTAAAGCTGTTGAACCTACTTTTGTTGCTTTCCTTTAGCCCTCGAAAACATACGTCCATGGCCTCTCATGCAATTCTTTGAAATTTCTTTGAAAAACAGTGAACAAAAAGCCAGCCACAATACCTTTCGAGATTGTCGCGTACACTTTTTTCGACAACCTTTCTCGAAACAGCTGTATATGGGACATGGAGACTTGCCCAGTGTTCCCACACCTCCTTCGGCTTCTCCTACCCCACCACTACAGGGGCCTCTTGAAAGCCTGCATCCTTGGTCTGTGGGGATGAAAGGATGAGAGCTCAAACAATGAAGCCATGTTTGACTTTTTTTGTGAAAGGTGTGAAAATAGATTTCTGTATCTAATATTTCATTCACATTGTCTTCTTGGTGTTAAAGCAAGTTCTGTCATTTCCACTAGTTTCGCTGAAATCTGTTACTTTTATTGACTGCAGTTTACAACAATGTTATTATTATTTGTGAATTTTCGTTTGCAATATAATAGGGTGGGGGAGTAAGTGATCTTTGCTCCTTGTAGCATATGTTTCTTAAATTTCCTCTGGTGTTGATGTTTATTTACAGATAGCTACCTGACAAATATGAGTTCCTAGATTTGAAAATCTAACGGAACTGCAGGATGTTTCCAGTTTCTCAAATAAGGTTGACCTTCCTTCTCCTTTCAAGTCTTGGAGCTTGATAAAAAAGGAAGGATACCTACTACCCTGCAGGTAACTTTTGATAATCAATAACATACTGTCTAGTAGAAGTGAGTTGGACAATACAATAACAGAGGTTTAATATTCAAGTGGAAAGATATCAGATGTGGAAAGCTACGGTGCTGCCTCTACAGAAATATCCTGCGAGCAGTGATTTCTCCAGGCCTGACGCTACAGGAGAGAAACTCTCCCGTAGTGTCTGGCCTGGAGAAACCATTGTTCGCAGGGTACTACAGAAATCAAAAGAATGTTGAGGTGTCTGGATATCAAATTAAAACACTGATTTAAGTGATAGTAAACAAATGAAGTAAAGAAGCATGAAATTTTCAAACCTCTATCAGATTTTCCTTCCGTCAATAATACTTTATTAATCTTGGTGTCAAAGTGTAGACTGATACATTCTCCTATCTTTGATTCATAATGATTATAGGTTAAAGATTATAGTAGTTAGGGAGAAACTTCTTAACACAACAATTTCAACTGTAGTTATGATTGTTATGTTTGTTATGATTGATAGTGACCATATGTTGCTGAGGTCCAGGTGGTAAATGTTAGCCAAAGCACAGAACAGCAGTCCAAATCCTTAATAATTTTTGATAATATTATTGTTTAGTGATCATAACTCACCGAAACATTTGAAACAGATCAGACTGGATTCTGGCTATTACCATACAACAACAACACTCTAATTTTTTCTCTTAATTTTTTTTTTGGAGTCATTAAGACTACACTCCTGGCAGTTTCTGCTGATACATGACACCATAAATTATGATATTTTGGTCGGGTGCATTTTACAGAACATTAACTTTTTGACCCTCACTCTCTTGTTTTGCTTAAGGGTTGATTCCATAATGCTGCTTGAAAACAACTTTAAGGTGACAAGCACAGATGCCAGTGATAAAATGTTAAAACAGGCATGGAAGATTCGCTGGCAGCGTCGGAAAGAGGAAGCTTTTGATAACTGGGGTAAGTTCTCATCAGTATTATGATGATTGGTGCCATGATTCTGTTCATGTTATAGAGGAACCATTCTCCAATTAACACTTCAGATCATGAACAACATCATTAACCATTTCTGCAATAATACATCATGTCAGCAGTGGTAGTTGTAGAGTATTATAAGAGGTTTTGAACATTTAAATTTTATGTGAATGCCTTTGGATTTTTCCAGATGAAGGCCTTTTTTTATGGTTCTCCTAAAAAATCCTTAATTTCCGAAGGGTAAAAAATCTTGTGTTTTAGATAGAGAAGCTGCGTAATCAAATGGATATGTTATTTGTATAGGATGTGAGGACACTCGTGGTTATAACTAACTTGTAACTTTTCTTCCAGAAATTGAAGAGGGTAACTGGCTGTCCTTGCAAGAAACTCAGATTACAGTACCTGAAGGAGGATTTGATGCCGTTATCTGCCTTGGCAATTCATTTGCCCACTTGCCAGACTTTCCAGGAGATCTTAGTAATCAGAAACTGGCGATTGAGAACTTCAAAGATATGTTGAAACCAGGCGGAGTGCTCTTTATTGATCACCGGAATTATGATGCCATTCTTGATACTGGCAAAGCCCCCTCAAAGAATTTATACTACAATGTGAGTTTGTATATTTGAATGTGCTTGCAGGGATAAATATGGCAATTTCAGTACAAGAGGGTAAGGGGAGGCCTCAAAGCCAGGTATGGGTATAGAGGGAGTGTTTAGAGATGCTGTGATAATATAATTATTGTGATATTAATTCTCCTTTCTTGGTCATTTGTCTCAGAGATAAAATTGAGTTGTAATGAAATTGAGTCCTGTGGACTGCAAGTCCATCACTCCAACTGCACAGTTGGCCAAGCCATTACGAGTGAACTGTACGTCATCACGAGTGGGTTCTATAATACAGAGAATAATAATCATTTTTTTGTGTGATTGTAGAGTGACTGCATTGAAGGCATCAAGACCTCTGTACTGTATGTGGACGGTAGAGAAAGTATGATAACTCTGGACTACACCGTTGACCCCTCCAAAGCATCAGAAGATTTTATGGAAGAGGGAGAAGAACCAAAAGCAAAGAAAAGGAAGTCAACTGATGGAGAAGTCAGGTAAAATAAATTATCTATAGATGCCCACAGGTTGGTTTGGAAGGTGGAAGGTTGTAATCAGTAACAACTGAATCTTTTTGGTTTTCCTCCTTGTGCTGAATATCAGAATTTAAAATAAAATAGATGTATCTTAGGTATTATTATTTATTATTGACAGATGTTATAATCATTTGCAGCAAATTCCGTCTGTCATACTGTCCACTTCGCCTGAAAACCTTCCGCAGCCTTCTCAAGGGCATATTTGGTGAGGAAGTAAGGCATGAAGTTTTTGGTGACTTTGAACCACTTGGAAAAGTTGAGCTTCCTGCATACTATGTGCACATGATCTGGAAAGCAACCAGTGAGAATGGTGTGGCAGCAACTTGATTAGTACAAGCAGTGGAAAAATTACCCTTCTCCTACTTATAAGTGTTCAGGAAATAGATAAGAAACATTCATGATTATTATGATCACTGAACGTTAAAAAATAATAGTTATAATAACTAAAATAGTGCACAGAGGTCCTGCCTTGCATTTATTTCCCAAGTAAGGTTAGCCTGTGTAGCTTGCAGTTGTCTGGCAGAGTTGTCAAAAGAAGCTGGCTGCCAGCGAAAATCGCTGCCTACCTAGTTAGGTATCGGCCATGTACTCTGCTTGGCATTTCTTTATGGATGGTGTTTCTTAAATAAAATATTCCTGGACTGGCCGCTGACTTTGACAACTCAGCTGTCTACTTCGAAACTTTCTGACAACCCTGAAATGAGCACAAAGTCGCCTCGCTCTCCACGGCCCCTCCTGTTATATCCCATACTTTGCGCATTCGCAGTGTGTTCGATGTTTACCATGTGCTCGGTCGGACATGCTTCTGATGCTTGTTGTTAAAATTGGCCTTTTAAATACGTGAAACATTACACCTCCCCAAGATATTCACCAGCTATGAAAGCTAAACTGATGCATGTTAGCCATGAAATTTTAGAGAAATAAAAATTATAATGTAACCTAGTATAACGATATAATATGGCAATGTGAAAAATTCTTAAATAACTTTGGACCAAAGTTTTGGACAACTTCTTTGCTCATGGGTGTCAGTTTTGTAAAAAGTGCCTCAGTAGCAAGAGGCAATCTTAATTTTTACTTCATTATTTTGAATGTAAAACTTAACAACAATAAAAAAACACATGCAACAGATACTATAGCAGGTTGTGATTGTTGTACGATTTTGTAACATTGAATCTGAGTGAGATAAAAATCTCTTTTCTTTCATGGTTTTAGTTTTGCTTTCAATTTCTTAACTCATGAAAATTAAACCAGGAGAAATAACTAATACATCATACCTGGCACCTGATTGCCATTAAAAAGGCGTCAACCAAAAAAATGGGGCTTTTTTTAGTTTGGAGAAGCAGTAGCATTTGCTGTCCATCCCTTCCACTGAGGGTAGACCCAGGCAGTGGTCATTTCTTGCTTCAATTGGATTCAATTTCAAAAACAATGCTGTCTGTTTATGATTATAATTGACCACTTCATAAACTACCAGGAGAAAGGTACAAGCTTTGTAACAGTGATTTCTGGGATTGTTTGGAATGACAGAAAACAATGATTGGTTAGTGGTTGCCTAAGATTCCCATCAAGCAATCATAATAATATTATCCAGCAAAGCACTTCCAGAAGTCACTGTGCCCAAAGCTAGTATCTATTCTCTTAGATTATTGAGCTGCAAATTGTCAGAAACAAAGTTTTGCGTCATCACTTCCCTGTCTATCTCCATAAGGCATACTAGGAATAAAACTAAAAATTATTATTCTCACAAACACAAACTTCAAAGATAATTTTTTTTTATTTGAAAAATCAGAAGCAGCCTCTACACTTATGAATGTTCCAATAGTTTCTAGTTTTTACCTGGAATAAATAATGCTGCTTTCAACACTTTACTTTAAGTTTGTTTCGAGGGCCAAGGCAACTTCCGTGACATCTAGAACAAACAGCCAGTCCTCGTATCCTTACATAGTTGTCAATACTGCTAGCACAAACTACCACATTACAGCCATGGGACCAAATAACTAGAAGTATTATTTACCGAACAATATAAAGAACCCTGATAGTTTGCCCCTGCTATGAACTAGACATTTTCACTGTTCATTGTTCTAAGATGTGTGACACATGACAGCTGACTGTGTAGCTTTCACCTAGTGAACCAAAACTGACTTGGACACCAATGCAGTTGTAAAATTCTGACTCGGCAAAACATGCAACAAGCTTTGCTGTCTGGTTTTTAGCCTTCCGAGCTATAACTGATGTGTAGTCTGTCAACAGTGCATGCCTGCAAGTGTTTTCTATTGTGTGGCAGTCTGGTGTGCATGTCCATATGCTGCCCCATACTGTTGATACCACTGACTGTAAGTGTAAGCATTCTGGAACAAATGACAACAACATATTCATGAGGAATTTTGCTACAAGGAAAACAGGAGGAATGGAAGCCAAAATTAAAAAAAATGCATGATTTGAATAGTCACACCACAGGGTTAAATCAGATGACTTATTTAATGTTAAACATCAACAAATGGCTTGGGAATAAAAGGGTCTTTAAAGGGAACTCACTTGTCCATGAAAGTGTTCTTTGAAGAAAAAAGAGCTTTTGGAAGCAATGGCAATACATCTGCTTCATCAGTCTGCTCATCATCAGAGCAGAGATCAATGGATAGCAGAACAGTACAGTTGCTGTTGGCAACAGGGAACGAGCAAACAGTCACTGATCAGACGTGTTCACTAGCAAAGGTTGCCAATGAAGGAAAACCCTTGAAGGGAAACCCTTCATTGTTACTGTAAATCCTCTGTTAACCCCTCCCTCCTCAATAAACCCTCCTTTTTCAGGGGAAGAAAGTTAATATGGCCCCCCTCTTTTACGCCTTCCCCCTCCCCTCCTCCCTTATTAACCACTAATAAAACTTATTAGTGGACTACTGTCAAACTTCATCTGCCCTGATCCAGGACAGTTTATGCACCAGCTGGAAGTTTGGATTTGTGTTGGATCCTCAGCTGCATGCCCTCAAACTTCTTGTACCTGAGCTTTTCCACTTGATACCATCGTCTCTGCTAAACAATATAAACTTCCCTGTCTCTATTAAGCACCTCCTCAAATGTGTTTGAAATAAATAAGCCCCCCTGGAGACTTAATAGAGGATTTACTGTAATAAGAACTAATAGACCCAAACACATAAAGTTCATTCAGTATAAGATCTTACCGGGTGAGCTGCAGAATAAGCTGCCCACTGGCTCTGAGGTGTGGCATAGCTGTAAGCAGAAGCAGCTGCAGTGTAGGCAGCAGCTGATGAGTAGGAAGGGTCGTAAGCCCCAACATCAGTCAATGCTCCACTTGTCACCTGCTGGCTGCTGTCTGCTGGTACTTCTTCACTTTTGGCCATCTTGGATTTTATATCCGAGCTATAATATAAATTGAAAACATCTGTCATTAACCTAACAGCATCTTATTTCCCATAAGAAAATGTCATTGCATAATCAAGTATAAAGGTCTTGAAAATAAAGAGAATGATCGCCCCCCAAAATTAGCAGTTTCTTGTCAATAATTGTCTGTGGAGAACATTGCATTGCAGAAGTTATACTCTTATTCAGAGCTGTGCTATAGCAGTACTCAGGGTCCCCTAGTGACTTGCATTGTCTTATGGAGGCTGTCAGGAAAATCTTCAATTTTGTACCAGAAATACATGTTACATAATGCTAAGCACCCTAGATTTCATAGATGCAGAACTTTTTGACAACCGATAATCATTTTTCTCAGAGAACAACCTTGGTATTTAAATTGAGGGTAAGGTTTTAATAAATAATTGGGATAAAACAAAGCAGATCACTACCAAGGCATTGTGTGTTAAAAAGCACATAATGCATAGGAGCATTATGTGCTGTTTGTATCAACCCAATTTAACATAATTAAAACAAGGATTATTGTGGCACATCGCAACAAAATTCAACCCCCAAAGACAGGGGAGCTTCAGAATTGCAATATGCGATTTCTCTTGGCAACAGGGAACGAGTGAAACGTCATGGATAGGACACATCCACTAGCGGTAGGTTGCCAGATGGCTGCTGAGGAACCGTAAGAAAAATATTACTATGCAGTACTATGCAGTCGTACTAGCTAGTTTAAGAACTTACCCATCTACTTCTTGTGATCTCTTTCTGCTGCTCAAGGAGATCAAAGCAGACTTGCCTTTGTACAACTTGGCATGATTCTCCTGAGCTGCCATTATTTTTGAAATATCACTGCTGAAATCTTCAAGAAACTCAACTCTTCGCTGGGAAAATCCTTGCTTTGTTTCTAAATCCAATTCACTGTCTTTGACTAGGTCAAACACTTCCTCGATTTTTTCTTCATTTACTGGGTAAGTACTTAGTTCCAGGTCCAACAGCTGGAGGTATAGTCTCTTGTTACCCTATGCACAGTTAAGAAATTAAAGACAAATTTTAAATTTGGGTTAGGAACAAAGATTGCCCTCACTGCCCAGTGACTGCTAAATTTTAAGATGCAAGTCCAGGGTTCCTGCTTAACCTTTAAGAGCACTGATCAAAGCTTTGAATAGAAGATCTTTTCCACCAGAAAAAGTGGTCAAGGTAATGACAGTTAAGGGCTTCTCAAATAAGGGTTTTGTAATCATCTTTAAAAGCTACAAAAACGAACCATAAAACCATTCTCTGTGCTTTTCAGTGAAGCACAAATGTGCAGCCTTGCAATAATTTAAAATTAAAATAAATGAAAACAAGGGAAGTCAAGGTCAACACTGTTGCAGATAGCAAAAGATTGTCTCAAAATAACCAATGAGAATCAGCAGGACATTGCTTTATGCTTTTTACTGTTGGCAACAGGGAACGAGTGAAGAGTCACAGGGCAGACGTAATCACTAGCAAAGGTTGCCCGCTCTACTTGCAATAAAACCTGATAAATCATGTCTTCAGGAAGCAACAGTGATGATCAGAACATCAACCTTACCTTATCTTTCTCCAAAGCACCTTTCAGTACTGTCCGGGCCTTTTCAACATCACCCAAGACCTACAATGATAAAAAAATCTAATAACCAAGTCACCAATCAACTTCAACCACAAGGTCTCCTCATTATCCAATATGGTGGCAGCGGCAGGAGAGAAGCCTACAGCCACAGGGTTGGAAAACAAATCCCTAGGGTTGAGGTAGGTTACCAGTATACAACAAAGGCCAATATCAAATTAATGTTCCATTTTTATGCTAAAAAACCTCTGTCTTACAAACTGCATGTATGTATCCCAAATATAGGCGCACAACTTAGAACAATGGCATGTGTACAAACAGTCGAGTGTCACCTTAACCCTTTTTTAATTCCCAATAGTGACCAAGATCAAATTTCTCCAAACAATATCCATACACTCTCAAGAGATAAGTTATGAGAATTAATAAAATGATCACCAAAGAGAAAATGCCTTGATCTTTTATCAAATTCTCTCAACTCATTCTTTAAGGAAATGTATAGAGATCAGTTTGGAGAATTTGTGTGTGGATACTTGGGGCTTAAAGGGTTCAACTGTACATGATACCTTAGCTAAGAATCTTGCATATCTAATGGCAAAAAATGTTGCAAGTTCCTGATCACTTGTCTCAATCATAGCTTCTTCATATAACCCAGACACAGCATCAGTGTTTCCTCTTCTTCTTTCAAGATTTATTCTTCTCAGCTTTACCATAATTATCCCTGGTACTCCCTTGTCCAATTCAGCAAGGATCTCAGATGCCTTGCCAGCATTTCCTAGAAACACAAACAGCATGCTCATTGCTCACACTCATACGATGAATCTATTGTCATGAACAAGTCAATGAAAATAAAGAAAATACACCAAAATTTCTTTGCAGAAAAATATGATATTAAGCTACATTCTAACCCTACTTAGATTAATTTGAGTTATTTAGAACTATTTTACGAAATAATTCATAATGGCTATTGAAAATAATTATATGGTTTGAAATATATTTAAGTTACACCTATAATCTAGCCCTTTTTTTTCGAAGAAAGGGGGGAAAAAGGACGCCCGATACTTTTATTTCACAAGTGGTCTGCTGCCACCTAAACAAGGCATGTGTCATCATTATTTTGTGTTATAACGAAGGCAGCTAGTTGAATTTATCTACTGTCCAGGCAAGCGGTGAATGCTCCTCAAATCAAATTCTGCCTGGTCCAAGCAAGAAAGAGTTACTGAAGACGAATATCAACTCGTCATCAGCAGCTGTCGAGGTTTTTCTCTGTGCATTGTTGACTTGATTCACTAAAAAGTTTTTATTTTTGTGTTTTAAGACCTAGCTAACCTAAGCTTGCTGTTAAGAAACAAAAGGGAAGAAGGCTGGGCTGATTGCAGGTTACTCATAATCCTGAGTGACATTGCCTTATAAATACACATCCTTTAAAATCCGTCATCCCACCTTGCTGTTCTTCAAATGCAGCCCACGCTAAATGGATAGAAGGTTTCCTTGGCAGATGTATCGTACAGGCTCTCTCATAGACATGTCGACATTTTTCAACACCATGTCCCTCCATGTAAGTGGCAAACCTTTGCCAAAAGTCTTCATACAATGCACATGCAATTACGCAACGTTCAAAGAGAATAACAACTCTTCTATGATCCCCACTGCTTAGTTCAAAGTCAAGGTATTCCCTCCAGTTCTTAAGTTGGACACGTTCTAATGGCTTAACATGAAAGTAGGGCCTTTTAATGGCTTCTTCAAATGGCCATCTTCTTCGCACCTCCTCTTCCAAAGCATTAAATACCTTCTGTCTAGCTGCTATTACTTTCTCTCGGATGGCAATGGTCTCAGCATCATTCTAGCAAGAACACAGAGTACTAATTAAAAACAGTGCTCCAAGCTGCAACTCTTTTGGCTGCCATGTCAAGTAGAAAAAAAAAACTGGCCACTAAAATTGCACCGAGTCAATGCCAAGAAGCCCTAGTGTTTTTTCAATAGCTAGCATTTACGGTACACTGAAGCTTTGTAAAAAGCTAACAATCAATTCAAATTGATCATGTTACCTACAGACAAAGCATACAATTTAACCATGCGCCTCACCTGTGCAGAGACGGAGCTTTCTGCTCCAGGAGCACACAGGTTCTCCGTACCTGGTGCAACTTCATCAGCTTCTGAATCTCCATCTACACCTATAGCAGATAGTTAACAACCACAAGAAAAATTAGAACAACTTCATTACACCACCTGTCTGCAATTCTGTAGCAACTCAAGTTGCCTAACACCTGCTATGTGCTTTTATTTTCTAATGGTAATATCCTTGCTGTTCCAATTCTCCCTAACCCCTTCCCTGCATTCTATTTCCCATGTCAACACTGCAACGACTTTATGTGGAATCAAAGCAAATGGAAGTAGATCTGCTTTACCTCTACCCACCAAAAGAGCAGTGGTCAAATAAATGCAGACAAGTACAGTTGTTATAGGCAACAGGGACTGAGCAAAGAGTCACTGAACAGACAAATTTACTAGTAAAGTTGCCACATCATCCTTTTATCATCATTCTCTGTGATTTTGTTACCTCTGAATAATTCATGGCATAAGTCCATGTAGGACGCAAAGATAGAACTTGAGATGTTTTCGTAGAATATCCTGTTTTTGTGATTTTGGTGGCTGTTCTTGAGGCTATTGTTTAGCGACGCATGTTCTTTTAGTCTCTGTTGTGCTTTCAATAAAAGGAGTATAATTATTTTTGGTTCAGTAAACTGTGATACAGAGTTTTCGAGTCAGACTGCCTGGTTATATGAAGGCCCAAGCTTTTTAAACTTAGGACTCACTGGTTCTGGACTGGGACTCATGACTTTTCACAAGATGAGTCCCAGGACTCACCATAACTATTTGTAACAAAATCACTGCACTTTGTAAAATAGCAGTAATCATAAATGTTTTCTCAGGAAAGTAGCGTGCAAAGAAAGTGGTGTCTGATAGCCCGTGGCTAGTGGATTTTGCTATCAGGCTAGTAAATTCTGTTTTTAACTTGCCCGACGGGCAAGTGATGTTTTTTGAAGAATTCGAATAACAGAAATACTGTGAATACAATAATAATTATTGTGCTCATCAAAAAGATTTTGGGGCTAGTTGAAATGACGTCTGGGCTAGTAAATGCTAGCTACAGCTTGCCCGAATGGCAAGCTGTAAAAATGATTTTCTTTGCACCCTGGGAAAGAGTAGTCCCTATCTAAAAGTAAATTTTAATGGCTCTTGTTAGGACATGAACATGGTATTTTTACCTGGTGGATGTGTTGATGTTGTAGCGACGCTGATCAGAGGCTCAGCTTCTGCAGTGGTTACACCGGGAGGAGCTGCTGCCACTTCAGCTCTGAGCTTCAGTAATTCTTCTGTACACAGTACTGCGGCTATGGGGTTAGAGTTGATGTGCTGCTTAAACCTGGAAACAGATTACACACCGTCAAGAATAACATCTGATAAAAGCAGTTTTCAATTATTATTGAACTCACTAGACCAAAACAATACTAATGTGGTAGTAATGCTTTATTTAGCTAATAGGCCCTTTAGAGTTCCAAGTCATGTGACTGTGCCTATGAAACTATGCAGGCTTATTTATTTTAAATTATCCCATTTCTTTGCTTTCCAAAGCAAGAAAGAAAGAAAAAAGCTTGCAGCCACTTGGCTCTCCCACAGCACATGGGACTTTGTACAGAAAAAAAAAACAACTTTAAGCTTGTCCTTTGGGCAAGTGGCTCTTGTATTTTGCTCCTCTTAGTTAATCATTTTCTTTAGAGTATGATTTGCCTAGACTGCTGCCCACTGGGAAAGTCAGCTTTAAAGGTTACTTTCCTAGTAACAATGTCTTCTTGTCCTGGACCACTGGACAGGACTTTTTTCTAAAAGAAGAAAAGCTAATGGAAAACTGATATCTGAATCTGATAACTTTGAAAACTGATATCTGGTGATGGAAGTTCTTACTTTTCAAAATGTTGGGTGTAATTCTGTGTTGGGACTGTGAAGACTTTATCATACAGGGCAGTCACCCTTTGCAGCTGGCCCTGACTTTTTTCCCATTCGATGTAAGCATCCCATAGCTTGTCTGCTCTGAATTCATCACCAGCAGTAGAAACAGCTCTCTCAAATAAACTACAAAGCAACAAAAGAACCACAAAAAAATGGAAACTGATCCTATAGGACATAGAACATGACTTGTAGATTTAAAAATGTTAAAAAGAGAACTGAACTATAAAAAATACCTTTTCCATCAGAAAGTACCCCATACCAATATTGACCTGCCTGAGGCCAGCATGGGTTGCGATGCACACTACCACCCTAACTGGAGAGTTACTAACAAGAAACACATGGCACAACAAATTATGGGGGTTAGATTTACTGCCAAAATGAAATTCAGAAATTCAAAAACAAAACTTTTTAAAGTTTGAAAACAAACACACTCATCAACGGTGAATAATCCTTTGGTGTGCACTCATCTCTAGGATTTCAACCATTTATATTTGATGCTTGTCATGTCTTGAGATGAAAGTGGTACTCCTGGAGAACAGATAGACTGTCAATATCAGTACAAAGGTACAGAATAACTGTACAGATCAAAGTTACCTTCGCATGAGCTGTGGGCCATCAAGTTGACCCTTGGTAGTCAGCGAAGCAAAGTTCAGATAATGTACCCACAAATCCACACTTAGAGGGATTGCAGCAATGGCCCTTTCAAACACCTGAAAAGAGAAATATGCAAGGCCTGTCAAAATAAAAACTAGTTTCCAAATAATAATTGATTGATTAATGGATCAGAGACCACCTCCAACAGTGGCTAGAACAGTTGTCCACAAAATGATTACTACATGTGAAAAAGTGTCCTCGCCAGCGGGTTCTCAGGAACAAGAAAGCTGCTACCTTTTGACTGAAGAAACAAAGCCACAGTTGTAGTTTGGGAAGCGAAGGCAGAGCTCAAGGCAAATCAGTTTGATGCCATTATCCAAAATTGCCGATCAAAAGTTAAAATTAGCGTCAAGAAATTTCATTTTTTACCTCTTTGGCATTATCTATGTTTCCATTCTTTCTCTCCATGTCTGCGTACTTCTTCCAGTAACCATAGCAATAAGGATAACGCTTGAAGAAAGCATCAAAAGCTTGCCTGGCTGAAGAGAGCTTGTTCTAAAGTAAGAAAAACACATCAATTGCCAAGTTAGCAGCAATTACTCGGCTTTTGATATCAAAACAAAGTGCAGGCTGGAAAAACAATCAACAAGAAATAACCTCCAACAGAAGTTTCTACAGACGCTGACTTGCATGGTTTTATCCAAGTAAAGGGCTAAAATTATCCTAGACAAAGAGAACGATTTGTCAGAATTCGCAAAACGTGCTCAAGAATCGAAAGTATTATGTAAAACAGCTGTTAATGTTTAACAACAGTTGCTTTTTCCAAGTGATGAAGATCAGAGCAAAAGTAGAAGTGTTTAATACATACCTCTTGCTCCACAAATTGTAGGAGATATGTCCAGCTAGTGAAGTCCGCCGGATTTTCCTTGACCGCTTTCCAGTATTTAAGTTCCTGTTCATTGACAACTTCATCTTGAGTAGTATCAGAAGAATTCTCTTGACTAACTGCAGCCTCTCCATTTTCTTTCGTTTCAGGCATTTCCGCATCAGCATTAACTGCCGTAGTGCTAGCAGCCTTATCCCCTGAATTCCATTGCAAACAAACACAGTTAACAGATCGAAGGTCGAACTCGAAAGATCATTGAACGGCCGTACACAAACACGCTGCAGTATTCGAAGTTATGATAAAGAGGAGCCACAAAGTAATTAGAAAAAACCTTCTTTGAAAACAAGGATAACAAAAACATAAATTTCAGCCCTCCTACCTTCAGGATGAGCCTGATTTTCGTTGGATTCTTCGTGAGAAGCTTCTTCTCCTGCAGTCGCCATTTTCTCTGCAGCGTTGTCTTGGTCTGAGGGAAGGTGGTACTAGTCACGTGAGTGACTTGGAAGTAGGGGTGAGGGTTGGTGAGGGTTAAGGGTGAGGGAGGGTTAGGGACGGTGGGGTAAGTGAAAAAAAAAATCTTGATCCAAGATTAGCTCATTTACTATGCTAAGGGTAGCTAGTATGGTATTTGTAGAGACGAACTACTCGGGTTTCTGGAGGGAACAAAACAGGCAAAACTGAGCACTCTCCATGGGACAAAGACACCGTGCATCAACTTCATTTCCTGCTATGATTGTGTAGATATAAAGCATTCAGTAGTCTCCGAAGCACTAGTGATTTCTTTACTCAGTTTCCACTGCCAGAAGACTGACAGGAGGGCCAAAAACTGAGGGGAGGGGTCCGTTTTGGAGAGGAAAGATTTATCGCTGACCTATATTAAAAACAGTGTTCACGGCTCAAGAGATAGATACCGTGACCCAGTGACCCTGGGATAGCGCGCAGTCACGCTACATTCTAAAAATTAATAGTTTACATACCGATAAATATCCTTGTGACCAAAACGGACTTGAAGAGGACTTTTCCAAAGAAAATGGACAGATGTCAAGTTTATGAAAATTTCCTTTACGTTGCAGCTCTAGCCGCTGCTTGTTGTGTTTTAGTTCCTGTGAAACTCAACGAATCTGACACAAACGGCAATTGTTTGCTTTTCGCGGAGCTCAATGTCCTCACGAACACAGTCGCCACGGGCAACAACATTTTCTGTTCTTTGGCGTTTTACGCGTATCTCGTGAATGCTGCGTTAGCTGCTGTTTTGGGGTTTCTTAAGTCTTGCTGTATTGTGACCACGGAACGTTTAAGGTAAAAGAAAGTGTTAATTATTTGACGAGTATTGCATACAAATAATTGTTTTTGTCATAAAACAATTGATGACAACATTTGATCTCCGAACTCTTAATAATACATGCACCTATACATACATAGTATACGAATTTAATTCCTTCATTTTGATTTACAAATACCTCAGCAATTCTTAAGACTCTCTCATAACTCTTTTTATACGTTGGACGTGGTTTTTGTTGTTTTCTTTCTTGTCGCATTATGACTACTAGTACTTATTCTTTTGTTGTATTTGTTTTTGACAGGTGAGTAGGGGGGAGGGGAGGTAATTGCGATTAAAATCTACCCATTCAATGACTAATAAAAGAATAACAACAAGAAGCAGGAGCTAAAATTAGTCATTTTCTCATTTGACTCTCTCCAACCCACGGGACCGCGAAACAATTCCCTACCCCTGAACCTGAAGGGCTGGGTTTGCCCTGGGGGATACCTCAGAAGGGGCATTAAAAAAAATACACTTCATTTCTAATTCTACTCAACCATCAACCTAAACGTAAAGTAAAATACATTCACTCTGACAGCAGCTCCGCACATAAGCTGAAATTAAGTATTTTTTTTGTTATAGTGCTGTATATTTCTTATTTGCAAGCAGTATTGTGTCAGCTTTAGTATGGATCAGCTGTTTGGTGTGCACTATTTTCATTGTAATTGGCCTAACAGAGTGGTGCAATTCAGTGGAAAACAATGGAAATGTGGAAAGGTATGTATAAGGAATCACAGATTGTTAGTGGCTGCAACAAAAATGCATATGATAACTTTCCAAAGCAACCTCCACCCCCGGTCTTTCATTCAGAGCCTAATCTGCATCATAGTCTGAAGCATAGTCTGTCACTGCGCCACTTTCTTTGTCAGTTTTAACACAATTCCATCTCAAGAGACAGAATTGAGGTGTAGAAAAATCCACGAAAGTTGCAGCTCACAAGAGTAACCAAAACCGGGAGCTGGGAGATTGGAGAAATCTCCCTGTCGTTGTCCTCACATTCCAACTCCCTTGCTAAATCAGTTTATTCATAGAGCTTACAGCCATTCAACAGATGCTGTCTCTCAAGACTGTTTAGTTGTAAAAAATACGTACATATTCTCGTTGTTGTTGTTTTTTTCATTAAAATAATAATTACTATTTCAGCTGTAAAGATGCTGAAAAGTGGGACTGGACCCTTTTTTTACCAACTGGCATTGATGGTAGCAAGTTTTACACTCATCTTTTTATGGCAGAGGTATCTAATTTATAAAATGTTGAAATTAAAACAGATTTATTGTACTTTTAAAAGCTTTGTAGTTTCCACTTAACACAAATACAATATACTATAACCCTCTCCTAGAGCTCTTCTGAGTTGCCAAATGGCAATATATAGGGCAGATGGCAGCATTATTTCCTGGATATCCAACCTAAGCATGACAGATTTTTGAGGTGATTAATCATTGGAGTGTTCAAAAGGTTACCTGTATTTCTTAAAACGTCATTGCTTTTTTCTAACCCTGGAATGAAAGTGACTCCCTATTCAAGAGAGAACCAATATATTATGCAGACTCAAAGATTTTACCATGCTCTGTAAATGCTTTAATAACAGTTCATAAATATTGTGAAAGTGAGCTTTTTACTGGGGTTTATAACCTGAGATTAATAAGCCAACACGAGTGAAAGGAACTCTACCCAATGAAAAAAACCTAACTGAAACAAGCCTTAACTCAATCTAGATTAAAAACCATGCTTGACACCCTGCCAGGGGATCCCATGTCGCCTGTCTGAATTTTAAAATGTCTTGTGTTGGAATTTATAAATGCTTGTTGCTTATTGTCGGCTTTGCCGTCACTGTCGCAATTTGGCCGAGGGAGGTTGTCTCTTGTCACGATTTCATTTTACACACTGTCGCTACTTTTTGGGCCATGTCGCTTGTTGGAATTTACACTGGCAGGGCCTCATGCTTTATACTGCAACACTAGCTTACATGGAAGTCCCCCATAATACCTCCCAGTGAATAACATTCTCTCCGAATGATTCTCTCTCAGATTGCATCAATTGCTAGTGTACTGATTTGGTTCATCATCCTTATCTTGTCTGGGAGGAATTTCAAGCAGAGCTTGTTGAATGTAAGGGCAGCTGAATACTATCGGAATGAGGAGCAAATGAGTTACATGTATCCACCACCTATCCAAGACATACCCGCGTATGAAGTCAAAAGTGATGGAGGATCAAGATTCTTATGATCGTTTTGTTAAATCAAATTCAATAGTGGTTCAAAAGGCCTTGTAACAGGAAGTGCCCATGCCTATTGGATTCTGTAACATTGAAGACACTATGTCACTTGGAATGCTTGTCCATCACAGCTCTAAAACCATTTGGGCAGTACACTTTTACGCAGCTACCTGAGAGAGGCTATAATATTTTGCAGTGACATTTTTCACTTCCACAGACCATACAGCCCTATACCAAAGACCATAGGTAC
>BOPM01000145.1:738682-782826 GCA_022179025.1 Porites australiensis | reverse complement strand
CATCCCTTTCGAGGAGAAGTTTATAGGTGAAGTGTTTGGAATGGGCGAAGTTGAAGTACGTTACACAGGTAGCTTTCGGGTTGGACTCCAATCCTTGGGGATGACCGGATCCGACAATGACATGATGTACATCTACAAATCCATAAGGGTGAACACCACTCAGAAAGCAAGTTCTACAGACCATTTAACCATTAAAAGTTCTGATCAGCCAGGTCATGTATATCTGAGGCTTAACGTCCCCAAGTCAGTTTTTATACAGTTCTATCACAGGATTGCATTAAACGTGCAAGCGGACAACTTTGGTTTCCCATCTCCAGGAGAGGTTGACAAAATCTTAGATGAATCGGGGTTGCAAAATCTACAAGAGGGGCCGTGTGAATTTTTTCTGTCATCCGAAGTCTTTACCGAGCTTCATTCTCGTTTCAACTATTTTCGGTTCGGCGGTTGGGTGACCTTTCAACAGTCTGGTCCAGCTTCAACTGTACGCTGGAACATTTCCACATTGCCTAATTACGTGAACCTTGGGCCCCTAGATAATGTGTTCGCTCTTCACTGTCCCTCCTGGCCAGAAGAGGCATCTAGTTGGCTTAAAAGGGAAAGAAAGTTTGGCTTCCCTAGGGACGATGTTGTCAAAAAGATGTTAGACTACGGAGTTGACCTTGTCCCCAAGCCCAGAAAAATGGAGCACCCATCCTCATACCAGAGAAGAAAAACGTTTATGTGGAGGCTTTCGTTTTCCGTCCCTGAGCTGTTGCTTGTCAGTTCCTGGAATGAAGCCCAAAGGATCTGCTACAGGTACGCTAAAACGCTGATGAAGACAAATCTTAAACACCTGGACATTCCAAGTTATTGTGGCTTAAACGTAATGCTTTGGCTGATCGAGCAGACGGACCCAGCCCACTGGGTTGATCATCATCTTGTGTTTTCCTTGCAGATGTTTTTTAAAAATTTGGAGCGATGTTGTCTGAACGGATTTTGTTCTCATTATTTCATACCTGAGAACAACCTATTCATAGATATTTCTCAGGATAGACTGCTCAAGGGTTCACAGACCTGTAGGGAGATCAGTCAGAACTTGTACGTTCATCTCTGGCTAGATGAAGGAATTTGGTGCTATTTGAGTGGACTTCGCCAAACCACTTGGCATTCATTTAATTCCGCATCAACATTGTGCAAAATGTGTGATGAGAACATCTTGACGGAATTTTTGGAGAGGTGGTCGCAGGCCTTATCAGACTTGCAACGGTCTTGCGAGAGAAATTTTCGGATTTATTACTGCTTAAAAGTGTACAGAGAATTGGCTCGTGCCTGGTATGCGTCAGAGCAATACCCTCAGCGAAGGGAATTCATCCTTAAAGCTGTGAGAACATTTCTGCACGACTCTCGCAAAAGACAACAAACGGCAGAGGAGAAGTTCATTGCCGACAGTGTTTGCTTTGCAAACCTGAGGTGCTTGAGGGCCTATTTCCATGAGGTTACATCTGTCTCAGAATGGCGCTTTTTCTACCGAAAGGAGTTAATCCAACTGCAGCAAGATCTATTTCATCGAAAGGACTTTCAGGGCTCTGTCAATTTAGCTCTTCATTATTACTTCCATGGAAACTTTGAAGCTGCAGCAAGAGTTTTAGAAAGTGACTCTTTGACGGATGAAACTGACAATAGTGCGCAAAGTATTCCAGTGTTTTCTCCTTTCGATAAAAGTTCTGCTGACCCATTCATCAGTGAATTTCCCTTCAAAGGACACGCATTTTACTGTCCAGAGATCGTCGTTCGTTGGTACCTGTTGTGGAAATGCTACCTTCTGATGGACAGAAATGACACGGAACGAGCTGCCTTGGCTCAAAGGAAGCTCAGAGAGCTGGATCTCTGCAATTTATATCAAGAAAACCTCAGAATAATGAAACCATTATTTGAACCGTTTGGGAGATATTTGAAAGACCTTGCTATTCGACATAAGGACAGGTCATGATTACGACTTAATGCACTGACTTGAGTCTTGAGAAAACGCTGCCTGAGGAGACGTTGGAGAGAGTAAAAACGGTGACCTACGTTGTGCACGTGAACGCTCATGATGAACAACTGTAACAAACACGAGTTATGGTTTAAAGCCCCGTGCAAACGGACGCAACATTCAGTTGGCCGACAACTCCCAACATTTTTGGGAACTGTTGACCGCGATCCATTCAACCAAAATTTCCGACCGATCCTATCGGGAAAAGTGGTCCACGTCAAAAGGTGGACTAATTTTTTTCGAAACTTTTCCGGTTGGACCAAACCGATTCATTGAGTTTTGGACCGAAATTTCCGGAACTTTTGGTTGAATGGATCGCGCCTGTTGTGTCCGTTTGCGCGTCGCTAAATGTTTGACCCGTTTCAAACTGGCTTTGCGCAACAACTCCCAGCAACACGCAACAACAAGCAAAAGGGTAAGCAAACGGACGCAACATGTAACATCCAATAACGTTGGGAGTTGTTAGCCAACAATGTTGCGTCCGTTTGCACTGGACTTTACAGTAATGTCTCTTAAGCCCGGTGCAAACGGACGCAACATTTTTGGCCAACAACTCCCAACATTGTTGGATAGGATTCCGTTTGCACACCCTGTCGTATGATGTTGGGAGTTGTTGTGCAAAGTTTGAAACTGGTCAAACTTTTAGCTACGTGCAAACGGACGAAACAACTCCTAACAATGTTGGGAGTTGTTGGTCAACAATGTTGCGTCCTTTTGCACCGGACTTTATAGTATCCTGGACTTTGTAACTGTATAGTATTTCTCGCTGAGCAAAGCTGTAAATAAGTGAAAATCAGCTTTCAAAACAAATATACTGATATTAATTCAAAGATGAAATGTCTTGTTGAAATGTGAACAATATGGCCAAGGAAGTCAGAAAACAAATTTTGCGTCATAGAAAGTTCAGTAAGAAAGATCCAGATGTAAGCACAGCGCACTAAGTTCGAATAGAAATTTACAGTATACCTCTCAAAAACATTGCATGATTAGTCGATGACTACTCGATCCATGAACGCCAATACTGGTTTTAGTGAACAGTACTTTAAATTCCAACCGCGGTGAGCAGGTACCACCGGTTGCAGCGGCCGTCCAGCAGGTGACCCACAGGAATACATGGTGTGCAAATCATGGTCCGACCCTGCGCAGTAAGAACATTTATTTACTGATCTTTTGTTCGAAAGAATACAAAACATATCCATACACGTGTGGCGAGGAAACGCAAGGGTTTAGAAAGTATTATGTATTCAATTTGCAAATGAAGAGACGGTGAGTGGTGAGTCATGATCTCTACTATGATTTTTCCTAACCCCTTCGCTTCTTGTGCCGCATGTAGCCTGTGAATTCCAGATGAACGTGTGTCCCGTTTGGAAAACAAAAATGTGGCAAAAAGGGTCGAGCACGAATCTGATCAATGTTAAAATAGCAAAAGACTTATCATTCTCTGAATTTTACGGTGAAAAATAGTAAGAAAAAGAAACTTAACAGCATTATATTTTTTCTTACTTCTAAAACCAAATTACTTTGACAAATCACAACAAGTTTTCAATTCAATGTTGCAATTACCGGAGAATTAAGCAAACTGAATATAAATGTAGCCCGCGGCGACTAGCCACGTAAAAAGCGTACGAGTGGTTGCAAGTCAAGATTTACATCTACAACTTATCCTTATTGAGTAAGTAAGGATACTAATATTCTGGTGGGAGTTGTTGCTTCCGTTTGCACGCAGCTAAAAGTTTGACCGGTATCAAACTTTGCGCAACAACTCTCAGGAAATTCTCAGGAATTTTGATTCTATTCGTAGTTTCATGTCTTCGCGTGGCCTTCTATCCTGTGAAATGATCAACTGGTAATGCCATAGAAAAGCATGAAGAGCATATTTTGTCCATGGGGACATTCTCAGTAAGGAATCTACGAGCGGACACACAAAACGTTGCCATGAGGAACAAACGGACCTTTCCCAGGCTGATGCGGTTTTTGTTATTCTATCTCGCCACCTGTGTGGCTGTGTACCTTTTCTTTCGCTATTACTTGACGAATGACCATGATTATGGAACGCCAATGCCCGCAGCTTTTATTCACGAGAACGTTTTGAGGCCACTGAAAAGTTTCCCCTCTGTTAAACTTACGGTGTCGCCGAATGAATTGTTTGAAAAATTATACTATCATAAAATCAGGACAAGACCAGGAACGTTCCATGAGCCAAGCTGGCACAAGACAAAGAATGATTTTGTAACAAAGCCGGGTGATTCTTCAGAGAAAGGCGATGAATTTATTCCCGACTCATTAGGTTTACAAGAGAAAGGGGATAATAATAGTTCCTTGAGTTCTTTAGTAATAAACGTGAGTTCGACAAGCAATAGTAGCATTCATCAAAATGACAATTTTGACGGTAGCCAAGATGACATTTTGGTGGAGGAAACTTCAACAAAAGGGAAAACATATAGTTCTTTAATAGCCCCGAACCAAGTGAATAATAGGATGAAATTAAGTTTACTTCATAATATTTCAAGTCTTCAAAGAACTTCTAATTCGTCATCGACCATTTGGCATCGATATCAAGACTTCCGTAACGAGTGGTTTCGCCAACGTCGCGCACGCGTAGATTGGCGGAGTATGATTCAACCGTGTATTGATAACTTGGCTTGGGGACTGGTGAAAAATCAGTGGGGGAAGACCAACAGAAGTAGTGCCGCTGCAAGTGAGATTGTCTATCAAGAAATTAAGCCAGCAGGGGAGTTTAGTAAAATTTTCATTCAATCTAAGACAGTTAATAATCAAACAAAGCTGATTGGCGGCGACACGTGGAGGGTGTATTTACGAGGTCCTTCAAGTGTTGCGGCCACTGTATTTGATCATCAAAACGGGACTTATGAAGCTCTGTTTCTCCTCACGGAACCTGGCATCTACCAGGTGCTGATCTTTCTTGATTATAGCCTTTGTGATGGATTTAAGGATCCACCTCCGGATTGGTTCATCCAAGGCAATGCGCAAGGGAAGTATCAAAGAGATGGCCTCCTAGGTACACTTGATGACTATTTGAATGAGCCCTTTAGAAATGGGAACCCTTTAACCATTACAATACCCAAGGCGCATTTGAACACGACGTTTATAGGTAGGTAATTAAAGGATTGAATAACGAGAGTTTTCAAGCAGAACTTTCCCAGACACTGAAAATATCATAACTACCCCATATTAAGCAAAATAAATGAGAAATGAATCTATTTCTTGTCTCAAAAAGTACTGAGAAATAAATGTTCATATGCCTTGCTGGATATCTAAAAATCCTTACCAAAAATCAGTGTAGTCATTTGACTGCGATAAGCCAGAAAATGACACCACATTAAAATTATAAAATTTTCCATATTTCGATATTGGATTGCTAGTTGAGGAAGACCCATTTCACATATAAAAGTGAAAAAGAAGCTTGTATTAAACGACAGTAGCATGACACCGATACTGATTTTCACAAACAAAAATTCGGTTTTATCAACAGAGTTGTTGAGTCAATTTACATCGTAAAAAGATTCAAAAGAAGTCGTTTCAAAGCACTAGCCACATTTTTTAAAAACTGTATCTCAAACGTTATGTTTTATATCCTACCGTTTGTTTTTCGTATCATTACCATTTCCTTTTCAAATTGCATCTTACCAGAATCACTTCACGAGGATTTAGGTTCCTGTTCCAGTACCTGCAATCACCTATGGGATGGATTTGGACAATGGAAAAACAACCAATGGAAGCCTTACCTTCAAGGTCAGTACGCAACATATTGTATCTTCCATATCCAGTTTAGAGGCGAAAAATACAGCAGGTTTCAGTGCGTCGAATTCTCAAACGGGTCTTCACTCTTTCGGTCCCATCGGTTCACCTGGACGCCGACAAGTATCTGAAGAACAAGATACTGTGGTCAGTTAAGTAAGAGTGACAACCTGAACTCTTAGTTCGTGTTGTCTCGTTTGTCGCGATCAACAGTAGTATATACATCCACTTTCGTCTTACTTTTTATGATTGCTCCTGACCCTAGACTTGTTTTCAGTGGAAGCAAGGTATTTCAGATCATGTTGTTTCTTCGGGCATTAAACCCTTTTCCATGGATATCGGAGACATGCGATGAGGGCGTGCGTCTCCCATCGATCAGAGCTTATAACTACACACATGCAGTGTTGATCTGTAGATGTATGACCTTCAAACACTAGAGCGGTGAAGGGCCTGCATAAGGTATATGCTAATGGGGTAGGGAAAGTGAGCCGTTAGCTTCCTGGCCTTTTATCTCCTTCATCATCCTGTATCAACTCACATGGGACGTGAAGAAACCACTGTGTTTCTTAAATAGAGCAGGGGGTTAAACCCTGGTTGTTTGATCAATCTTTCGGGCCCTTCCCCGATTTTTTTCTGAGGGGAGGGGTCTGCAGTACACGGGCTAGGTTTGTGAGGGGAAAATTTTACTTCAAAACCTTTAGTACTACACCAGACCGATTGTTATTACCCCCCGTTTGGCATCTCTGAAATAAAACAAAAACAATATATGTGGACGCCCTGTTAAACGAATTTCTCTCTCTGCATGCATTACAACAGAGTCCTACGACTGGGCGTTACCGCTACGATACAAGCAGAACGGAACATTTTGGGTCTACGGCGACTCGTTGGCCCTTCGTCTGGTGAGTTCAGTTCAGACTCGGATGTTATGCACAAAGCTCTTCACGGGGTGTATATCAAGCTACAACTGGATTTATCCCATTGTAAATGAGGCAGTGGATAAGGAACTGGACGACGATCTTGACTTCAACCCTGAAAGAGTTATCGAGACAATTCTTGCTGTTCTTCGTCACCCTCTGATGCAGCAGCGAGAAAGCAGTGTTCTTCTACTGAACCTTGGAATTCATTATCCTATTGGGGTGAACTTTACAACTTACCAGAAACTAATTGGCGACTTGATAAACAAACTAAAGGAGACGAGAGTTGATTCGCAAGGAAACATAGTTCCTAAGTACAAGGCCAAAATTATCTGGAAGACATCGTCTGCTGTACACAAAGAAAAGGCTCAAGAACTCAACAAAACCCACTGGCGATTCTTCACCACTCAGGTATATGAAGCAGTAGCATGCAGAACAGGTGTTGTTTTTGACGCCTTTCAGGCGAGAGGGACGCCGTGGCTAGGTGTGGTGCGCTAGACACGCGTTTTCATTTTCGCCTTTCTTCGTTGTGCGTGCCTGGTACTTCACGCCTGCCCACGCCGGCCTCGCGCTTGCCCTCGTTCGCCTAAAAAACGCAAAAAAAATACACTTCTTCATCAGGAGGCAAACATAGCCCTAACACTCCCACTTTGCACCACCCAAACCTCGTCCCCAGGGCTTTTCCCTTAAAAAATGGAAAAGCCCTGGGGACGAGGTTGGCTCCACCCCAGAATATGTCTTTATCTAGACTACCCATTAGTCTAGTTTGCGGAAGGAAGTAAATCCCGTTTACACTTTAAGTCACAACCAGTTGAAATTGGTTGTGACTACGGTATCCAGGCGCTGTCAGGATCCCGGTGCTGTCCCAATCATCTCAACGCGACCGACTGAGAAATTAAATTGGTACAGATGTGACCGCTCTGTTACTCGGTTTTTTGTAAACTGTCGATAGTTGATGAACAATCAGAATAGGTATTAAACAGGAAACTGGAACGGGAAAATGCAAAAGAGACTATCGAAAAAGTACTGAAACTGGCATAGAAGAAAAAAACCTTTGAGCAGTTATTCAACACTGTTACTTTAGCAGGTACCAAGAGCCATAATGAGACATTATGGCTCTTGCTGGTACATATAAAAAAGACCAGAAAAAAGGGTTCGTAGCGGTGCTTTTTATTGATTTTAAAATATTTTGTTTTCATCAGCGAGTTGCAATGTTCAGTAGCTATGCGATGTCAGCCATGTGTGAAGCCGGTTTTGACGTCATAGACATATATCCCATGACTGACTCATACCCAGGTGGCACAGTGGATGTAGTTCACTACCCAAACCACGTGTTCAGCTCCATGGTAACAATGCTGGAGAAATACAAAGTGAACAACTACAGACAATTGAGCGGAAATAAGACGCTCAATAGAATAAAACGTTGCATCGGTTGATTAATCATGAAGTGGATAACTAGGACAACGACGAGAGCGTGAACAGGAATACAGAAAAGACATCAGAAAAACAGGAGGACAATGGAACGACTAAATTACGGAAATAAGGAAAGTTTGATCTTGATTTCGACAAGCTCAGTTACAAAAAAGGGGGAACTGCAAACAGTCTCTTGTGGGGTAGCCCCTAACCCCATGTTAAGATTTTCTTCTTACTGAGGGCAAAATGATGGCTGGGGGAGGGGTTGGCGGGCAGTTTTTTTGTAATATCAAAGTGAAGCGTAAAGGTGGCCAAAAGTGTTAGAGCCAATAAAAAGGTGTACCAACCCACTACAACTATCACCATCATCAACTCCTGTGCAGTGAAACCTTGGGGAGGCTTCCATATCTTAATTCTTAATGTGACACTGTCGTAACAATACCACCCTGTCAAATAAAATAGCTACATTTTTAGTTGAGCTTGCTTTAACATTGAGACTCTAAAAATGCAAGCGTTTCTTTTTCTTTTTTTCGTGTGTGCACGTCAAAAGGGGATTCATGGTCCCAGGCGTTCCTAGCGGAGACCGTGGAAACTGGGGATAAGAATCGTGGCGTGCCGAGTGCCATGCATATGTTTTGCGAAGAAAGCTTAGGAAAGATTACAGCAAAGATGTCGAGCTTCTCTGGAGCAGATCGGTCCACAAACTCGATCGCTTGAAAGCGTTGCTTACTTTGGAACAAGTGAATACTTCAGTGGGGGAAAAGAGAAGAATCTTAATGAGCAAATCTTCGATCGATTGGTGAAGGCCAACTGGTCGGATGTTGTAAGTTTCATTGTGTACAAATGAGCCTTATAGTGAGCATTTGGTTTATTTTTGGGGATGACTGAGGTGACGCGCCGTGTTCACCACCTTTTTGCTCTTTGACGATGATGCAATTTATCTCCAATCGACGCCCTTGATTTTCATGTATTTATACACGCATACTCAATCAATTCAGAAGAACATATCCTGAAGAATACTTGACCATCGATAAAGTAGGGCGTGATAAATTTGGGGCGAGGAAATCCTGTTTTGTGTAGAATTAATCGCCTTCCAAGTAAGTTCGACTCCACGCTTTTAAGAGCGTTCTTGTAAAAGCCTGGAAGAGGTCACTTTAGCAGTATCCCACTGAATATCCATTTGCAAACAAGAGGAAAGTTCGTATTTTGACTGAAGAGAGCAACAATAAACAATTTGGATGAGGTTTTTGTGATATCCGGAATAATCAAGGTCGAGGTAAGTTTTATCAGCCGAACCAAAGGTCGAGGCTGTTAGCTCTTACTAAGACCTTGATTATTCCAGATATCACAAAAACCGAATCTAATAAATCGCTTTGTTATACATTGTTTTGAAATAAATAACGACATTGCACCGTCGCATGGAAACGATTTGACATTGATTGACCTTGGAAATCATGCTTTGGGCATGCAACCTACTGATTAGTCAGATCATCTGACTAATCAGATGATAGGTGATGATAGGTAGTACCTATTAACTAATCTGTAGGTTGCACTAATTTCCAAAATTAAATGTAGGCTCTTAGCCAATGAGAAGATAGATAAAGAATAAACTGTAAAACTGTAAAAAGCTGGTATAATTTTGAAAATTAGAGTTGATTCTCTCTTAACGGACCCCTCTATAAGGAAGGCTTACACCTAGAGTTGATCTCTGCCTTTCTTTACTCCCTTAAGTTGACTCTCTATAAGACGGACATCTCCTTAAGACGGACACTTGGCGTCAGCCTTAGAGGAGTCCATCTTAAAGAGAGTTGACTGTATATCCATTAGACTAAAATTAACATTAGCCAATGATTTTATCAAATTGTTCAGAGAACCGGTTACACTGCTTCACTGACCAAAAGTCTTCCAGGTTCTCGTAAACTTTATTTGGTGTAGATGCATTGTTTGCCAGCGCACACAGGTCACAGGTCCAGTGGCCCAGGCAAGTCATATCACCCATCTGCAAACATTCATTCCGTTTATACTTTGTTCTCCAACTTAAGTACTCATTGTAGGCAGTGTTATTCTTGTCCAGGTATAGCAAGTAATCAGCAAGTTCCTTGACAGATGAAAAATCCCTCACATCAATATAAGACCCTGGAATAGCTGTTTTCCCGTAGTCCGCACCACCCATTACAATAGGAACAATACCATTGTCTAAGGGAAAAAGCCAATACTTCTCTGTCACGTAATCAAGGCATTCAGTGTTTTCAAAAGCAAGCTGGAATTTGTACGTTTTAAGAAGTTTGATGCAATTTTCGTCGTCATGACGGCAACTTTGACCGCTGCAACCACCGAAAATATCCACCTTTAAAAATTGTTTCAGTTTCTCAACATACGAGAAACGTTTGCCACGGCAGTTACTGACTGTCCACACAACTAACTTATCCTTCCCTTGGATGGAAGCGTTTTCACCTTCAGACTCAAGTTGGGTGAAGAAACCGTACGGCACGTAAACATCTGAATCAGTTCGATAGGTCAACGTCCAGTTGAATAACCCGTTCATCTGACTGGTTTCAATGCTATTCAACGGGCTTTCAAGAGCAAAAAAGCCCCAAGTTTGATTCGAAGGTCTGCGGTTATGCAGTTCGCGAAGAGTAGTCTCATCCGGAAGGTCGCTTTTGTAACCGTGAAATATCACAACGTCGCTGGATTTGAAATCTTCCTTATTGTAACTCAAAATGCAGTTTCGAACACGGCAGGGCTTCCCGTTAGACAAAGTGAATTTTTGTGAATCTTCCAAGCCTTTCCAAGGAATTGAACTGAAAAACGCGGTGTAAATCAACACCTTTCGAGGACGAACATCAGATTTTTCCTTCTATGGGCATTGGAACACCACGAAGGTAGAACAAAAAGAAACAAAGGCAAGTTAATAAAATAGGTCAAAAAAGGTTTGGCCCAAAACAATAGTACATATATTTAACTAAAGGAACCATAACAATAAAATGCGTTCGGTTACCTGTATAGAGTTCTGAGAAGAGACTGAAATATTCAAAGAGAATAATCTTGTTTGATTTTTTTCAGCTGCCTTTTTCGGGTGGTAAGTAAAGTTTGTACGATTAAAAACAATGATAAAGACGAGAATTATCGTTGAAACCAGAACGAACACCACAAGAAACATTACAGACGCTTTCTTCAACATCTTAACACATGCAACAGCCACGTAACAGTGAAACTGGGTCTAAATAAATAATTTGAACAAGAAACTGTGACGCTTACATGTGGTGGGCACCTGGAAAACGATAATGGACTGGATTTTGAACTGCATGTACACCGTGGAGTGGGCTAACAAAAAGTATATAAAACAAACGAAAAAACAAAAATAATTTCAATATAACAAACTTCTGCATAACGAAAAAACAAAAATAATTTCGATATAAGGAACTTCTGTAACGAATTCCTCGTTTGTTACATTTGTGACGAATTATTTCATTTGTTTGTGGCTCCAGCACTACCCACTGCTGTTCATCATTTTCTCTAATAAATTACACTAAATTTATCCTCGGAGACCCAGGGGCAGATAGTGGGGACGAGGGAAAGTCCAAATGGGCGGAAAAATATGGCGCGAAGAAAAGTAAAGAACGGCGAGAAGAGCCGTTCTTTACTTTTCTTCGCGCCATATTTTTCCGCCCGTTTGGACTTTCCCTCGTCCCCACTATCTGCCCCTGGGTCTCCGAGAATGCACTAAATTCAAACTGTCCAAACATAGAGTACATAAGAGGACGATTAGGGAAAGGGGCAAGCAACCTTCCTCTAGTTTTAATTCAATAGGCCATTTCCGAGTTCCCTCGGGCCTCTGTTTCAAAACGAGGGTAGCTGCTCAGCCTTTGATACGGAAATCATTATTCATTCTCATGCAAATAAAACTCATTTTCATAGGAAAGGTTGTGCACCTAGCCTCATTTTGAAAGTGAGGGTTTTTGGAACTCGGAAGTGGCCTATTTGAGAGAGTTTTTCTACACAGACTGCGTAGAGAGGGGAAGTCGTTACGTCCGTGCCCGTTGTCATGGTAGCAAAATTTTTTGAATGACAACCATAACCGAAAATTCACTAAAAAGTAAATTCGCACTGTTTCAAACTTCTTCGATCCTATTCAATTTCATTTAATTTGTCAAATGTTGGCGAAATTTTCTGGATTGAATTCGAAAGAACCGTATCTGAGTTTAGAAAAACAAAGAGGAAACTTTTTTGTCCTTCGTTCACCTACTCCGTAAAGCGGGCGCGTGAAAATAGGAAGTTTCACGTCGTACTCGTGCAAGGATGGCTAAAAAACGTGCAAAAAAGCGTGGTGCAGGTGCAAAGTTGTTGTTTTACTAATATAAACTCGCTTTTTTTGCCGTTCTCCGTCTTTGTTGCCTAAGCTCCCTTTTGTTGTGATCCAAAAGTTTTGCTACCATGGTAACGTGACGTCACACTTTTCCTCTCTATTGTACTTGGGACATTGGGACGTAGTCCATCCCACGTGACTGAAAAGTAAGAATTTGTCCAGATTGGACAGTGAACGATTTCCAAGGAAAAAGCTATGTTAATTGCTCTACGGCCAAGGTGTTGTTTATTACAGGGAAATTATTTTGAATTAAACCGAGCAAAGGAGTTGTTTAATGGGCGTTTGCATTGTATAGCTGTCCGGATATCAAAACGGGGAAATTTATCTCTCGATTCTAAATCCCCAAAATTAAACGACCATGTAATTTTGTATACGACAAGAGGAATTAATTGCTTCACGCGGTCTCCTTAGTTTCTGATTGTATTTTGTCGTTGACTTGTGTTTTGGACTAAACGTTGTGCGTAATTGCCAGTTAATTGCAAATGAATAAGGAACACTAAGAAAGTTAATTACCACAGTAGGGCCGGGCTCACCGCTGCAAATTGCGGTGATCGGCATGCTAGAAAAGTGCTTTAGAAAGCGTTTTAATCTTTTTCTGGTAACGTATTAAAAAACTGTCATTGACCCGCCGAAATCGAGCGTTTGAAATGCGTGCAATTTCACCTCATATTAGTTTCTGCAATCAGTCCTTTTAAAAATGTGCGTAAAAGATCGAGGAGAAAGCTTTATAGCCAATTGCTAGTTAGAAAGAAGGATTTGAGGCGCTCTGTTTCGCAATTAGTTAACATTTTGGTCCACTTAAACAAAAGAGCGAATAATTTTGAAACCGCAAGTTAGACGTTTTCAAAAAAGAGAGAATCTCGAGATGAACAGTCGTTTTAAATGCCTTTTCAGATTCAAGATAATTGATAACTTGTAAAGGCGGTAAAACAACGGCTACAATGCGCTAATTTTTTGTCGCACATTTTGTATATTACAGTAAGAAGTGAGAGCCTCTCATTATTACAAAGGTGACGAAAGCTCACAAGAACTAGTCAACGATAAGAACTTCTACTGTTTTCCAACTAAAAATTTTTTCGTAAAATTTGTTTTTCTAAAGCCTTAGCTTTTTCTTTTATGTATGCAATGTATTTTAAACTTTTTGTTTTTCAGGCAAAATAAAAGTATTGATATTTCAACAAGTATTTTCATTAGCCTTAAAACGCTACTGCACTTTTATAGCGAGTAAATCTAACTTCAGTAAACCCATTAAATGTTAACTGTAACAACATTAAGAAACAACATCATGCATGCTCGCCGCATGCATTATCATAAGATCCCTCATAAAGGCAAAGTCAAGTGACGCCGTGTGGTTTATAACTGGTTTTCATTGTTTTCTTTTTTTTTTCTATCTACTGGTGCTAAGTTTATTGTTTGGAATCTTTGTTATCAATGAATTGCTCATCGGACATCCTCAGAGACCCAAGGGCAGTCAGCTGGTTCGAGAGAAAATGCGTGACGAAAGCTTTTAAGCACGGACAGAAGTCAAGCCCCTGGGTACTGACTCTTACCCATTTCCAGAAGGTCAAGCGAATGCTGACTCCTGATTGGGCACAAAATATAATTTGTATTATCTTGCCCAATCGGCAAACAGCGTCTTCTGAGTTCTTTTCGTCTATTCGTACACGAGGGCTATGGTCTAGCCATACTTGTCCCTTTCGTTCTCCAAAGTTGAACATGCAAGGGAAAATCATATTTTCTACTTTCCTAACCAAATACGAAGGAACTACCGACGACTCGCGAAAACGTTTCGGATTCTATTAGCAGGACCATTACAATTTGCACCGAGAAAATTCTGTTTCTGGCAAATCTCAAGGTATCGTAAATACTATTTACAAAGGAGTGACCGATGAAAGCTTGAATACGTGTTGAAAGCTCAAGCTCGTATTTTTGGAAGGGCGTCCTTATAATACCCATACAAAAGTGACCGCCATGCTTGCCGTCTCCCTTAGGAGTGTGAATTGCAGATTTTGGTCCTCAATGTGGGTGTTTGTTTTACTCGCTATAAAAGTGTTGTTTGGGGGTGGAAAGTTTCAATATTTTACCCATTCAAGTATGGCTTGGGGCTGTACATGGGAATTTACAAAAAATGCCACAACACTGACCACACAGAAATTAAAAAGGAATACGAGATCCCTATACCTAGCTCTTAAAAAAAGGTAAAAGGTAAAGCAACCATATTTTACGTCGATAACTCGTGACAGTAATATTGATAAACTTGAGGTAGACGGTGCGCTCATTTTACCCCCCTCTCTCCATCAATGCTCCGTTTTAAAGGTACCTAAAGCTAGTCAAAGCTACACAGAAAGGAGAGAAGTTAAAACAAGGATGTGGTGTCACCGGGGACAGAACTTGGTACCTCCCGCACCGAAGGCCGTGCACTAACCAACCGTTCCACCGTTGCTCCTATAAATGTCTGATTTAGTATGATCTCCTTTAGGGGTCACTTTAAGTCTGAACCACACCCACATTGGTCTTCCTTACGTGTTTAATTGTAACTTTCTGACAAGCTCCCCCATACCTTTTATATGGAAGTCCCCATGCTCTATAGGATATAAAAATCTACAATATCTATAGGATCTACAGGATCCATAAAATCTACAAGATCTATAGCATCTACAGGATCTAAAAAAAATCTATAGGATCTGCAAAATCTGTAGGATCTACATAATCTTCAGGATCTGCAAAATCTGTAGCATCTACATAATCTTCAGGATCTGCAAAATCTGTAGGATCTACATAATCTTCAGGATCCATAGGATCTACTGTTTCTATATCTATTGGTGACTTAGGGGTATATTTAGGGACACTGAATTCCGCGACATGCTTACATGACTTAGAAAGATCTAGTTTATCTAAAAGAATGCCAAGGTTGTTCACGCAATGTTGCGTGTTGGTTGGCTTTCTTGCTCGGAAATTAAAAAGTTTATAACCTGGAACCCAGAAACTTTGAATATCTTTGCGAACTACACTACTTCGAATCCTTTCCAAAATGCTTTTCACTCGTTTTCCTAGTTGATCTTTGGTCCAATATGAATCTTCCGGGAAATCAGTCCATTCCCTTAACAACATTGTCTTTAATACATACGAATGGAACACCCATGTTATGTGGAAAGACGCCAACTTGTCACCAGGGCTTTCAAAAAGACATAAAAAATCCTCATTTTCCTTCCGCAACACCTTGAGAACCTTAAGCGTCACCCTATTAATGAGGTTCGGATTCTTGCAGATGTGCTTGAGTATAACTCCCTCGGGAATTGAAAACGATAAACGCCAACATGGCCGAGGCTTGCCGGATTCTCCAATAGTTGACGCCACGAGATGATAACCCTTAGCTACAGCCTCTCTGAACGCTTCATATCCAGGGTGACTCCTGCTGACTCGTTCCCTTATATCTGAAGTGCCCGGCCATCCTGACATTTTGATACACAGAGTTAAATCCACAGATACTTCATAGTTCAAGTACTTCTTGCCATGCCATGTAACCTTGATCGTTATCGGGATTTTTCTGAGCTGAATATTGACATATTCATCTAACTCATCCCTGGAAGACCGCTTTCGCTTAGCTATGGCTTCCTCGATGAGTTGTTTAAATCTTCTCAAGAGAACATCAGGTTTGAGATTTCCTCGCCTGGAAATATACCTTCGCCACCGATTACGATAATCTTCGTTGGACATCCGAACATCTACGTAGCCGGGATCGGGAACCGGTCTCATGGGAATATCCTTCGTAACACAAACACCAGGGTTGGAAAGCTCCTCCAAACAAATCATAAAATCGAATTCATCGGGTCCTTCAACTTTAAGATCTTCATAAAAACTTCCGCTGGGGATTACAAAGTTTTTAAAAAGTGGATCCTCGCGGCCTATGTGGGCAGAGATTTCGTCAACTAAACTTCTAATTCTTTTCTCGATTTTCTTTACCTCCTTGTGCTCTCTATTAAACTCCGCTTTTTTGTAAAGGCGTTGTAATTCATCGTTCCCGAAGCTACGCGTCATTTTCAATCATGTACAAATTACCCCCCCCGGGGTACAAACTTGAAGATGACGATCGCTTCAAAGCATATATTGTTGAGCCCGCAGTCAATTTTACCAGCGGAAGTTGCAACTATTAGTAGTAGGTACTTCATATATGATTCCTATAGTGTACCGATATATAGATTCTTTGGTGCAGTCTTTCTTCTAGTGTACCAAGGTACTTGGCTTGCAAAAGTAAGAAGTTACTTGTAGTAACAGTCATTTGGCCATGACACAAGCACCCAGCCGCCGTCGTTATGCCGGAATTATAGGGACCTTACGATCCGACAACAGCGACGTCCATGAAAACGTCGCTGAAAAACAGAGTTCGCATCATTTTAAACTTTTTCGCGATTATCCCAGTTCGCCCTGTCACTTAAAAGAAGGGGATTTGGGCTGGAGCTGAAGAGAGGGGGACGTGCTCAAGTTCGGACAGAGATGGCACAAATTTATCGCCTTGCCGTTCCTGTTCCCAAGTAAACTTAAAATTAGGTTATTTCACGTCGCAGTTGTGCAGTGATGGCAAAGAAATGTACAAAAAAGCGTGATGCATGTGCAGAGTTGTTGTTTTGCTCATTAATCCTATTGTTTTTTGACGTTCCCGTTGCCGTCGTCGTCGTGTTTTCGTAAGGTCCCTTATGCCGGAGTTATGCCGTCGTTGCCGTCCTTATGGGTTGATCACAAGAAGATCACAAGGGAAGGTTCCAAGCTCGTCCCCAGGGTCTTGTCGCTTTTCAATGGCACTTACCCGACAAGTAGCCCAAACTCGAAATATGAGCATCGGCGAACATCGGCATTTTTGCGTATCATTCGAAATATAAGGATTTATATGGGAAAAAAAACCTATCGTTTCTGTAACCTACGAAAATGAAAGGATTTCAGTACAAAACAGCTTACCTTAGTTAAAGTGTGTGTTACCTCTCTCCTGTGTGGTCCACGGGCCATATGGCCGTTTTATGGGTTTTTATGTAAAATCGGCCCATGGACCACACAGGAGAGATGTAACACACATTTTTTTTTATTGAAATCCTTTCATTTTCGTAGGTTACAGAAACGATAGGGTTTTTAACGGTACAAATCCTGATGTTTCGAATGTTACGCAACAAGGCCGATGATTTCGAGTTTGGGCTACCTGTGCTCTGTAACAATGAGAGTAGCCCTGGGAACGAGGTTGATTCTTACCAGCAGCCCAGCAACCCAGCAGCCCTTGCTGTCCTTGTCCACAGTCTTGTCAAAGGCGCGAAAAAAGAAATATGGCGAACGAAAGTAGCAACTGGAGTTAAGAGAACAATCGGTCACGTTATCCTTGTTTGAAACAAACCCCAGATATTTTAAAGGAGGAGGAAAATATGCCTTGGGACTCCGTTGAGGTTGGTTTAGCTGGAGGCGAAGAAACGGTGAATTTTGGACCAAGGAACGAGAGCGGTTCTTCATTGTATCAAGTAGATACATTGGCTAGTGTGTCACCGAGAGGAGAGGTAAAAACGAAAATACACACCTCAGTTACACGATTTCTTGATCTCCTTGTCGTATTCATGGGTCTGGCTGCTCATATTCAATATTTGATTTATTTTCCAGGTGCAAAGCTGTCCTCGCGTGTGTGGAGCATCCTGTCCTGAAGGTTTCTGTCTTGTGGCTTCAAATCAAGTGATTTTGTTTAACGCAAGTTGCAGTGATGTCCATGCGACGTTGAACTTTGGTGAGATGCGATACTTTGTGTGCCGCAATAGAAGTTCAGTTGATTATACCACCATCACCATGATGGACTTGGTGCAATTTTAATATTATTGGTTTTTGTTGGGGGGGGGGGAGGGGGGTGGGGCATTCTTTTTATCAAACAACCATTCCCCCATTCCGAGATTTTTCTATGGGGGTCACTGGTGCAGGAGAAAATGTGATCCAATGGACATATTGTCTGCGAGGGTTCATACCCCACTCCTGGTACCATGTTATGAGTAGAGATTGAGAACAACCCATCTACTTAGAACAAGACAAAATAGTTAGTGGGCTCCTGGCAGAATTTATTCTGATGCATCACAACACGTGTTGATCCAAATCCTGTGATCTAATTACACAGTACAACCAATCACAACAGTTGTAAGACTTAAGACGAGATTTTCTGAGGGAATGAAGCTGAAATGCAAAAGTTCTGAAGATCATATGCCATACTGAACACTTCTTTTGTGGGGCGATACAATATAGGCTGTGAAATTATGCATGTTCTTCTAGTGCTTTCAGGAAAATTTTGCGTTTTGATGATTTTTAAGAAAATGTTTGTCAGCCCTTTTGTTTTTGTATCTGTAGGGGAAAAATATGAAAGTACATTTTCAACAGGGGGTGAGGGAGGCTGGGTGGCAGGGTGGGGAGAATATCAATCTATTCCAATTATTATTGAAATGGCCCTCTGACTTCAAGTCAGAATGGCTAAGGTTCACACTCCACCCATGATACTGTATTGTTACTTTAGGAATCAGGGCTGTGCTATTGCACCTCTTGCACCTTACTTTTGCTGTTCAGTGATTGAAATGTTAGTTTTTTTCTTAAGTCATGTGCATGGCATGCGGTATTTCACAGGTTTAGAGTAATGGGCTCCTTGAAAACAATCTTTACGTTTTTCTGGATGAAATGACAAAGATTTTTCTGTTCTCATTTACAGAATGTGAGATTGATTCTATTGCTTGGAGTGATGATTCTTTGTTTCTTGCTATTGGAGAGAGGTAATAGTTATGAGAAAAAAAGATGTTCTACTATTGCAATGTACATACTCTACAGTACACTGTATTTGATGAAAGTGGTTTCTGCAAGTCTTTTTTTAAAAATTGGTTAAGGTCTTTGTAAGTCTGTTGGATGTGCATTGTACAATGTGTTGATATCTTTTACAGGTCAGGAACCTTCCACTTTGTTCATGTAGCCTCAAGACAAATATTGTTTTCCCAGGTAAGAAATAAGCAAGCATTTCTCATAGGCTTTCCTTTTATTGATTGTGTGCAGAATTTTTTAGACAATGCAAACACAGTTGGAATTGGATAATTACAGCATATTGGGTCTCTAATAGCATTACCCCGCCCAGCGGCAGGATTTCAATTTTCTCACTTGCAATAATGTCGTGTCCACTTCTCAATAGAGTTAACTCATATTTGAAGTCACTGCCCCTTTTTGTATCTGTTCTAATATACCCACTGCTACAAGATAATAAGTTTGGAGGGCGTAATTACTGATAAAAATCATCTTGTTTCTTCCAGGAATTGGATCCTGATGGAAATTCAAACAACAGCAATGAGTGCACATTTCTTTCAATGAAATTTACTGCTCAGAAACACACAGGTGCAAATTCTTTATTGATTGCACCCAGATGTTTTTTCTGTTTTACTCAGGGATGTCCCTAAGAGCTGGCTGCTGGATAATTTCACTGGCTGTAAAAGACCTAACAACCAGCTCAAAATGCAAACAAAAACAAAGACATGGGGTGAATTTTATCGATGCAGTTGAGTGAAAAAGCTGGCATGACTAATATCAAAAGCCTGCTTATCTTTTCCTTTGCTACATCCCTGTAAATTACTCACAAACTGTTTTAAAAGAAGAGTTGGCAACAGGCACTTTGTCAGTGTTTTGATTGTGCGGCTTTCACCTGAATTATTCATAGAGCACATGCTTGGTGTCTGATACTGTGGTTGGTAAGGTGCTTCTGGCTGTCTTAGCAGACGTTGAAGCATATGAGGTTGATGTTTGGCATGTATTTTTCTGGGTTACTAGTGTGGCCAACTTCATAATTTATTGATGATTATTGTTTTCACTTTTTTTATGTAGCTTCTATATTTTTCTGAACAAATATGCAAGCACATCCTTTCTTAGTGTCACATACACAACCCACACTCATGTGCACTTTTCTAATTTAGATAGTTTCAGAGCATAAAAGCAAATGCAGTTAGCTCATTTCCTATTTAGTAAGCAGAAACTTGTGAAAAAATAAAACTCCATTGTTTTGCTGTTCTACTAGAACATGCAAGAATTTATAGGCTTGGGCAAAGTTGTGGGTGAGTTTACATAACTATGCTTTGAGTAACAGGATGTGAACCCAGTCTCCTTGTGCTAGATATTCACAAGTTTTGTCCAAGTCAAGTTAGTTGCCTTCAAGTCTTCAAGGGAAGCAGTTCTGATCCAAGCTAGAATTGCTTTATTGCCAAGCAAGTCAACCTTCTTCACTTAATTGTTGCTTTCACCCTTTTTCTTTATTCGTTGGTCTTAATCAGTTTATTGATTGTCTGTTGTAACAACAACGAACCAACCTGGTCACACTAGAGTTTCTTCAGAGGCAGCTTGGGACATTTGTATGGTGATTAGGTAATGAAGCTGGCGGTGAATGTAGAGAGCCATTGCATAAAGGAGAAGGCACAAATGGCAGGCTTTATGTCTGCACAGGGCAAGGTTGTGCACAGGGTACCCAAAAAGTGATACATGCACAGGATCACCAAAGTCAGACCTTCAAGTTTACTTACACCTGTCAGTATTCTGTTTGTATTTTTGTTAGTTCACAAAATGTGCAGGTTTATTAGCAAGTTGACACATAGACCCTCTAATGCATAATACATTGTATAATGTAGGGGAGTGAGAGGGAAACAGAGAAGAGGTTTGCCTGATTACTGACCCGATCTTACTGGAAATTTAAAGGCCAGGTTTCTTCAAACTGCCTTTGTACTTCTTTATTACTATGCATTAAATGGTATATTTCTAATTGACAGGTGGAGCATCCAACTTGGTGATTTTGTGTTCTTCTGGTGTCCTAACAGAGTTTTCCAACCTTTTCTTGGAAAAATTAAATGATGGTATGTATAATACTCTGTTATCTGCTGAGCATTCTGAGGTTTGATACCATAACTTTTGTTTTTACATTCAACAGCTATTGTTGGAGGAGTCTTTGAGCTTGTTGCTGAAGTGAGTATTAAATTTACAGTACTGTTTTTCTAACTTGTTTTTTTTAAAAAGCAATTTTGTAGTACAAGAAAGCCATGGTAAGTTTGAGAAACCATGGTTTCATTGCAAAACAGGGAAATCACAGGTAATTGTTACTTTCCTTTTTCAGCTCAGAGGAATGATTCAAGTTGAATCCATTAATGTTGGAGTTGTACATCAGGATAAAATAACTGGCATCACAGTTGGAAGGCTCTGGGATGCTCCTGTGCTTATAACTTATGTAAGCTTGTTTATATGCATTAATTGGTGGTAATATGTGATGCAACTTGCATGATTTTTCTTTCCTGTTACCCAGGAGGCCGTATGTGTAGCCATGTATCTGGCTGAAAGTTTGGTATTCTGTAATAAGGAAAAGGTTCTGGATTTTCAGCGTAATGTGCAGAGTATCTCTAAGATTCCTGATGCAGTTCTGCTATATGCAAGCAACTTTCTGCTGCTTTTCATTACTGGTTTATTGGATATGTCTTCGGAATTCATAGTCCAGGCTCAAATGCTGTACATGTTTTTATAAGCAAAACTAGTAGTCTTGATGGGTCTGAGCAGGAAATTTGTTTTATACTGATAGTTTTAGAAGACTAAATACAGCGTTGCCCACTGGTTTAATAGTCCCTAGAAGTCTCTGGCAACTTGTTTTTTGCCTTCTTGTGACAGAGAAATTATAGCATTAACGTAAAATGTACATGTATGCTGGGCGCCTTGCCTTTCATGTATTTAGAGCTTTTAGGCTGCCTACTTTTGTTTTTAGTACCCAGCTTCAGACCAGCAAAAAATTATATTTTGTTTTACTGTAGGGTGAAGGTGATGCTGCAATTGCTGTTTGGGTCCATCAAGAGCGAGGTGGCATTATTCTTGCAGACTCAATCAGCTCCTACATTTTGGGAGGTACAGTGTACACAGTGATTTCTTTAATAAGCAATATTCCAGGGCTGTCACTAAGATTTCAAGTTGCCCGCCGGATATCTGCAATGAGTAGATGGGGAATCAAATAGTCAGCTGGGATGTTTTTTAGTTCTTTTTTCTTTTTTCTATAAAAGTAGCTGGGATAAATCCCAGCCCCCAGCCCCCACCCCCTAGTGACAGCCCTGCCATTGTGAGGTGTGGTATTTTTGTAGAGGAGGGTGCAGATAAAAGCCCTTTTTGACAGTTATCAGAAATGATTGATAAGATGATGAGATTGCTCTGAAGAATGTTTGCTTATCTGTGACTAAACAGGTCTGCATTGTATAATCAGCAAAATTGTTTTTTGGTCAAAATTGCAGGTTCTGGAATAGTCAAAGCGATTGCCTCAGGCAGGGGTCATTTTCTTGTTGTCTTGGATGAAAAGGTTGGCATGGAATTAATTTTCTAACAGAGATTCATTTTGTGATACAAATAGAAACCATGGGGGCATGCCTACTAGGAACTCGCGCCTTTACCTTGGTGCTTGCAAGTCACACCTGTGGCACATGTTTTTTCCGTCTCAGCCTAGTCCAAAGCTTTTGCCACCTACTTTAAAGACCTTATTGAAAACCCTGTGTTAGCCAAATTTTCTCAGTACACTTAGCTGATGAAATGTTAAAGAAATAACATTTCGCTTTCAGAAAATGGTCAGTTTGTGGGATGTGGCATCTTTGACAATGATCTCATTCTGGCCTCATCTGGTGGTAGATGACTTCCTACTGTTGACCTCTAGTAATATCCAGACTCCTGGTACATCCAAGTATGTAGAAGCTTTTGTTTCTCTGTTATCCTTTTTTCTCTAAGTCAAATGAGTAGACTAAAAAGAAGTACTTTCACAAATCTATGAACTAATTGGCAGTATTGCTTTATTATTGCGGTGTGGAATGATATATTTTGCCTTAGTTAATTTCCTGATTAGTGTAGTCCAACTGGTCAGGTCAAGGGAGTTTACTATTCATTTTGACATTTAGAACTGATGATGAATACAAGCTGGTCATTCTTACATCAGAAAACAACCAGGTAAATTCTGCAGCATTAGCATTTCTGTGAGTAACTTATCAAGTCCTCAAACTTTCCAGCACAAGCACTGGCAATAAGTTAAAGTCTGGTCTGCAAGCAAATACCTCTGTCTAGTGATCAGAGTTGAAATTGGACTTGGAAGATTAGGCATCCATCATTATCCTTACATCTCTGTTAACAACAATAGCAACAACAGCAGTTTATTCAATTTGCAAATAATTTAGGACTATGTTACCCGCAATATTAGTGGAGCTGTTCTAGGTGGGCAACAATTTAATTGTCTCCTGTAAATAACCACAAAGTTCAAGGTTCAAAAGTCAAGAAAAAAGAAAGTAAATACAGTGTAAAAAGAAAGCAAAATGAAATAAATAAATCAAAGGTAGTACAATTTTTGGGTCGTTTGGAGCACTGAGAGTTCTCCTAACACTCTTCATCCTCAAGACCTTGAGATGGTTGCTTCCTCTTTTTACCTCTGCTTTTCAGTGTAATGCAAAATTACTAAATAGTTTCAGTAAAATATTGCAAATTATCAGATGTGATGAGACAAGAAAACTACGTGGTCACAGGAATGACCAAAATGTGTTTAGCTTTGGAAATAGCAAATGGAGGGCTTTATTTATTTACTCTTTCTTTCATTTTACAAAGACTTGATGCCAACATTTTGCACTTTTGTATTTTTCAGATGCGTCATCTTCAGGTGTATGCTTTCCCGACCATGAAGCAGATGTATTCTCTTGAGATTCCTGTATGCTCCTTCCTGGCCAAGTGCCCTTCAACACAGGTCTTTTCAGATGCCTGTATTTTTCTAAGTTTGAGTATTTTAAATCTTTTCACCCAACTTTTATTTACCTCAGTTTATTTTTCAAATAGTTTAAAACATAATGACATTCACCCTAAGGTCTGGAGACAACCTAATTGTTATTTTCCATGATTTGAGTACCTCTAATGGGAATCAAATAATAAAGAAATGGTGGTGGCAATCTTTCTCCTGACTGCGTACTGCTTCCCCCATAGATTTTTATCATTTTTCCCTTTGTTAATCGCTAAGGACACCATAAGATTTGGAAAGAACAGTGGTTTGGCAAACTAAGTACAGTAAGTGGAATACCATCAACTGACATGATACAACTCACTTTGACTCTGAAAGTGACTTCCACACAGGTTGTTGAAACGTCAGTTACTGTCATCAACAGTCCTATTCAGGACTGCAATTACCCAGACGATCATACTCAACCTTATAGAGAGACAATATTACCAAAGTGCCCTGATTCAGCAAGCAAACAAGCAAAGTCATCAAATTTTTAATTAGTAATATTCTTGTCAATTTTAATAATAGCAAATGCAATGTGTCTTAGAGACTGAGCATCTAAATATTTTTTGTTTATAGGAGTCAATCTACTTTATTGAGGGTGCTTGTGACAGTCTAGATAATGTGTAAGTGCACATGTTATAGTAAAAGTCATTCTTAGTAAAATGGAATTCACTTGAACAAAGTTTTGACTGCTCAATTAATATGTATGCTAAATCAATCTGTTTAAATCATATCTTTGCCATGTCAAACTCTTACTACAATAATTATTACCGGTAAACTGCATGTTGTTAAACTAGTGTTTAAGTATTCTCTAACATAGCCAAAGATTAAATCATTAATATTGTTACGATTCAAGTATGTATCTTTAAAGTGTGTCAAAAAAGTGATTGTGGTCTGGTAACGTTGCACTTTTCTTCTCAAGCAGTACACAGCAGATTTCCTGCTTGAGAATCAGGTCTCTTACAGAAGCACTCCCTGAAAACAGGTAATGTGGTGCTATTATTTTCCTCATTTTTTTTAAGGAGTGAGTGAAACTATAGTCAGAAAATTAAACTTTGGACATCGGTTGCAACTCATAATTATGGCAGATTTCTCTCTCTTTTAGGTTGTCAAGGTTACTTCATAAACACAAATTTGATGAAGCAGAAAGGTTTGCAAGACAGTTCAACCTGAATGTCGAGGTAAAAGACATATTGTTCCATAAATATGATAAAATATCTTTAGTCACCTGCTCAGTTTTTATCTTTGAGTACTTGCAAATCGGACGGTGCAGCATGCAAAGAAAGTAGTGCCTGATAACCTGGGCGGGGCTAGTGGAATTTGCTATTGGGTAAGAGAATTCTGTTCTTAACTTGCCTGACAGGCAGGTGAAGTTTTTTGGGGGGAGAATTCAAATTACAGAAAACTGTAACTAATTCTGCTCATCAAAATAGTATTTTTTTTGGACTACAGTTAAATTGACTTTTGGTCAAGCACATGCTAGCTACAGCTTAAAACTGACTTTCTTTGTATTCCACAGTTTCATAATTTTTTAAATTAACCACTTTCTCAGTGTGGTTTTGAATTCAGCAGCTTTGAGTGCTATGTTAAACTTGGTAACTACTGACAAGCTGTTTACCACATAACTCCTGTATGATAGATCTTTGGAAATCAGACCACAATTCTCCCAAACCATTTTAGTAGTTCAATTGCTTTCTTAAGCCTCAGTTTGACATACATTTCCTTATCATTATTCAGTGGAGAACAAACACAGACACTTGATCTTGTCTCTGTAGCTTGTCTACAAAGTTAAAGCAAACTGGCTTCTTGATAAAGTGTCACCTTGGAGCTATGAGAACAGTCCAGGGCAAAGAGAGGCTGATGTCTTGGAGGGATTCTCACTCACCAAATTAAAGGACTGCTTCACTCAAATAAAGGTATTTGTTAACAGAGTTATTTTATTTTCTATTGATTACCACTAGGGTTCCTTAAATTCCCAAATTTGTCATTTAGAACTACATGTAAGAAGTTAGACAATTAATGAGAAACTTTCTGAGCGGCCCCTAAAGTATCAACATTTAAGTATTTTCTTGATATTGGAATATGGAAGTGTCATTACCTTTAAAGTAAAAACTTGAAAATTTGGACTTTAGTGTTTTAGCTTTTACTAGTTAAGGGCATAAGGCCATTTCAATATCCTGCTTTAGCTTCGATCATGATTTTCAGAGAAATCAGCTGAAGCACTACCCCTTGATAAATAAGTGGCTATAAGACTTGCGCACACTGCAGCTCAGACACGAAAGTATCTTTACTTTGCTAACAATTTATGGAATGTTTCAGGATGATGATTATGTGTGCAGATGCTGTCTTCAAGCTGCCCTTCCTTCACTTGATGAAACATTTGATTTACTAAGCTATGCAAGGAAAAGGGTAAATTAATGTAATATGCTAAGTGATGTAAACCTGGGCAATTGATTTGACCTCAACATAATTGAATTATGGCAGTGAGCCTGTTGAAACTGGCTTTAAAGGTATTTGTCAAAAACCCAGTTTTCTCTTTAATTTGTCTTTTTTCTCTTGAACAAGCCTTCTTCCTTATATGTAATATTTTTTTTTATCAAATACTGTTAACACTTGTAGAGATGCTAACTTTTTTTGTCTTTATGTGTACTTTAGTTTTTGGTTCATCTTTTACCATTCTGGTCTTTCTTAGATTTCCCTGGGTGATAATGTTCAGATTCATAAGGATAGTCCATGTGGAGCATCATCCCATCTGTTGACTGAGGTGAGCTTCAGTCTCTCAAATCTTCTCCTGCTGTTGTACAATTCTTACGGTGAATCGAGTGTCTGTAGTGGCGTACCCTATCATTGGGCTGCCATCACATTGTTTGGTACAGTGTAGGTAAAATGTGCACTTACAATATAATTTCTATTTTTTATAGGTGCTAGAAGCACTGGATAGACTAGCAACTTTTGAGATGGCCTTTGGAATCGAAAAGTTTAGGTTTGTGCCAATATTGGAATAAAATTTGTCTTGAAAATAAGGTACTGCAGCATCCATCATCCGCTTGAAACTTTGCAACTAGGGTTCTCAGGTAACTTGATGTGTTGTGGGTTATTAGGAAGCAACCTAGAATCTAAATTGTCAATGCAATCACATATTTTTACTTCCTTCAACTAGCTGTAAGTACATCATCACAAAAAGCCAAGCTAGAGGTTCATGTTCTTCGTTGTCCCACACTTCCTTTAGCACACTATTGCTCTAAAACCTCTGAGGTTTCTGGGCGTCGCTGTAGCTCAAATCACATTCCTCTCTTTTTCCACATAAAATTAAGGCAATGCTAAGGTGGGAGTGATAAAAAAGAAGCTTAGAGAATGTAACTGGTAGCTGAAAGGGTACGGGAGATGCGCTGTTCTCGTTGCTGTGAAACGATCTATCTGTAAAATTTGCTAAGGTTACTTCATTTTGTTCATTTACAGTGGCACGCAGTGGCATTATTTTGTCACTGCTGATCTTCTTGTTGAACTCACAAAGTGTTTACTGTCTAGTAAAGTGACAAGTGCTGTGATTATTTGGAGACGACATCAGGTAATTTCCAGGTTCTTGTTGAGTTGTTGCATTTTGTATTCAACTGTTTCATCTTCCCCATCTTTACTGATACCATGAGTTTAGGTTTAAACAATCTGAATAACCGTTTTCATCCACCCTAACTGTGAACACAACTCACACGTGACAATCAACGTTAATTGAAATATCAGTATACTATCCAAGGCACAAAGCTTGTTACTTGTAACTTGCCATAACTTGCCATTGTCTACCTCAGTCACAATTTTCTTATAGTTCCCTTGTTCAAGGAACCGTTCCTTGTAACAGTATTTTAAGACTTTTTATTACAATCTGATTGTTTACAACATCATTGTGTTAATGTTGCAGAGTCAGTTTATACCACAGTTCAGTGAAGAAAATCTGGAATCTCTGCTTGGTTCAATCAGTGAGAGTTTACCTTCATCAATGATCATTCCTTGGTTACAAGATGATCTTGTTCCTTTTGTCAGCAAGGTTTTGCCACAGGGTCTGGTATGTACAAGCTATATTCTGTTGTTACTACTTCCATATAATCTGCCTATAGTCCTGGACAGATTGAGCTAGTCAGCATGTTTAGACAAGTGGTTTTACTAACACCTCATATGTACAACACAAGAGACTATTCCACACCATGCTTTAAGTATGAACTCACCTGAATGAACCTAGCGCAAATTGTTTATACCGCTCTCGGGAACGGAGTTGATGTTACACCTTGCTTTTGACTATGCGCTTTATAGAACTGTTTAATTTACAATACATAAAACTTGCAGAGATTTTAAGGAATGCCTTAATTGAGTATCATTCAACAAGTAGTGGTTTAGAAATGGACCTAAATGGAGTGTCTGAATCAAATTGGTGTGAGTGTCACTAAGTTGAAATCTAAGAGGATTTGAATTCTCTCAAAGTTATTTTTCCGTAATAAGGTTTTCTTGTCAGGAAAGACATTATCCGTACTTAACATCTATTGTTCTATGTGTAGAGGATGTTGGCAGGTTGGCTTGAGCAAAGAGCAAGAAATATGGAACTTTCTGAGAAGGTCAGTCAAAACGCCATCATAATTATGAGTCATTTGGTGTTCGAAACGCATTTTTTGTTTTTGATGCTACACTTGAATCTCTAATGCTGGCCGTTAAATCTTCGATTCATTAACGTCTGTTGCTTTTCCCATAATTTATTTGTTGTTGTATGAATGGTGTTTCAATGCGCGGGATTTTTTAAGAGTAGAAATTTTTAAGAAATGGCTGCTTAAGTTTACACTACTGTTTTATGGTTGTTACACTTCCACCACTCACAATGATGACGATAACAGATTACATTTAAAACAATAACACTAAATGTTGACATTGAAACCTTTAAGACTGAGGTTAATCTTGCAGGAGGGTTGGCCGCAAAATGCTTTACATCTTGCAAGTGTTCTTTTGTCAGCATCAAAAAGTGTTTCAGGCAGTGCTTCAGGAAGAGGGCTGGCCACACCTGGACAGTTTGTTGACCAGGTGCGTGGTAAAGTTTTCTCTGCAGTACCATTATTATTCACATCTTTGGTCTGCTAATAGGGAGGTTTATCAACGATGACAGCGACGGCATCGAAAACGTCAAAAGAGCTATAGGTTTAGATTAGCAAAAGAGCAACTTTTCATGTGCATTTTTTCATGCGCTTTTTTGTACATTTTCCGTCACTGCATGACTTCGACGTTAAATTGCGTCATTTCACGTTTTGTTGAGAACGGGAACACAAGACAACAACTTTCTTTTCCTTTTTCAAAACTTTCTTACAGTCTTTTAGAATTCTTATTCAACTCCAGAAAAATATGCCAACATTTGGCGACTTGAGCGAGATGGAAGAAGCGCGATAAAGTTTGAAGCAGCGACAATTCACTTTTATTGTGTCGTTTTCACTGCCGTGGCCGTCGTTGTTGCTTAAGTTCCCTATTGTTCACGCTTGTGACCTGCTTAGGTGTTTTGGAGTAGGGTAGGGGGTAGGATGGGTAGGATACCTCAGGTCTCTCATGCTCGGTGGGTGGGTAGGATTTTCCTTCAAGGAGTGTAGAGTCATAAAAGATATTATGAGTCTCCTTTCAATGACACAAGCAGAACTCTCCATGACCACAAATGGAAGGAAGTGGCGGGGTTGTAGCACGCGCCATGATTTCCGCGTAGAAGTTAACGGCTTAAGCAAGAGGCACCTTCTCCATTCATTCTGATGGGTTCTGATCAATGGTCAACAAACATCCTATCAGGGAATTTTGTGGTCGTTTTATCAAAGGAGAATAGTGATATTTTTTAACAATTAATTCAGATAGTAAGGCGACCTTGTTAACTGTGAAAGTGTGGATTGGGCCTTGATATCCCTTGATTTTTCTTTCTTCACGTAATGGAGTCTCTTATAGTTTACGCCATTAACGTGATAGTAAGTAAAATAAATCCCAAATTGCTGCTCTCTTACCTAAAATATTAAGACAACCAACACGTTAAGCTCATTTTTTTCAGCAAGGGATTTGCATTTTTGTTTAGGTCTGCGGTCTTCCTGCAACAGCTCGAGCTCTTTTAAATGATGGATCAAGCAACGTGGTATGGTTTGTTTTTTATGTAAGGCTGACAAAGTATAGAATTGGAATAGAAGGAGGCATTGCACGAGTCTCACGTTTAGTCCTTGTAATACTATCATCTTTTTTTTCACTTGTGTTAATGCCATAGTTGTATTGATTCGGGATTCCATTGACCAGAACGGTAGTGGTGCGTTGCATATAGGGAGGTACATAATTAACGCTTTTACCTAAAGGTTCATACGCGCGTGACCATATTGCATTCTATGTATTCCATTCATTCCTAGTGGAAGTCCAAATGAATGCTGGCTATATCTCTGCCTCACATGTGTAACAGCAACCTGGAGATTAGGACGAGTGGAGCCCGAAATGGAAAAGCGGACATGAAATTGGCTCCACCATGTCTGTTCATCGCGATGACAATGGTATCACAGTCATCCATGCCATTTAGTTGTAAACGCCTTTTTTGGATGATCCTGAAGTAAACCTACTATGTTGTAATAGACATTGGAATGGTTATGATTCCAAATCCTTCCTCTATCACTGTTTTTCTTGTTAGAATACTGACGATGAATTAGCCAGCTTGATGAACATGGTGCAGCAGCTGACAGACTTGGTAGATCTTCATAACAAGTACAACTGTAAAATAACTCTGGCAGAATTTTCCCAGGTACTGTATACTTCAGGTTTGGCTCAACGAACTGAAATCATCCAGATGTAGTTATTGAAAGTAACATCCACCACATTCTAACGTTAAACTGAAGGCTAGTAATGCTGTGCCTCACATCTGTTATTGCAGCTGTCGATGTGAAAAATTTTTTGATTACGTGACCGTACGAACGACCATCCAATCGTCCACTCACACCAATGTGAAATGCAAACACATGAGAATGCAATGCTATCGCTCCCTTTTTAGAATGATGTACTGTACACCACCATTGTGAATCCATATCAAAATCAATTTGACCACTGTCAAAATAGGACATTTGCTAACCGTACCACTGGACCGATCGGGGGCTCAAATGCACTACCTTTCAGGTCACTTGTTATGTTGAGTGCTATTGTGAAAGGTGACTGTACCAAGTAACAAGTAGTAAGTATTAAACGGGAGCTCCGCTTTTAAGCTTGGCTAAATATGTATTTTTCTCTGTACTCTTGCCCTTAGGAAACTACAGCAACCATTGTATTTCGATTGCTTGACCGAGTAGTGGCTGCTGAACTCATACCCAGTACTATTGCCAAGTACATTGCCCCATACATGATGCATCATGGACTCGACAGGGACACCATGCTACTGCAGTACATTGAGGTAACTCTAACTTTTGTTTTCGCACTCGCCAAAAGGGGAACGTTACACATCAAATGAAAATAATGTCTACTTTTTGGTTAGGACCTGTTTAACAGGAGTGCAGGAGCGTATTCAGCTCTATCAAACTCACTGTGGGAGGCCAGAGTTATTGCTGTGATTTCTTGCATCAAAGATAAAGAGGTAAGACATGTCTCGCAGCCCTTGGATCAATATCAGCTATCTATAAGGGCAGACGATAAGAGTTCATTAGATGATGCACGTTTAACTAGCGAAAAGCAGTCAAAGTAAGGAGAGTTACGTTACAATGATAACCTGTAATTTTTGTAGAATGTTTTTAGTCGGACACTTTTCTTGTTTCTCTGTGTTTGTTTTTCTTTTCCATCGCTTTTTAAGCCAGTTTTTTCCTGCATACAGCAAAAGGAACGGCCACAAAGTCTATAAAAATGACACTTGTCTCGATAGGTTCGTTGTAAAGCCACTCTGGAGGTTATGCGACATGCCATGATCCCTTGGAGCGACAGTGTGGACAGACTGGTTACCGAATTCATGCTAGCTTATCCTGAGTGAGTATCGTCTAAATGACGCTAGGGCTAATCATCTGGCTGCAGGCCCTAGTTGTGCAATCGTTGGATAGCGCTATCCACCGGATAAATCCCTATCCAGCGGTTAAGTATTAGGGGTGTTTCTTGGCGTTGCGGAAAACGTTGTTGGTTCGCTTTTGTGTTTCATTGTGGGGATTGTTCAGGGTCTTTTCAATCTTTTGTATTACGTCATAACACGTCATATTACGTCATACGTCATTGTATTACGTCATAACACCCGTCCTCAACACCAAGAAACTACAATTAGGCAAACCGGTTGTGCTATCCACCTCTCCCCTCCGTAGAAGCCTCTTTGTCTTGTGGGGAGACTGGGGAGAAAGAAAAAGAGCGCGCGGGGCACGATGGGAAGGGGGAAGAGAGAACAGAGGATTTTCGCCTTTTCCCTCTTCCCATCGCCCCCCGCGCGCTTTCCATTTTTTTTTTTCGATTATTGCTATTTTTATAGAGATACCCAGCGGGAGCCTCTGTCGAGGAGAGAGGTTATCCACTCTATAGAAATTTATCCAGTGGATAGGGTTATCCATGTTTTGAACAACTGGAGACTGAACTTGATTCAATTAGCATACAGGACCAGATAGACTAGCGTGGGAAAGTTCTGCCAGAGGTTTTATTTTAAGGTTTCACTGATCTGATACGAAGCTGGAACCGTTTTGCCTGACTGCATGAGTCGTTGTGTGATTGAAAGCTTTGAATAACAAGCGAGCTTAATAAACCCTCTGATGACAATCTAGCTGGATAGGTAACTGCAAGGACTAACGTTTTGGATCAACCTAATTCATGACTAAAAATGTACCCCACTAATCAAGTTTTATGTACCGTTTGCGCTTGGCAATGCCACTAAGTTATTCAGTTACTGTCTTGTAGTCGTCATTCACGAGCTTGCAATCCTACCCAAGCTATTAAAATCTTTTTACTGTGTCTAGGCAGCCTGAAGTCATTTGGACTTTGATGACTGCAGATAAACTGGATGTTAAAACGTGATAAGAAACGTTTAACTAACAATCATCTGTTGCACTGTTGCGATTTTTCACTTTTTTTGCCTGTACAGTGACATCAACCTCAAAGAACAGTATCGACTTGTTGAGCTGAAAAAGATGCTCTCTCAATACGGAATGAGAAGCTTTCATGTATCATATGCGTCACTAGCCAAGGTGTGTTGTGAAAGATATCACGTTTGAAATCAAAGAGTATCATTCAAGGAAAAGACGACTGAACTAGAGGTCTGTTAGCAAAGCTTCTCAACTGGGCTAGTCGATTACACTGCAAAGGACGCTTGCGATGAAAAACATGTTTCACTCGGTTATCTTTGCTTAGTTGTGCACGCCGTTGTAACAAGTAAAGTCCTTTCCTTTTGCTGCGCTGTAGTCCCAATTTGTGCTATATAGTGGTGCTCATACTGCGTCACTTCATGAGGTTACTGATTCAATTCTAGGCTATAGTGAGGTACATTCTAACAAGAGATCAACCCAATGTCATGGAAGATGCATTGAAGGTATATGAATAGCTTTAGTTACGTTCATTTAACATATTAGGTATATTTGTTGACTAGTTATATTGTTCCTTTCTGTTGTAAAATCGCAATGGTCATCTTGGCTTTACCTTTTGAAGGTGATGTAGACAACTGCCGTCTCTGATCTCAAACTGGATGTCTTAAATTACAGGTTGTAACATCTTATAGTCATGTCACTGAAGAAGAGGCTTATGTCTTTCGGCTACAAAAATTATGCCTTGAAAATAAGGTAGGTAGTTACTTGTCTAATACAGTCTGAGACGTTCTTTTTGCTTTCAAATTATGTGGCACATGCCGGAGCTAAACCAAAATACATGTAAATGTAGCTATAAACTAGCTCATTTCTTCTAACTATCCTGTGTACGACTGTACACAATTCTGATCCCATGCTACATGCCACACCCCTTTAAGGGGGAGTTGGGCCTGGGCTTTTGCTTGAGAGTGCTTGCATGCAGCAACGCTTTTCTTTCTTAGTTTACACACATTCGGTGTTACCAGCTGCGTTGTCAAGGTAAATTGACTACCAAGGGTTATTTTAATCCTTTCGTTTTTTACTTTTGTAAATGAAATAGTGTTGAACCTCTTTTACGTCACCTCGCGACATCTGCTACATTGCCTTTATTTTGTTCAAACGCGACAGTGGAAATCCACCTGAAGAAAAAGCATTTGTTCTTTATTTAGATTCCAGATTGCCTTGAATTGCTACAAACATTACCCCTGCAACAAGCAGAATGTTATGCTCATGAGTTGGTTACATGGCTTTGTGATATCCTAGAAGAAGAGGACATGGACAATGAGGTTTGAATTGACGAATTGTCCTTATTCATCTTCAAGAAAATTGTAATTGATGCCGCGGAACTACAGTTCGTAACAAAATAGTACGCACGGATTAGGCAAGATATTACCTCGCGTTATGTAGTTAAACTTTGTGAAGATGTTGATAGAACATGTGAAATATGTATTGACTTGTAAATCCCACCACGTTGTCTTTTAGGTATACACCCTTTGTAGTTGATTGGGTAAAGAGCTGGACCCCATCTCATTCCGATCCTCTTCCTGACCAAACTTTGTTATTAGTTAATTGCCAGCGATATATCAGTGTCTGTGCGGACGGGGCAGAAGAAAAGAACGCTCTTGGCTTTTTAAAAAGACATCGAAAATGTCGTTTAAGACAGTTCCTCGACCAATACGTCATCGATTGAAATTATTTTGTTGAAATATACGAAATCTAACCACTCGGGGAGAGAGTGTCCTGCTGAAGTACCTTTTTTTGTTTTGCCCAGTTTCTGTTTTATTAAAAATTTACGTTGGAAAAAGCAGATTGCTGGGACAATCAGTCTTTGAAAGTTATGAAGCTGAGTAGCTTTTTTCAAACTTGTAGGTATGTAGTTCAAGAAAGATCGAAGCAGCCCAAGCAGGAGTTGCGGTTTTGAAGTTCATGAAAAAACATGGTACAATGCTTACCTTTTATTCTTTAATGCACCGTAGAAACATCAACTCTCACAAATGCCCCCTTTTTATTTTCCATCTTTTATGCTTGAGAATAAGAACGAACGAATGTTGAATCTAGCCTCAGTTCATAGTTTAGCTGTAACTGCAATTTGACCTATCGTAAGAATTTGTTGTAAACTGTAAGTTCCTGCCCCTTTTCTCAGTGAATTTTGGTGGACGTCAGGGTAGCTGTTGCCATAGGGGTAAGAAAGGACAGAAAAAAAAACACTATAGCGGCCGTTGAGGACATGGGGACCAAGTGGTGACTGGAATGGGGGGAGGCATTAAAATATTGAGGCTCTTTGTGGTCATGCTCTTTTCTCTGTGTTGTACAGATCTTTTATCGTTAATGGATGTGGACGAAACGCTTTCATCTCTACAAAAGATCTCTGCCCTTCAGGTAAGACAATCTTTTGTAAACTTAACTGAACCTACTTCGGCGACTTTCTCATCTTATACTTTGCTGTTGGTTTCAGAGAGAGTTTTCCGTGTTTCTGTCCTTGGATGAGTATCAGTTGCCTGAAGTGAGAGAAAAGTTATTTGAACGTTATCTTTACAGACATTTAGGCTACAGTAAAAACAGGGAGGTCGATAATTTTGAAGAAAAGGTAATCTACTCTAACTGTTTGAAAAATCGTGAACGTAAGGTTTGAGTTTTGTGAGGAGTTGTAAACTAAAGATGTTTTGTAAAGTAAACGGGCTTTCTAGGAGATCGAAATAAAGTTCTCGATTTTCATGTTGCTATAATGATACAATCCCAACGCCTATGATGGAAACATCTTCGTAATGCAGACGTGTTTTATTTGGTATTCGCTTTAAGGAGTTATGATTGAGAATTATGAAACTGACTTTAAAACATTACTTGTAAAATCTGTCACTTTCATCAAGGTAGGTACTTACTTAGGCCTGTCGCCTTAAGTAGAGCATGGGCCATGATGACCATATCCCTTCATATGGTTCCGTCAGGGGCTGTTATCTTCAATATGAAAGTCACTAACATAAAGCACTTAGAAACCGTCTACGTTGCAGCCTTTCCTGTTTTTGTATGTTTTGCAGAAGGACTCGCAAAAGACTATGAATGCTGAAGATGATGTAAATCTCACTAAATTGTTTAGGTAATGTCTTTAAATAAATGAAATGTTCAAGTGGAAATAACCAAACTTTAATAATTAATTGTTAATAAATATTTCGTCATTTTGTAGACTTGGCGAACTTGTTGGTAAAACGAGGGAGGACGTGAGATTGACCTTGATGTTTAAAGCTCTTTCCAGAGGAGAAGTGTCCCATGTTCTTGATATATGCAGGTTGGTACAGTTAGTCAGTTCAAATGCGTGTTATTTTTATTGTTTTTAATAGACGTTATTCACGATATCCGCCATCTTTGCCCGCGCTTAAGGAGTGATGGAATAAAATCAATGTCACTTTGTTTCTCAGCAAAAAATTGCCAATTGAAGAAATCGCAGTTGAGTTTGTGTATTCTATAAATAGACAACAGGAAAAGAAGACCTTTTCATCTTAAAGACGATAATGTCAAAAAATGGGTGGAAGTGATCATTGTTACTTTTTTGTATGCAGTAGCGACGGTAGATGTCCTCATGGCAAACAGTAATGACGCAAATCTTGCCAAAACTCGATATGTACATTTTGCATGACTGTGAAATCGTCGTCTCGTTTTTATAGCATAAACAAACTCGGCCGCGATTACTCGCATTGGCAAATTTTATCACTTTTTTGCCCCGTGAAATACCACGTGACATAGCGTTTATCCCATCAATCCTAGAGCGCGTGCAAAGATGGCGGGTATTTTTAAATTATGGTGTTTCTGGCAGAAAAGCGGCTGTTAAGCACTTAAATCCTATTGATGGCCCTTAATGTGTTCATTTCAACACGAGTTGACTTTTTCATTTATCAGAGAGCTCATTGAGACAGCGCCGTCTGACACATCGGCCCTCACTTTGTATAAAGTGGCTCTCACTGTTTGTGAGAGGCTAGCTGATGGACATTCCACTCTAACTGATAACAACAACAAGGGCATGAATCACGTGACCCAAGCAATTCATCGCCTACTGTGCCAGGCTGCAACACACTGCTCAGAAGGTAAGGAGGCACAGGATGTTGGAATTTCTTTGCCCAGTACCTGTACGGCGACTTGCCAGGCCTTCTAAGTCAGTGCATTTCAGTGACGTATCCAAGACGACAAAAACCCCTCGGACCACATGCTCCGAAACGCATTGGCTGTGCGGAATATTAAGGCCTTGGGACTAGGCAAGAAAACCTCAGAAACCTTAGAGGATAAGTTGAAAAACATCTATAAATATTTTTTTGATAAACTAGAAACCTCAAGAGACGTAATAATAATCTACAAAGAATTAAGGGAGGATGAGATAAACGTGGTTAACGAAAGACAAACCTAACAAACTTAGACTTGGAAATTGTGACGTTAACTGTTATTGAGGTATGGGTTCTGATGAGAGAAAGCGGGGTATGTGGATTTCGGGTCGCACAGAAACTTAGAGCTTTTAACGACACGGCTTAGACCCAGAATGCTTGATATGAGCTCCTTTTTAACATATCACTCTAAATTAAAAGCCAACAGAATCAAACTGTTCATCTTTAACCAACATTACATTTGACTTGCTGCATGCAAATCTACGAATTTCGGTTCCTCAATGGTTTCTTGTAATACAAAACCAATCACAATCCAAGCTGTTTTGAAGGTGGAATTGTGTATTAGTAAAGCAGTAGGAATGAGGTCTTTTAAATGCACGACTATATGTTGAATTTTGAGTGGTTCTGTGTTACGTGAATATGCGCTTTGCAGTGAATCACAACGTCTTATTTCGGATATTCTAGAACTGCTGTGTGACTGCACTGAGTTATGCAAATGTTGTCGCCTGACAGACTGTGTGTATTCACAGTGCGAGAGTGGAGACTATGGATTTTCAGTTCAGACGACTCCACAAAGGTTAGTGGTTTGTTCTCCTTAGAGCACCCTTGCAAACTGAAGACAAAACCCTTTAAATCTAGACAAAGAGCGAAACTACTGCAACGTTAATACGTCAAGCACTATACCATGTTTCGCTCCCGGGACTTTATTAGTAGCACAGCTTTCTAAGTTCAAGTATGCAAGGACGTCAAGCGGGGAACGTTTACCTTCTTCTTTTCTCTCCCTGAACTGCTGGGCCTTAATTAAGCTTCATTTCTTTAGGAAAGTTTTAACGCGGGCAGGTGGGGGGTTCCGAGGCCTGTTTGGCTGAACCGCCTACGTTCGCCCACAGTTCGCTAAGCGTCAACGTTTTCTCGGAAATATTAGGCAGATTTGGACAAGACAACACAACGTCAAATTGGAACGCGTAAGCGTGCGGAAAAAGACTAAACCTACTTCTAGTGCTAAATTTGCCGTTCTGCCATTCCTCAACTCGTTGTCACGTTGCAGCACGTTGTCTTTGCTAAATCTGCCTATTATACTGATGACATCACAAGTGGTTTCAGAGATGTAGTTGACCACTGTACGAGTGCGGTTATAGCCGGTTGAGATGTGTATGGTTTAGAGAACAAATATCTTACACCAGTCTTATATTTTCAGCTCAAACCAGGATTCATTCAATAACTGGATGTTTGGAAAAAGATTCAAGGAGGATTGTTTGGTGTTGGACTCATTTGTCGCTCTACCTCTGGCTGCAAAGCTTAGCATGGCTGCTCTTCCTGGTAATGAAGTGAAGGTTCTTCTATATGTAAGAAAAAAATGCTGAGGTGATGTTTTTCGGTTTAAATGTGAATAAACACTTCAGAATCTGGTCACAAGTAAATTGTTACAGTTTTCTTTCGTGTCTAAACTAAACAAGACATTGAGTAAAAATGTGTCCTGCGAAATTGGTCTGATAACATTCTTATGATTAGTGGGGTACTAAGTAGAGTTGAAATTACCAATCTTTTGGAGTTAGTGTTGGGGAGTTGTTCAGAGTTGGTGTTAATGTGGGGCGGAACACGTTAACTTAACGTATGCTGTCTTGATGTAGCGTAGCATGTGAGGCATGACTTCAGAGTGGCTGACGTCTTGATACTATTAAAATGGACAATTTCGTGTTAACTATACCACTTTCAGGCGATGGCTAGTCTGATGTAACACGAATAAACAAACTATTCTTCGTCAAAAAAGCAGTCAATTTGATCACTTTGAAAACAGACACACATACATTCAAAAACCTGAAAGTTTACTCCAACTATTGTGTGGTGGCTGTGCGGCTTTTTAATAGACATAACCTGAATTGAAAGTCAAATAATTATGTATGTTGTGGTTCAAATTTTTGTTTTTTAAACTGATAAAAATTTTCAAACTCAACTCATTTATTATGATTTGTGTCATTCACAGGAGATCGCAGCCCTGTTGAACAATGTCCATACTACCAAGCTAGAGTGGCGGGAAGAAAACAGTTTTGCCAAGGTATCATTGTTGAAACAATGTTAAACAGATCACAGATATAAAAGGCTAAATTTTGGAATTGGTGGGTAAAGATGAACCCTGTTTTAACAGCATCGCTTAGTGTGGGCACACGTTCAGGAATGATAATCCACACAGAAAAAAATGGTTACTATACAATTTGATTCTTAATGTGCGTGTGTTTTTATTTTTGTAGAATCAAAAGCAGTTGAAAGTGGCGAAGGAGAGACTCAAAGCTCTTCTTATTTAATGCTGACCAGTGCGGCTGGGTTGAATATAATACGACATTTGCAAGAGAACAGTTTGTGTGAACTGTCATTACAATACTTATTTGAGGTATGTGTCGCAAGTGTTATCATTAAAGACTTCAAGCAACTGCAACGGCGACCTCAAGGCAATAATCACTCAAAAAGGAGTTGAGAACTTTTGGCCGGGATTTCTTTGAAAGTGGTCCCGTATGTTTTATTTTCTTCATGTGAGGGAATTTTTCCAGGAAATGAATTAGTTGTTACGGCGTTTAAGTTCACAGGGCCGTAAGGGGTGAAGCTCGTTGTATTCTAAAGCAGTTGAAAGCGCCGATAATTAACCCATCGCGTTTTTCCGTTGACTAGAGCACCCTAAATTTAATCAACAGACGTTTTTGAAAAACATGGATTGCTTATGAGCATCCATTGTCGCGATTAAATTATTCTTGTTATTCTGTTCCGTATAAAAACTATAGTAAATGTCATAAGACGCCACAATTTCATTCTGTACTCCTAGTGCACGTTACATTCGTATAAAACTGAGTAAAATTTCTTTTCTTCCCTTTAGACCCTTGGTCTCTGTCTTCAACACTTCGCAGTAAACAACATGCTCAGTATGGGAAAGGTGACTATACTATGTATTTCACACAGTCAAACTCTGCTTTAAAGATATCACTATAAAATGTATCCGTATTAGGTTCCCTCGCTAATACGTTTAGTTGGGACAAACGAAAAGAATGCCATTCATTTAGATTCATTTCAAGTGTTTGTTGACTATCTCCTCTGTTGTCTTTTCGTCTAGGAAAGCGGAAGAAGCAATTCTGTCGAAAAACAGAGGCTAACTAAAATTGCTGCCTTGGGTACAAAAATGATCCATGAACTAACTGGAAATCTCTTGAGAAAGGTATATAATGATATTGCATTCACTTTAAAAACTGAGAAAAGTTCTCCCCAACATTAGCATTTCACCTTCTGTTAATTTGAGGCTTGGCTTGAACAACATCCAATATTAGCAAAATTTACCGCGTAAACTTATTTCTTAACAAAGCATGAGCTTATCAAGTATTGAAACAGTTACATTGTGCAAGAAAAAAAAACAGAACGAAACGGAATCTGAAATCTATGTCAAGAGCAACCGGAAAATGCCAGCATAGGCGACATCATAAATGGATTGGGTCTGTTAACTTGTTTGAAGGTAGAATTGCAAAGGATATTGAAACAACTGAGGTCTTCAGGAAATGCTCAGGTAGATGTTTGTTGAGATTAAACTGACAGGCTTAAGTAAAAATCCCGATACTCAAATCAAAACTGGTCTCCAATATAGGTTTTATGTATCTAAATCCATAATTCTGGACCTTGTTGAATCTTTAATTGTCATGATAAATTACTCGGATTGTTTCGTTTTCTGACTGAACTTGAACTTTCGCGTTATTCCAGGTATTTAACTGCAGAGCTGTCGACCATGATATTGGACTTGGCTATCTTTGCTCCATTCCAAAGCAGACAGCTTTTCAATACTTAGTGACTGGAACGAATTTTCTTGGTCAAAGCTGTTCAAAAATCCTGGTAAGAATGCTAAGAGAAGAATGAGTTGGACGTGCAAAAAGACAGTTCGTAGATACGTAGATAGTCGGAGAGAAATGTGTAGCCTAATCCACCCTTCTTACTTTGTGCCAGATATCGTAATGGAATTTCATTGACACCACAACCAGCCGTTCTACTATATCCAAAGCATATTATATACGACTACGATGCCCTGGTGACCTTAAAATCAGCTGGTTAATTTGTGAAAGTTTTTAATCGCAGTAAATGGGGAGTATTCCGTAGTCCTAAAGGAACAACAATGTACCACTCAATTGTTAGTACCATTAACGCGAAGATCAAAAGTTGTGAAAAGTTTTTTATGGAACATTCATTGCACTAGATTCAAAGATATTATATCCGACTACGATTCCTTGGTGACCTTTAAATCAGCTGGTTAATTTTTGAACGTTTTTAATCGCAGTAAATGGGGAGTATTCCGTTGCCGTAAAGGAACAACAATGTACCACTCAATTGTTGGTACGATTAACGAGAACATAAAAACAAAGTTATGAAAAGTTTTTTTTAGAACAGTCATTGTACTATATCCAAGGCATATTACGTCTGACTGCAATGCCCTGGTAACATTTAAATCAGCTGTTTAGTGTTGGATGGTTTTTTTTTTATTGCATTAGAGACCATTCCGTAGCCCTAAAGGGACAACAACCACTCAATAATTAATACATTGTCCTGTATTATTACTTACTATTCAAGGCTTTTGCCAATGTTGGTATTGACTACGCCCAGCTATGTAATGAGCCAGCAGTACTCGAAAAGTGTCAGGAAATAGCCACCAACGCATCTTGGGGAGTCAAACTCGGAAGGCTGAAGGTAAGGAAAGTTGAAGATGGCGCCACCTCTTTTGGCTCTACGGGCTTAGCGCGTCTTCTTAATGTTTGTTTTTTCGTTCGCTAGATGTCACTGAAGGATGTATACAAGAGTGATCGAGAGGAGAAGCTGGCAATTTTACCAGACCTCATGCAGAATTCACAGATAGGCCTTGATATGATCTTAGAGTTTTGCAGGTAGATGGCTTTGATAAGTTACGTGTATAACTCATATGTGGAAGTAATCTGTGGATAAAAACTTATAAATCTAAAAGAAAACGTGTTGGGTATTTTTTCTTAGGTCAAACAAAAATGCAGTCGAACAGGTCTCTTGTTGACATCTGCTTGATTACAGTGGCATACCACTCACATACTTTCCACACCTCTATAACATGGCCTCTTTCAGGGATCACTCAGATCTGCTCAAAGGGAGTTTGATTGTAAGAAGGTTATCAATAGAACGCACGTTAAAGGAACTTTTTGTGGGTCACCCGATTGGACTGTTTTTATTTTGGTGAGGGAAAGGGGGTGGAAGCAGGCGTAGTATCAACTCTTTCTTAGCTCTGACGTCTCAAAATACATTTACAATGTCTTTTTGGGTAACCTGTGGGCCTAAACTTCGTTTGAGCTCAGTTTTTATAGGTGTCTCCCGCTGAGTGCCATACTAGATTATACTCAGCCGTCTTTGCATGACGATTGCATGAGATTCTCCTAAAGGACCACGACGAGTATCTTGAACCGCTCACCATTCTACAACGACTGACTTTCTTTTAGTATCTTACTTTGCTTGTAAAGCATGCATACTTTATTTTAATTTTTTTCGGGTCACTAATTGTGCTCCATTCTCTTACCTCATTAATCTTCCTTTTTCTTATAACACTTTTTTCCCTTTACATTTTATTTTACGAATCTACCTAATTATTTATTTTTATTTATTTTTACACAACCCGCCTCGAATAGCCTTTGCTACTTGCGGGTTGTGTTTTAATTTATTTTTGTACCCAAGGTTTTGAAATAAAATAAAGTTGTTGTTTTTGTTATTTGTATTTAGCATGTGTTGTTTTCCTAAAGGTTAAAGAGTCTTCAAAGTAATGCTGTTATGTTTTTTGACAGGGCGTTTAAATTGGATGAAGACAATGCTCTGCTGACGTACGTTAGACAGCAGTTGCTTCCACCGATGGGCCTTCCTTCTACGGGAAGGTCCCCAGTTACACAAGACAACAGCATGGAGGAGTTAACTTATCAGCAGAATGTCAGCAAAGTGGTCCATAAGATTTCTTGCACGACATCACTTCTTAAACTATTGGTGGAAGTAGGCTCCAAGGTAATCCAGTCAAACTTTGTATATCCAATGGCGGACTTTGAGCTTCAAATAACGTCTGACGCCCGCTCTTCAGGACCCTAAGATTAGAGGTGGGGCAGAGCTCGAAAAAGGACTTGAATTGCGGCTTGTCCTTTGGTCAAGCAGCTCTCCCATTTTGCTAATTAGTAGGATGACTTGATTGTTCCCTTGCACATCGAGCAAGAAAGCCGTAAAGGTTACTTGCCTCGCAAGAAAATTTACTTGTCCCGGGCTTCCGGGACGTTACTTCTTTCGAGCTTTCGGATGGGGGTGTGGGGGGGGGGGGAGAACTCCGCCTCGAAAATAATTTTTTTCGGCCCTGCGGGCTTTAGTTTGGCCTTAAAATAAGTTGGGTTGATACTTTGCAAAACCCATCAAACAAGAGCTGCGTTTATAAGGTTGCCGCTCCCCCCCCCCCCCCCCCCCAC
>BOPM01000145.1:708345-730763 GCA_022179025.1 Porites australiensis | reverse complement strand
AAAACCCCACAAAAAAAGAGGTGTTTTTAAAGTTTGCCCCCCCCCCCCCCCCCCCCCACAAGGGCAACATGTTAATTTTGTACAGAAGAACAATGGTTCGATTACTTACTGGAGGGCTAACTGTTTCCTGCCACATTATGTTTTGTTTTACTTATGTTTAGATGACTACACAGTCATTGATGTCTTATTACATTTGTTTACTTTATTACAATGTGTTGGTAGGTTGATCCTTATGACTACGATACAATTGTGTTTATCCTGAAGTTGATCAGGGATTTATCACCTGAACAAAGTGCAACTGTTGATAAGGTATATTTAGATAATTAAAGCCGACTTTACTTAAGTAAATGTTAGAAAGCCGTTTTAGCGGAGCCCCATAGCTAAGACACGTGACCGTACGTCCGCCCGCCCGCCGGCCCGTCCGTCCGCACCACAGGGAAACTCATCTGAAATGTTTAACTTTCTAGCTAGTGTGCGAGCCTGATATTGCACACTGACAGCTATAAAAATAGGGTATCGGCTGACCAGTATCACATGTTCTTATCGCGGGCTCAGCTGTCGTGTTTTTTTTTTTACGTTTACCGCTGACAACTTTCTAGATTTCAAAAAAATCGCAAGCTCAACTCTTAATGGATTTCTTAGTTGCAATGTTTTTTTCATTAAAGGGAGATTCGCCTTTAGCCTCGGCTAAATCTATATATTAAACTTTCGATATAGGTACATCTAGGTGGGTGTCTGTCCTGATTGATTTCATATTAATAGGTAGTTATTTAATGGAGTTGGCACCTTGTATTCGCTAGGCTTAGGGTTTGTCTATAGCTGACTGTGTTGTTTTATTTCCAGGGAATTCAATTACTAGATTACTTATATCAGTATGATCGCACTGCAGCACCAACCAGTTATGAGAAATCTTTTCACTACTCATCCAAAAATACAGACAACGAAAAGGTAAGAAACCTGATATTCCCCACTTCAGAACCTTAAAGGGGACTGGGTACAAGCTTTCGGTGCAACGACTCCCGGGATCGTTTGGGTGGACAGGCGTTAGTTATGATTGGTTAATAGTTGGCTTGAATACCATCGACTAATCATAACTAACGCTTGTCCAGAAATCCCAGAAATCACTGCATCCAAAGCTCACTCCCATTCTCCCTAGAAGTACATTTACGAATGTACGTTTTACTGCTTAAGCGTCTTTTGATGGTATTATATTTATTCAAATAAATAAGTATTTATGCGTAAACTTGTTCTAAGTTTGCTTCTTTGTAAGACTGCCTATGGTGTGACCATTCATTTCAAACCGCCTCAGCGGAACATTTGTCCAGTATCATTTGCTTGGCAATAATTTGCGAAGTTAAATCTCTTCTTTTTTTCGCAGACAATACTTGAAAAAGAGAGACCACTGTCTCCGCTGTCAAAATCCAGGCTCCCATATCATCCTCTGCTGTACGGGGATCCATGGAAAGTTATTGGTAAGTGATTGTCGTTGATTGGGTAGGCGTTATGTTGCTACCATACGCGTCCGCTTTGTATGAGTCACGGAAAAGTCTAATGGTTGTTTGAAACAAACTTGATTGTATGTTGTTTAGCTCCTTGTTTTTATACTATTTGGTTTCTAAAAACGTCTGCTGTGGTTCTATCTTTCTATCATGAATTGCAGGTCCAGAGCTTTCAGAGGAAACAGTTCCAAAGCTTCTGGGCATTGCGAACTTACTGAAGGTTAGTTTGTGCTACTTGTTTCTTTCTGTAAATTCAATAAGTTATTTTTTACATTGATTATGATAAGGTTATACGTTTTCCAAACGTTGTTAAAGAAGATTTTTGTGTGAAAACCTTTACTTGCTTTAACTGCTTAAATGCTGGAAAAACATTCAATGTGAAGACTGTGACAATTGTCTTGCCTAGTCCCTAAGCCTCATTATTGCACGCGGCCTATGCGTTTTGGATCACCTGGTCCGTTCGTCTCGAAAACGTCACCGAAATGCGTTGACCGAGAAGGCCTGGGACTAGGCATACGAACAAAATAGGGAGCTTTAGCAACGCCCACTGTGACGGCAACGAGAACGTCAAAACAACAACTTTGCACGTGCAGCACACTTTTTTACACGACTTTGACGTGAGATTCTCCCCTGTAATGTTTTGTGGAGGACGTAAACTCATCAAGACAAATTTCCTTCTCTCTTTCTAAACTTGGGTTCGGTCTCCAAGAACTGATTTCCAGGAAAATTCACCTATATTTGACATTTTAAGCGTGTCGGAATAATCGCGACAAAGTTTGAAGAAAAGCGAAGTCTTGTTAATAGTGACGTTTTCGCTGCAGTCGTCGATATGCCCCAATAGGCTTATTTAGCAGTAGAACGGGAAAGTCAGTTGACAACGGCGCGCTCAAATCAAACACTTGGCTTGACCAATGGCAGAGTGGCAAATTGGGCACCGGAAGTCGTGTTTAGTCCTTTCCGCGCGCTTTCCCGACGTCGACTGACGTTCCCGTCCTGTTGCTAAATCAGCCTAATGTGGGCGTGAAAGCGTGGAGACTATTCTTGAGTAATGGGGACCATAATGAGAATTTAAAGTTGTCGTTATTTTGTTCTAGCTCTCCAGTGATCAGCTTTATTTAACAGCTATCCGTAACCTTGCTCGACCTTCAGCTTCACCAACTGACTCCAGTGATGCTAACTTGAGTGGAATCACCGCTGAAGAAAAAAGCCAATTGGCCAAATCCTACAATAGTGAAAAGGCTAAGAGTATGCTCTACTCTATCAAAAACAAAGAAATGGCTATCGCTGCTGCCAAGTGGATCGCTCAGCAGCTTCCACTGGGTCTGTATACTGTTTTCCTTGTCTTTTCTCTAAAGTATATGCCGGGTAAATGAGTCAATAACACCAATACATTTTCTGTGTCGTTTCTCTCCTAGGTGAGGAAAAAATAGATATTCTGAAGACTTGTGTGGATCTTGCAATGACCTGGAAGTCTTCGTGTTCTCAGAAGGTGATCTTTCTTAAAATCAAACTGAAGTATCTCGCTCTTCCTCATTTTATCACAGATTTGGAAAAATACGTCTTTAAGAAACTTTTAGTGAATCCTACGAAGAGCAGGTTGTTCGTTTTTGCAAATGACTAGCGGTTTTGAATTGTCAACTGTTTTTTTTTCCGTTTCTGTCAACGGTGGCACATGTACTTTTCACTTTGTTTGATCATGCAGTGCATCACTTTAGTGAAAAGCTGCCCAGCTTATTTTACCCACCCAATCCACCTGTTGCATCCACTTTACCCGTACTAACACCCTTACTGTGTTACTTTCTGTAGGATGAAGAGAAAGCAAAGCTTACTCACAGCCGGCTGTTGGAGCTGTGCAGGGGCGTGGCCACAGAACATGTGCTCCACAAGTACAACATCACAGACCCTTCCATTGTTTCATTAACAAGTAAACCAGCTAAGCTTATTTGTCAACTGTATGAGACGTTTGGTGCAAGGGAACCAGGCACTGCTCACCATCCGCCAGGTACTGACACTGTTCGAACTGTGGGAATTAGAGCTTCCTTCTGTATTCCATTTTTTCAATGGAATGATTCTTCTCTCTCCCACACAATTGCCGTCACGCTTAATAACCAAAAGATTCAATCGACATATTTCAGGGTGGAACTTACTCACTGATATCTGCTGGAAACATTTTTGTGTATATTTGTCCATATTGCTTCTACTTGATGACAGCAGTTTTGCATAGATTTTGCTGGTCCAACATGGAATCTGACCGTCCAAAATGGACATTACCATACCAACGGGGCGTCGATGTTGTCTATCCAACATCAGTTTTAACAGCCTCGCAATAAAATTGCCAGTTGAGCCTGATTTTCCCATTTTTTGGATTTTATCTTAGGTCAATGACTTCAAGCCTATGCAACCTGGTGTCGGTTTTGCAAAGTTTTCTTTTAGAATTTATTTTTCTCATGACTTTTTTTCTCTTGTAGATATCCACAAAGCTTCGGAAGAAATCGCCAATGTCAACAACACTAAAATAGAGAAGATCAGACTGCATTTGATAGAGGTTTGATTATGAAGTCACTATTTGTTTGAATGTTTAAAAGGGATGGTCGGTTCAAAAGGACGAATGCTTGTGTAGATTAAATTAATATTCGATTAGTGGTTGTGATCGTCTGGTCAACTTTTACCTTGTAAACGAAACCATAAAACTAACTTCTTGAACGAGATTTTAATCCTTAGCTTTACAATTTTTAGACGAAACACTCCATTCAATTGAAGTAATCAAGCTATTCAAGAGCAGCCGAATTGTTAATATACGCAATAATGGCGAGTTATTGATATGTATAAAAGCCCTGCTCTCTAGGCTTAAGAGAGTTACCCTAGTCAACGAAACTTTCAGCTCCAGACGTGCACGTCAACCGTGAAGTGTAAAATCAGAACTGCGGACGCCAAGTCTGATTCTGCCTGCTTTCAAAAGCAGCCCTATGCAATACTCCTTAAACCCCCTTTGGTGTCACTTTGGAATTCATTTCATCCTTTAAATTGACGCTGTTTTGGCCATTATGGGATACCTCAAATAGATCCTTGGAAATAGGACTCTCCAATGTTCTCCGCAAAGAAAGGCAAACTTTTATTATCTTTGCAACCACCCTTTAAGGCTTGGTATATCTTACAGAGGCTTTGCCACAGATTGCCTGTGTTTCTGGTTCAGAATGCTTATAATATGTTGATCCTTTACTTGACAGAAATGGTTACCTTCTTCAAGTCAATCTTCAGGAGGAGACTCAGAGGTATTTTTAAAATATACTGGAATAATTGCAATTTGGAGCAGAGATTGCCTTTGAGGTTTCACATTTATGCTGTCACAAAACCCCTTACTGTTATTCTTTATTGGGGATCGAACCGTAAATCAAATTTTCCTTCCTGTACAATAGTTTATCTACCTTGACACTTGATACCAATGCAAAAAGTACTTTTAGCGTTAATTCTTTGATACCTTTGGCAAGCTCTTGTTTCTTCAAATTAAGTTCTTTAGTGACAATAATAACCTTTCTCTCTGAATTTTCACCAAAGTCATGATCATTCCAAAAAATCAACGATATGCATTCGATGTTTCAACGATGATTTTGTTTCTGCCGGTAAATCAGTGACCCCATTTATTTACATAACCTTAAATTATTCTTTATCCTTAGTTTGGCCCCCCTGGCGGCGAGGGCAGTGATGAGGATGAAGAAGACGAACACAACTTAAGAAGGTATAATGTCATTCTAAACAACCTATCTCAGTTTTTTTTCGCGTTCTGACAAAGGCTACGTTAAAGGAGGAACTCGGTCCATAAGCCATGCCAGTTTGTCCGGCACCAAAGTGCATGGTCTCCGCCCTTATCTTTGAAAATAGGTCTCAGATATTTGCCTGTCTGTTTCAGTGTCGGATCTATGCAGCCCACTATTATTTCCCACCGTGACGTCATTGCCCCCACCCCAACCCCTTTGGAAGAAACGCTGGTTATGGAATTTCTGTTTTCTTTTTCTTGTTGGTTTTTTCAAGGGTGATATATATCATGCAAAGCACAGACCAACAAACTGCTGTCAGATTTCTACTCAATCTTGCTAACAAGGTGAGATAATTGAACTTAAACAATTTTTCATTTAATTTTCGAGTGTATTTTCACAGTAACATAATTAACCGGTGACATACGTGTAGATGATGGACATAATGGTCGAGTCGCTGTAGAGAAAAATATGTATGTCATACCTGAGAACTAAAATAGCTTGACTGATGGTCAGTTATCAGGCTCTAACAATACGACAGACTGACTACATTACTAACACTAACTACAACCACACTGCATTACCATTCTGAAACTACACTATGGTCAAACACCATCACTGGTAACATGGTAAACCTGTGACACTAGAGTCATAATTCGATGTTTTAACCTCCAAAACGTGGTTATTCTAACCCCGAGTTATCCTTTTGACTTGGGCCTGTTACCCTTCAAAACGCGAAACGTTGAACTGCAGGAATAAGACCATGGTGTAGTTGCATTATTTCTGTCCTTTCTTTTCATATACCTTTCTATTTTTTTGCTATCTTAGACGGGTTCGTCAAGTACCTGTCGTGTCCGTGCTCTTCGTGCTTTATTCTCCATTGCTCCTGGAGAGTTTATTGAAAAGCTTTGTAACACCTCAATCTCTGTAATCAGGTGAGAAACAAAGAGACTGTCAAATAGTTATCAACAGGCTACTTTTGATTTATACCTCAAAATTATATTAAGTGCCTCCTTCCACAGAGAAAGGACAAAATGTCAAGGTGAATTCTAGGACATTTTGTTGTGATTTACGGAAATGTCACCAACAGTACTTTCCTCTTTAGAGGCTCTTACATTTGTATAAATGTTGCTTCTAGAAAGATTTGGCCATTAAACTTTATTTTGAGTAAAACGTCTTGATACACGGTAGCGTTGGTTTCACAAAGCTCTTGTTGGTAGGCACCTTGTGCATCGAGACACGAATTTTATCATTATGTATTGCACAATATCTGACGTCAGTACATTAAGTTTCCTCATGATCTGTCCTCATACACCACGTACCTAACGCTCGTATCTTGTCGCCACTGACAGGCAACAAATGCAGGCCCTGGTTTGCCTGGCGGAACTTGAAGGACTGCATATCCAGCAGTCGGCTAGTGCCTTTGACAAGTGTAACAAAGAAGGCCTGGTGCGAGGATTGTGGAGAAATCATAAACACGAGAGAAAGGTCTGTTGTACCTTTTACAACAACAACAACAAACTATATTAATAAACAAATAATATTACAGAAGCATTGCCTGCACCTAGCAAAGCCATTCGAGGCGGGACAATGCGTGCGAAATATGAAATTAAGTCAAGACTAAGGCTAACCAAGGAAAGTTTACGCTTGGGTTTCTTACCTTAGTTTCTCTGTTCCGGCCATAGTTGAAAAATGGTTAAAAGATTTAGTAGAAATTTAGTAAGAAGCCGGGAGTGATCGAGAACTCGTCCGACCAGTACGCACTGGGGACCAGTCTCCAGTAGAGTCTTGAAAAATCCTCAAATTCTATTCTCCCGAGAAAACATTACTTCATTTTGTCCATTGGAAAGAGGATTTAGCAAGGATTCGGACGTCGATATTTCAAGTTCTTTAATATCATTCATCCCTAAACAGTATTCTTCCAATATGGTTTACATGTTATCGTTAGGCTCAATTAGTGCATCCTTCACTGGAAAACAGTTGACAACTCATTTGTATAAAGTGCGACTGCCTCTGGCGTTAAATACCTGTTAATTAGCAAGTATAATTATTGTTTTAATGTTAGGTAACAGCCTCAGTTCTTCTCTTTAATTAACTTCCCACTGAATTATTTGCTAACCTGTGCTGAAAGATCTTAATACAAAAAATTAATCGTAACGTCTTAACTTGGAGAAAACTCCTAAAAGAGGGATCGTTAGCAAGAGCAAGACACACCGATACAAGAACCAAGAAAACATCTTTGTGTTATGCTATCCTTTTCAGGCCGTTCGTCTTGTAGCAGATTTGTGTCTGGATAACAGTATACACGACCCACAGCTATGGAACAGTGTTCTTCAACAATTGCTGGCTTTTGGAATGGTAAGTGATCCCACCCCACCTGATTAGCTGATAAACTGTGAGGTCGATATGGACTGTCTCACTCGCTGGCAGGCTGACTAACAGACTGCTGTAGGAGGATAGAAAAGCTGATCTTTGGCGCTATAGCTCGTAACCAGAGCGAATCGCTACGGTGGCCAATCTACCTTATCAACTCCAGTGATAAAATCTTTGTATTATACTCCCCCCCCCCCTCCCCCCGCACATCGACTCAGCACCACAGTTTTTTTAGAACCTAAGCCCTTCATTTAACTGACAGACCAGCTGATCAGTTGTCGGACATAATGCGTGACTGGTTGACTGACTGAGTGGATGCTGAAGACAGGATCCATACACTAGACTTAACAGAGCCCATCCGCGGAGAGCCAGGGGCGGTCAGCGGTCTGTAGGATGAACAGAACCTTCGATATGAAGAAAGGTCAAGAAAATAGTACACTTGTATGGAACTGCAAAAAAACCCGAAGTGTCGTTAAAAGTCTTAGTTTGATCGTGTCGATTTTCTTCTCTTGCTTTTAGATAAAATATCTTAGGCGTGTTCTAGTAAACTTAGCAGGGATCTCGGAGCTTTGGCAGGTGAGTGTTGAGGGATAAACACTGCCCTATGAATTCTCCAGTGCTAAATTTGGCCAACTGTATTTGTTATTGTCGCTTGAGTAAAATGTTGGGAGTCACCATGTTCTCAGAAACCTCTATTTTCATTGCCCTTTGAAAAAAAGACACCTGTTTTTTGGGTAGCGACATTGAGTCAGTCATCCAATGTTTTTCGTTTTTTTTTATCCAATAAGACAACTCTTTCACCATTTTCACATTGCCCGTAATGAACCTCTACGAACAGTACTAACGGCCACCTTTTCTCGACGACCACTATTTTTGTCTCGGCCAATAGATTTACTCACCTACCCCTCCCCTAACCAATTGTTAACACTGCTTTCTCACAAAGGGCAAAATTTTGAATTAGGGGAAGGGTAGGTGGACAGTTTCCTAGAATATTATATTTATCCATCGAATGTGTGACTGCCTACTCCGTTTAGGTTCGTTGTTTACCTCAGGTGTGGAGAAGTGTTTTGACGGCACCTTTCAAGTCAGGTAAGCCATGGCATACCGGATTACTTGGAGATTTTCTGCGGTAAAAATGTGATCAGATGTTATTGGCCTGCAAATAAAAAGGAAAAAAGAACGTGCGCTTGAAACGTAAGAAAAAGAAACGAACAGAACAAAAAAATTAATAAATAAAGACGTCTCGTTTATGCAAGCCAAAGGTCGCATGTTTGTTTACTGGCGACGGAAACTCGCTGATCATTTCATAGTGGTGTGACTGAGTTCCATATGAATTTTCACTTTTTTTTTTCACCCCATTCGTTTTTGACTGGGACAAATGAACTTGCTCAGTCATTTGCTGACAACTCGCTTTGTTGCCTAGCTGGCAGAATATTGCACCTTTACAGTGAAGGTTATAGGTTTGTTACACTGACAAATGTCTTCGTTGTGATTTTACTTTATTTCAGTTTCGTCTCCGTTATCCGACGAAGAGGTGATTGCTTGCGAAGAATCTGCATCGTTACTTCAAAGGTGTGTGATGTTTTATTGTCAAGTGTTTACATCCTCATCAAAATTCCCATGATATTTTTTTAGTTTGTTTTCAATGGGCAACAAACATTTCCAGATATTTTATACTTTACGGACAGTTTCTAGCCAACTAAAGTAAGTCCAGCGTTGAAACTGTCCGACCAAATTTCTGAAGGCCGGGTACAATGTATATATATATGGAGGACACCTTTTGTCCTGGTAGATAGGGATCAAACGTTTTCTGAAAAGCCACCCAAGGAAAACTGCAATAGAATGCATCACGAGGTGTCTGTGATTGACATGCAATTTCCTGGCGCACATCTAATTGACCTAATAAGTGGCCCTTTCTACCTTTGCTTGAACACACGCTTAACCTCCACGCTTACTTGGCGTTTAATGAGTGAATGAATGTTTTAATGATTTCTTTCGTCTTTCAGGTGTCCTCTGCTGCTTGATCTGGATGTGTATTCCATAGCTGTTCAGTTTCATAAAGTTGGTCTCCAGGCCCACGCTCTCGCCTGTCTCATGCTCATCCCATCAAGCACTGCGCGCCAAAAACATGTTCAGGTTTAACCCGTCTTCTGGTTTACCTTTTTATTTGGTCAAATTTTGCTGTTGTCATTTTATTGTATTCGCAACTGAGAAGGCAGCATGTCCGATTCCAGTTGGCTTCAACAATCATAAACTATTTGTTCTTGTTAAACTTACTTATTTGGGCAGTTCTGCATACACGGTTCAGGTAAAGAAGAAGAGTTCTTTAACCGGCAAGGTGTGTTACAGCTATTTTCACTATTTTCCCTTTGTTTTTTTTGAAGCTTTTACCCTTTGTTTTTTGTAGACCTTACTGGAGACAAACTGCGTTACTCGTGTACTTACTCAGTTGGATGAACTACGGCAGAGAGGACGCACTATTACCCAGGCTGATATTGTAAGCCGGAGACTATTTTGTTGTTAGAGCACTTCAGTTCTTTTAGCACACGTGGTTAAATGGATTCGCTACTTAGAAACGAGCAGGAAACTGGAGCCGAAATGTGTCAGCCCGCAATTGTTTCTGGGATAGTTACTAGGGACGCGCCAGTCAGCTATTGGCCAATTTTGTCCGTGTCGCCAGTAACAGACCCAGGAGTACTTGCGAACTGTAACTTGGCCAAGTTTCCTCTCGGTAAGTGTTGTGGTGTTTATGTTTCTGTACGAAGTCCGTGGAAGAAATTCTCATGTGTGTCTAGTCAGATGTAGTCAAGTCAATTTAAGTCAATTTTTATCTAAACTGTTACTCAACAAGAGCTGAGATTTTTACTTGATTGTTTATGTCTCCAGGTTGAACAAGAAGTGTTCAAACATGTCGAAGAAAAGCAAGAGTATCAGGTCAGAAATGAAATGTACTGCCACGTAACCTACATGAATAAAAAGTAAATAACGAATGATTGAGAAGTAGCACACCTTTTGAAATTTGGAAACGTTGGTTTTGAGGGGAATAGAAAACCAGAGTAGTCGGAGAAAAACATCTTGTAGCAGAGAGTAGAACCGACAACAAATTCAACCCTCCTTTGGCGTTGCTTCCTGGATTCGAACCCAGGCCACATTGGTAGCAGGCGAGTTAATGCTGTCAGCTCTGCGCGTAGGTTAGCACTGTACCTGTAATTAGTTGATAAGATCAATGCGGATAGACTTTTTTCTGAATCTTCTTGGTCTTTTTCAGATCCTGCTTGGCACATCGTACTTTGACAAGTTCCTAAGCTTCCTTATTGTTAACAAAACCATAACTGGTATACTGCTAAAGACGATACAAGCCAATAGGTATTTTAATTCGCATTTTATAAATTGTCTTACTGTTTGTCTCACGATGCAGTCGCCTGAGATGTAAATCGCGACTTTCGGCTGCTTTCTGCTAGTCTTTATCACGCGGCTAAGTCGACTGATCCTTTGTCACCTTGTGTATCACTTTGGTCAGCTGGGCTTGATGCTTTCTTGAATGACATGCATCCTACAGGCTGCAGTATTAGTCCAAAAAGTGTCGTATTTGTCCAACAACATTCGGCCAAGCTCCTGTATGCCCCCTAAAAGAAATTTAGAATCCCTTTCAGCGCTTGTATGCGTTAACCGCGCGACTCGACTATACAGTGAGCTCGCCCCGTCTTCTTTAGGAAGCTTGAGAGTTAAGACCCAGCATAGAACTTACTTAAACAATTGAGGTCAGGATATAATGTTGAGGAAAATGATCTTTGACGGACCACTTACTGGGTAGATTATTAAAGCCAAATTGAAAAAAAAAATGTAAGAATACCTGTATAGAAAAGAATCAATACTTTGAGCTTTCTTGTTATTTTAGGCTGGAGAACGCAATGCAGCTTGTTCGTTTGTTTCATCAAATGCACCCCGATGAACCTTCCGCTGAATATACTGCTTCTAACCAGCTGAGCGGGTTTGAAGAACTTTGGGTAAGTCTAGGGTGATGTGGTCATGGAAACCATCAGACACCAATCGTTGCGTGCTGTTAGAGTATTTTATCGTTTATATTCAGGAGACTTGCAGCATTTTTCTCTAAGGGTGGATTTCCACGGTCGCGTAAAATTTACGCGCCTAAATTAAATATAGGCGATATATGAATGTTCGCGCGTAAACGTAAGAGTTGAGCGAAGTTGAGCTTTTACGTTTACGCGCGACATTCCATACATTGTCTCTATTTTATTTGCGCGGGTAAAATATTACTTGACAGAGGAAATAATTCTGAAAAGGAAATCAATCATGTTTCTAATGACCGTTAAATTTTATGAAGTTCTTTGAATTTCACGGTTTGAAGATAAACACTCCTTCTCGTGTTTGATATCACATAAAATGCCTACATCTTAACTACCAACGTCACTTGAGCGCAGTAATCAAGGTATAGTCCTTGAAACAAAGAGATACGTTTGAGAGCAAGTTATCTTCGTAAGTTGCCTTTTAATTTTTCTCCCCAATACAATTTACATTGTAATTTCTCCGACCTTACATAGCCAGAATATCTCCACATCGTAGGCCAAAGATTATTCACTTTATCCCGGAGAGCGCCAAGAAAGAAAATAAGATGTAATGCTGTAAAAGAGTTTGCACCGACGGGAAATAGTTCTTAAGAGGATTTATTTGAATAACCAAAGTAAAAGAATTTGAATCACCACCTGAAAAGTTGGAACCTGTGTTACATGTTGCCTTGGCTAGTCCCAGACCTTCTTGGTCAGTGCATTTCAGTGACGGACCACGGTCGGGCCACGTGACTCGAAACGCATTGGCCACGCGGAATAATGAGGCCTTGTGACATGATCAATTCTGAGCGCGCCCTCGAAAAATAGGCCGAATTAGTGTCCGGTCTCGGCTTTTCTAATTATAACCTATTATTTTAAATAATAAAGAAGTCTTGTTTTCTCACAGACTTTCCTGGAGATGCACGGCATGCTAGAGGCATGTCTACCGTTTCTTCCTAAGATGGAATATGAGCAAGAAGAGGAGTATACAGAACAGCAGTCCCAGTCCCTTCTGGTTGAGAAAACCGAGGTAACTATGGAAGAGACTGGCATCGAAGGACAACACGAAACCTTTAGTATTATGTTGACTGGCGACTGCAGTGTGGAGTTTCCGCTGTAACAGAACTATGAACACTGGGATAAATTAAGGTACTGCAGTTATGCAGTTATATGCAGTGTATATTTCATCAATCGATATTTCAGTAGTTCCACATTTTTCGTGGAAAACTCCTGATACAAGGTTTATAATCCTTCCAAAAGAACACTCGCTATAATAAATCACTTCATTGTTTATTCAACAGTACTTTTCATTACAAAGAAATTTGAGCTTGAATTATAAAAAGCGAATTCTAAATAAATAACCATTAAAAAAGATATTTACAAACATGATTTGAGAAGGTACGAAAATATTTATAACAAAAATATACAGTTTGCCATTTAAATATAATATGACCAACATGATCTGTTATTAATAATATTCAACTTTTTGTGCTCTTCCAGTCAACGTTGTTGTTCTTTGTGTCTTCTTTTAAGTCCTCACAAAGAGTTAATGGTTTCTTATTGTACGTTCTATTGGTCAACAAAGATTGTATGTAAACACAAAGATGGATTGCGAGATCTAGAAGAATAGAAGACGGACGCGTGAATTTGGCAAACAGATCAATAAAACTTTACAATAAATATTTGTTGATGATTTTCTGTTTCTCGTCCGGACTTGTAAAAATGAATCAATTCTTTGGAATGTGCCTGCGGTATGTAAGTACTATATTTTGTTCAAGAAATCGCGGAGAAAGATAAATATCATCAAATCTCTCTGAAACGAGTCATAATATAATACTTATTACGGAGCTTAAGCAAAGACGTTTTTGAGTGAGGCTTGTCAAGCTGAAATGAGGTCTTTTCCCTTTTAATATGCCTTGACGCTACCAAATTTGAATTGCTAAGCTTCTTTACTCTTATAAAGACTATTTACCCGCAAATGTCTAAGAATGCAAAACTTGCACTTCCGGTTGACATGCGTCGCTCAAGAGTCGTCTTGGTTAAGCTCCCTATATTCACTAACGTAACCTGGTGTTCTTGCGACATGAGTCGATTACAAAAGGTCAGCCAGCCTGCAAGAAAGCTCTCAACGAATGGGAGGGACAAGGGAGCATCACTGCACCCTCTCCTGGCCCAACCCAAATCCCCAACTGAGAGAACTTACTTGCAGGCCAACACAAGGCTACATGATGGTACAAAGAGAGCTGGTGATTTTCTCAGTTCCTAGCTTATGCCTTCCTTCGGTCCCTTCTCTCTGAGCCCTCTTACCCGAAGACCCTTTAGAAGCTTTCATTCCATTCTCCTTGGTTCCTTTCCCAGAGTCTGAACTTGTTGTGTTTTTAGTCCCTAAAGAATCGCTTGAATTTCCCCGTGGAACCCTGACACCTGAGGATACTGATGGGCACGGTGCTACCGCACGGGACGGTCGCATAATTCGGCATGGCCGTGCATTACGCATGTCTTGTGTGGTTTTCCGCATTATCTCGTCAACTGAAACACTATCCGCACCTATCTCTGCCGTCTTTCGGGCAAGTTCCAACTGTGTTTCCAAGTGTTTTGCTCGCTGTTGAAGCCGCTTGCTCTCGTTTTCAGAGACACCAAGCTGAGAAAGAGTTAAAAATAACACTATGTTAATCCAAGATGACACTGTGTAATCACAGAGGAAAAAACCTTGTTATGCGAACTTTGCAAAGAAACTCTCTATATCAACAAGGTAGCGTTTACTCAGAGTTTGATTTCAGATAGCAAGGCCATGACTCGCACCCTACTAACGTGGCCTGGGTTCGACTCAAACCGGTGTCAGCTTACATGTGGGTAGAATTTTACTGGTTATTTCCCTTGCTTTGATTGAAGTTTTTGATTTTTCCGCAAAACCAACACGTAAATTAACATTCAGTCTTTTAAACGAGTTGTGACAAGCTTATTCGGTGTTTAGTGGCCACACAAATCATATTGCAAGTAAACTGCAACCACGAGTCGCAGCATCTGAACACTGCCATGAACACCCGAATGATTGAGCCCTTTCAGAAGAAGCAAACGGTACACGATTATCAGGTTTCTACAAAACCTGATAATGGTCATTGAGAACCTCGAGAGTAATCTCTACAAGTCAAATACCTTCTCTCTAAGCTCTGTGAGCTCTTCATCTTTATTTTCACATGCTTTCTTTAAAGTAAAAAGTTCTTCCAGAAGTTGGCGATTCTGTGACTTCACTTCCTCTATTCTAATATCAACTCCTTTACTGGCAACACTTGCTCGACTGGCGCTCCTGCGGAAATGTTAAAAAAGAATCATTTTAATAAACTTACTCCCAATTGCAAAAACGTTATCATAGAAAAAAGGAAAAAGGCAAATAGGAATTAATTTACTAGGCTTATAAGCCTAATGAATTCATTTGCAGCATCCGCACATGGATGTCATATTTGTCTGTTGGAATTTGCTATCGTTTTAAAGCTCAAAAACAGTAAAAGAAAATTCCAGCGGGGAAATGCAACGGCTGCAAATGAATCCACCCTAACAATGGGGCTTAATTAGCCTAAATAATTCCTATTTGGCTTTTTCCATTGTTCCTTTTCCTAAGGCCATATCCACCACACGAATCCGGACATTTTTGAAACCGCATACTTTTTATCTGGATTCATGAGGATGGGGCCTTAAACCGGTCTGGAGAGAGTGCCTGGATTCACTGGTTTCGTGTGGACAGACTGGGCCGATTCGTGTGAAAAATTATGCGGTTTCAAAAATACCGTAAAATTCCGAAAATAAGCCCCGGGGCTTATATTTTTCAAAGGCCCTTTTTGAGAGGCTTATTTTTGGAGGGGCTTGTATTCGGAGGGGCTTATCTACAGAGGGAAATTTGCGTTTTGAAATCGATTGGGCTGGCCTTATAGTTGAAAGGAAATTTACTGTTTTTGCTTTGTTTTACTTTGTATTTGAGGGCAATTTTCCATGTACAAGCCCCCGGGGGGCTTATATTTGGAGGGGGGATTTAACGGAGGGTTTTTTGTGTTACCGGTTTGGGGGGCTTCTATTTGGAGGGGCGTACACATGAAGGGGCTTATTTTCGGAATTTTACGGTATCCGCATTCGTCTGGACGTAGCCTAAGGCAACGTGATTGTAATTAGGTGTAACTCTGTCACCCATAAAGAGCGTTTTCACATGACGTCACTTCACCGATATTGTTATTATCACTAGAGGTAATCATTGATTACGGATCCGCGTTCGTCACTTACGAAAACGAAATCGAGTCAAAAGGATTCTAGTTTCCCGGCCGAGATGCCCCTTATAAAATTAATAGAGGCGGCTAATTTGCAGTCGCCCGCGATAGCTCGAAAATTTCTGCCTTTGTGCCACAGGAACACCAGATTAGGATGCGCTCTGACGAACGCGATTATATTGGTTTCCCAAAAGAATAAAACAGCGGCCATGTTGGTTGGTATTCCAAAACATCCTGTGCGAGTTAAACTCTCTTCTTATGTAAAAACTTTCTTTTGTTCCAATAAATTTGCATAGCCCTTGCTCACGTGATAAAAACGCTATATTATCGAATTGTGTTTCCTCCGCACTGTTTATCACTCATTTCAAGTAACGAAGAAAATCATGATATTTAATTGACAAAATATTTATTTATTTACTTATTTATGTTCCATACAAATTTGATAGCTCTCTCATACCTTGTTTTCGGGGGAGGGGTTGGTGGTGAGTATACATACCTTGATCTCAGGGGAGGGGTGGAGACCACCATGTCCTCCTCAGAACTATCACGTATCAGTTGGTGTTTATTTAGAAGCTTTGATTTTTTCGTCTCCAGTTCCTTAGCTAAAACGTCCAGTTCCTATAATGGAAAAATAACATTACCTTGCCTCATTACGTTACATTACGTAGAAGAGTTTTGCGAGTTTTGAACACAAAACCCAATTTACGAGATCTTACGAGTGAGTGAATAATGAAAACGTTCTGCAGTTCTAAATTTCCAGTCTGTGGATGTAATCCTATGATGCTACCATTTTACACGAGAACTGTTTGAAAGAAGTGTTTCTTTTTCAGCGCCTTAAATCTTACAAGGTTAAGGAACAGCTCCTTTAAAGACCGACGAACAAGATTGCATCCGTGAGACGCCCGACGTCTTTTTGCTCATCCTTATATGTTTGTGGAAGAAGAGTATCAGGAGAATAGACAACTTACGTTTTGTAAAATATTTAAATCCTCTTCTTTACTATTACACACGTTGTGGCGCCTGTTCAAGTATTCTTCGTATTCACGAATCTGAAACGTGATAAAACAAGCCCATTAGAAATGGCAGTTACAACTGGCAGTTAAGCAAATATAGCAGAAAACCTACCCTGGATAAAAAGCTCCGTTCAACGCAACCGGAAAAACCTAGTACTCAGGGAATACTAACCATCATAAGATTAACTGGATCAGAACTTACGGTTTCCTTGTCACCTTTTTAACCTATTGTTACTAACATAACGAAAACGGTTCTAGCTTGCTCCAACTCATCTCGCGCGCTTTGCCGCGCACAATGTCTTCAGCACTTTCTTTCGCTTCTGACAAATTCATTAGTTCGATTGCGAAATATTTCTTGAAAAACCGTAAACTGTGCAATCTTTTTCAGCGAAACGAATCAAACCTTTTTTACCTCTTTATCTCGTTCCCGGACTTCTTGTGTTCTTTGATTGAGTTCTTTTTCCATTTGGGTTATTGACGCCTGCATAAAGAATATGAAATAGTTATCTTAAAATGAACTTTACAAACAAAGCTAAAATATTCAAAACGACTTCACTTAAAAGTCCAATCAGTGTAATTTAAAAGCACCCTGAAAAGATGGTGTCGCCCTTACAACAAGAAATAATTACCACGGCTGAACTAATTTAATGCATCTCTAGTTGTTGAACTACTTAACAACATTTCTGTACCTCGTGTTCATAATATCTTTGTCTTCTCTCCTCAAGCTTCTTTTCATTCCTAAATTCCTCAAGCTCTTCTTCAAATTGTTTCCTAAAAAAACAATTAATCAGTTTTCTTGAAACAATAGCAAAAAACAAATTGTCGATTTATTTCCCACAGTACAAATATTGGCAAATTTAACCGAATTTTACATAAAATCAAAGTAATTTCCTGGTGACCATTTAGAGAAAAAACGTCTCTTCCTCCTTTCCTTTCCTTCGGACAGAGTTGTTTTGACTCCACTGCCGCTGGAAACGCATAGCGAAAAACGCTGAAAAAATTTGTTAAGTACCCGTGGGTACCTTAGTGACAAATTTCCACATGCATTTACCAGTCAATTTGAAATGGTTTGGCCTTTGTCTCTGGTCTGTTTACGGAAATTGCGGCATGCTTAGCACGATTTCTTCGTCCTCTACAACTTGTGCATCAAAGACATTTCTGTGCATTAAAAGTGATTACAATGACGTCACAAGTGGTACAAGGATCGTGGTTCTACACAGGCGGTTACAGGTGTTTCAGGAATAAAAAGTGTTAGACTTTCTTCAAGGAGGCTCTGAGGGTGTCCACACAGACAATTAGAACTGGTTCCCAAGATTGTTCGACCACGAAAAAGGTCAGTGTATTGATAATAAACTCTTTGTTGCATGCCGTCATGTCTAGTATACATTGCGCAGGTGCCGGTTATTATTTTTTTAAAGGCCACGCGAGGGGAACACGCGAAGGGGAGGACTCCTCTTCTTTTCTCCCCTCGCGCGTCCTTGAGATTACTTTCCTAGCGCCCGCTACGCAGGTTAACATTGTGCTTACTTTTGTTCTTCTCTCCGTCTATCAATATCTGCCATTTCGGTAATATACTGGCGTCTTCTTTGCTCTAACTCTAGTTGTAGCTTATTCATCTGTAATAAAAGAACCAAAAACCCTGTTAATTTGCATGCCAGACGCTAATAAAAGGTGGGTCTTTTTTCAAAGTGAATAATATTGTAGTGCCACCTAATGAGAGTTTCTGTAGAAACTGTTTTACTCTTTCCACTCGGTTACTGAAAATGAAGGTTTACTGCAAGCTCTGTTGTCTCAGGTGGGGAAAAAACCTAGATGTCAATGTCACAGGAGGCTTGTAACTCAGGAGCTCTTTATGCAAATGGTGAAAACGTCTGTGTAAATTACTACAGCTGCATGTCAGTACACTCTACTGTCAACTTGGATAAATGAATCTCCCTATAAAGGCACGTTTTTTTACAACACAACTTTAAGTTTCCTTAAGTTCAGTACCTCTTGGTTAGTTTCCTGTCTGGCTTTCTCAAGTTTTAAGGTCATGCTGCTCATATCCTGCTCAAAAGAATCCCGCCTTTCTCTGAGAGATGACTCCATCTCAAGAATCTGCATTGTTTTGAAACGAACAAATGATGTGTAAACTAAAATGACGACATTAAGTCTAAGTTGTGTTAAAGTCACTCAAAACGGTATAAAATCAGTGCTGGATCCAGCCAAACTGAGGCCCAAAGGGCTGATAAAAGTCTTTTTGGGACCTTTTATCTCAAGGTTTGGATCTGGCACTGAAAATGCCTCTACAATGACAGGCAAATAAAAAATGTGTGAGGCTCAGCCCAGGACCAAAATGTTCATAACCATGAACTTACTTTCAACTGAAGTACGTTGAAACTAGTCTGTGTACAGACGATGCCTTTTTTTAGCGAGGGAAGGGTGTGTCTGTACACAGGCTATGTTGAATATGTTGAAACCTGTTTCATCCCTTTTAAGTCCCACTATCCACATACAAAATCTCCAAACTGATCTCCATACATTTCCTTTAAAACTTAGTTGAGAGAATTTCAAAACATTTCCCTTTGGTGATCATCATCTCATAACAGTTTTTAACCTTTTATTTTGATGATGTATGGATATTGTGTTGAGAAAATTGATGTGGGACACTTAACCCTTAAGCCGACACCCACAGAACAGTGACTAGCATCACATAACAAAGGTGTCTGCTAAACTTAAACAGGTAGGTTTGTTTTACGGCAAAGATGGGAAGAATGGTCTGAAACTTACACTCTTATCATTTAAATACAGAGTGTGTACTTAATATGGGGGTCACTTAGTACAAGTTTCACTGTTAATCTTGAGATAATGGCAAATTAATTTGACAAATATTTATACTGTACTTGTACGTTGTAAATGTGCATGAAACAGTCTGATGCATCAAGCAGTCAAATAGTCTCTCTTGCAGCCATTTTTGTCATGTCACGCAATGCTCCTCCCCAACAAACTCGGGAGGAGTGTTGCATGACTAGACAAAAAATGCTGAAAGGGAGACTCGCAGTGGAACTGCATTTTTACACCTTGCATTAAAGCTATTTCAAACATGTCTCACCTGTGTTCTGAGGTCAGGCAATCTTTTGTCCCCATATTTATCATTCTGAGTGTCTTTGTGATCAAGTGTTCCATTAGTCATATTTTCTTCAGTAGTCCCATTGAGTCCCGTGATTATATTTGTAGTGCCTTTTAATGTTACTGGGTTTTTGCTTGTATTTGAAACAGTAGTGTTGTTGTTAACCTCAGAAGAAGGATTACTTTTATCAACTAAATAGCCATTTTCTAAAATAGAGTCTTCTTCGCTAAGTTCAGGATCATTATTGTCTGTCGATTCCTCATCGCCGTCATTAGAATTGTCATCATCACCATCACTTTCATCACTATCATCTTCATCATCATCCTCATCTTCATAACTTTCACTGCTTTGAAAGTTATAATCTACAAAATTAATATTGTTCATGAGGCTGCTCTCATCATCTGATGACTGAGCATAACTGTAAAAATGTTCCCTGTTTCGTTCCATGTTAAAGCGGACTTGTTTCTTGACTGGAGCACCCTTTACAAAAAAGGAAAACATATGGAAATTAATACACATGTAGTGGGTAAGTTGATGCTGTAGTTAAATGTTTTATTCCTGGCCTTATTTCAGATCCTTTGATGGTCACAGTAACAGAGTTTCCCCATGCTCTACTTTTGGCATAACTTTACCTTTCGAAAACCATTTTTTGATGTCTGTATTTTGTCAGCTTCTTCCAGCAGTGTGTCCAGTTGTGAGTCTGAAGAGCACTATAAGAAAAAGGGTTAATATTATTGACTTCTGTAGAGTTTTCTGCATTAAACAGCTGCACGTCTCATCATTTACACAATAATGTAATGTTTTTGTAAAACAGTGATACAAAGCATCTCTAAACTAAACCCCAAGCAAACTATTACACCTGTTATACTACTACATGAGAAATTTCTGCAATTTGATTGGCTAAGAGCAGTAGTATTTCAGCTTAATTTGAAATACCTACACGTGAAAATTACAAACATGTTGTGGGTAGTAGTATAAACAAATAATAGCATGATTTGTGCGTGACATTTGACATAAATACCACTAATGATATTTCAAAATTGTCTCAAATTTCACTCGCCTAACAGCTGGTGAAACTACGTATAACAATTTTGAAATATCACTCGTGGTATTTATTCCAAATATCTCTACAAATCATGCTATTACCTATACAAATGGTATGTTAATTGCAGACACCAAAAAATTGTTTTTAAATGAGTAACATGATTGTTAGTGTTATTGTTGGGACAAAAACGGGTAACTAACCTCTGAGGAAGAGCGGTATTGTCGGCCAAGAAATTCAAAGTCTCCATTAAGAAGTGGCTTGTGATTTAAGATAAGAGGATCCTTTACCATTCCACGGGTGGTTTTATTGTAACCCTAAAAATGGCAAATTATACAGGATTGTTAAAATAATTTATTTATTACTATGCTACTAACAAATGCCTAAGAACTAAGGGTAAGTTAATGTACGTGTATTAACCTGTTAACCATTCTCTACATGAATAGAGGCGCAAATGGTTATCCTAAAAAATCATGGATATTATCCAAAACTTAGATCAGATCGCATAATTTTAATACATGCGCCTTAGAAGCAGTTACGTTTTATGTGCATGAGCTATTTTGAATGCTTCAGTGTAACAGTGTCGGTAATCTACTGTTTTAATCCTAAATTTAAACTATGTTTTGTGCAAAATTGGGCATTGCTGTACATTAATGAAAACCAGAACTGCTGTGCATAGCTGATTCAATGCTCATACTACAGATTCACTCTTAAACTTTTCGTCTGCAGAGTGGAATTTTAAACAAGGATCTCGGTGTTTCAGCAGGTATTGAATTTATATTCCACCTCTGAACAGATATCAGTAATGACTGGACGAAATGGATTTCATCTCAAGTAAGTAACAGGGCACTATCATGAGGGCAATAGCTACATAGCCAAGCAGGTCAAAAAGAAAGGAAACGAAAGTGTTTTAAGATTGAAATAAAAATTTAACATCAGTGAACCAAGAATTACACGTAGCAGTGCAAGCTGCGCATAAAAAAAACATTTTAACTCTAATTAACATCTTTGCATGCACAAGAGAGACCGTTATTTATTTCCCACTTAAGATGCATACAACTATTCATAATTTCTGCAAATACAATTAGTCGGGAAGATTTCTGCAAGCTTGTTTCCGTTAGAGTTAGTCCAAAAACAAAACAATGGTTTTAGAATGCTATTTTGAAGTCCTCATAATTATGTATATCGACAAACGCTTTCATTCAATATGAGATTACTTAATTTAAGTGCTTTAAAGTCCGTACCTACAATGTATCGTTGTAAATAAGAACGAATTTTGCACTAACAACTGATACTCAAGGCTTAAA
>BOPM01000145.1:690757-708335 GCA_022179025.1 Porites australiensis | reverse complement strand
GAGAGGTAAGAATTGTTTCATGGAAAGCAGCTTGAGATAAGCGACTTGTGGATGGGATGGCTACCCAACAGAATGGAAACAGAAATTTGGTAGCTATTATTATTACTCAAGATTCCTACAGCAGACATCACGAGGTAGATCATCGAAGAACTGTGAAGTCTGTCAAGGAACACTTGAACAAACAGCAGCGAAGAAAAGCCGGATGACAGTTCGTGAAGGCCCAGGATTACCCTGCGTACGGTTGCAAACCTTTTTAATCGCGTTATTGCGTGAAAGTCGAATGGGCGAAGTCGCGCGGCACTCCCGCGGGAACGCTTGCTGCGCAGGCCACCTCCAGGATCAGCAATATATAATAAAGCTTTAAATTAAAGGCAAGGCTGATCGGACAGCAATCGATGGACAATTTATTTGCCAAGTATTTCGGTTAGGCAAAACAAATATTCATCAGGGGCTAGAAAAGCTACTGAACTAGCCCTCATGAAGGTTTTATACCAGAAGCCAGAAGTGTAATTAAAAGGGCAACCTTGAAAGTGTCCTTCGATCATCAGGCGACGTCGCGTTGTATGAAACTTTCGGCTACTTTCACTATGAAAGTGTTGGAATAAAGATTTCTTAGTTTTTACTTCGGATATTTTCTTTTTTTTTTTTCTCAGGGATGTGCGAGCGTCGATTGATCAGGTCAAAACGGTGCAGTAGCTATCAAAAAGAAAGGTAAGTCGAGACACTTGACGCACTAACCTCGTCTACTAGTCAAAAATGCTGATGATAGCGTTTCACTGAGAAGTCTGGGTAAGACCCAAGGGTATACAGAGGATTCTCAAAACGGTTCTTCAATCCCGTCATGACAACCCAAATTTTCGGTCAATCCCGTAATCCCGTGAATACTTTCAACTCTCGAATCTCGCCCCCATTTTGCTTTGAAATCCCGAATCCCAGCCTTCAAGTAAGGGAAATCCCGGATACCGAAAAACCTATTGGGGACTCTGCCTATATTACTTGAGGTGTAGATTGTTCACAGTCCCCTATTTTTTCGTGAGATCATTGAGGTATAGCGCGTGTTACCGTTAATTTTCCAAATGTACCGAGGGGGCGGGAGTCGGGGATTATAGCTCGAGGGGAACTTCCTCCCAAACCGTCCCCGCCCCCCAAGTAGTTTTGACACTCATGCAAGATGGCAGCCCGTAACGCAAAGCGCTCGATCTCGACGATCTTACGGAAAAACAGAGGACTGTGAACAGTCTACTTGAGTTGAAACAAAAGAGAATAATGGGATCTGGAATTCTCACTTGAGTTTATTGGCACTGTAACGCTACAAGTTCATAAAGGTGCAGTGTACAAGCATTCATCTCACCCATCCTCTTCGTGTCTCATGGCACACAAGGCCTCTGGTTTATGTAATAAAAGGGTTTTACCCTCAGCTTAACCTCCGACCTAGAGGGCAAGGGGACCAAACTTAACTTGTCTCTTTCCTTCGGCCGGTTCGGCATAGTTGGTCTACCAGGAGTCGAAGACCCGCAAACCACTCCTCCACGGTAAGGTGGTGATCCCCTCAGACCGTGTACAAGCGTTACCAGCACACAAATTTATGACGATCATATGAGAGGTCTCATGAGAGATTATTAGACATAATTCAGGTTATATTTTTGCTTATTTTAGTTGTAGCTCAGAGAACGATTAAAATTCAAGCCATCTTATATATTTGCATTGTCAAATTGTCCCACTAAAATATCAACTGAACAGCTACTGAAACGACGACTTGAAACCAAGCCGATGTGGTTAAAGTTTTTGCCCTACTCAGACCGTGTGATCCAGATTTCGAAAGGATGTCTGCATCAGGCAAGGTATTGAGCTCAGTACTCCTTTAAAGAGGCATATGCATGATCAGCAAATGTCGAACCTCTTGTTTTTCAAAAACGAGAGGTTCGACGTTCGAGCCCATCTTTACTCTTGTTCGACAAGAGGTTAATATTCAACTTGTCAACATAGCATAATACAGTGTTCAGCATTGAACAAGAGTTGTCGGATTGTGTGTCACTAGAAAATGGAAATGGAAGCCATCACATAACCTCGTTGCCTTTACTGTCTTTACTCATCCGTATGAAATCCGTAGGGATATTATATCCTGCGGCAGAGCCATGCCATCAGATCTCCCCGTAGCCTGCTTAGCTGGCGGTATCGTGTGGGTGCGAGATTAAAGTTTTGGCGGCGGCGCCGCGTTCCAAAAAAAGGGAGTAGGGACCATACCGCCAGCTACGCAGGCTAATCTCCCTGCCCAGGAGAGATTGCTCACCGTAGGAACCAGTAGGAAGGAAGACTTGGAACGAGGTTTGCTATTTTCAGGTAGACTAATAGTTAGACTGCAAAACAGCCTGTTTGTTTTCTGAAATTGTTGAGGTTATTTTTGTGTAATCGAAATATTGGACGATAAAATTTCCCGATTATTTGTCCCTTTACATTCGGTTTCAAACACTCGGCAATCACGCCTAATAGACTTTTTGACTGAATGTGAATCTCACTATTAAAAGTGATATACTAGTCAGTTTCCAGCCGTCACACCTGCTAACTTTCACGAAATCATCACTGGACATAAAGGAATAGTAAAAAGTGTAATTTGTCAGGTTTTGGGATTATGAAACCAAAAAATTGTTTATTTTACTGAATACAATACGCGGCCTAGGCGTTTGGTTCGATCTGAGATTATATCAATGAAAAGTTATTTCCGAACGCAAGGCACAGTAAAACAAAGCGCATATGATAATGACGAAAACAATGGATATCTCCTGACACTGAAAAACCACTAATAAAGTTTAAGATCGCTGTATGGCGATGGGAATCACAATTTATGATGAACTGGTCGAATCTGTAACTTGTGGAACATTAGCAAGGCAAAAAGAAAGAATAACAAAGCCGCAAACTGTTCCGAACTGACGACAAAAAAGAGAAAGTCCAAAATAATACCCAATTTTTTTATATTACTTCTTATTTTTGTTTTAGCCTCGCTGAACGAAGCCTTGCATTTCAAAAGAAACATCTGATGTATACTAAAAAATGTAACTGCAATAAAATTTGTAGACGAATTAGCGTAGAAAGATTACCATAAGTCGGCTATAAGAAGATTCTTTTCCGATCTTTTTGAGGTCCTGCTGAGTTTTTCGCTTCAAACAAAAAGATAATTGAAAAATATAATTACTAAAGAACCCATTCTTATAATAGCCAATATGTAAAACTTAGAACAAACCAGAATGGCTCATAACAAAATTCCCCTTCCTATATTCTAATAACAACGATAACGACACGTTTCATTAAAGAAAAAATAAATATAACAACTAAAAGAAAACAAATTTTGGGTAACAAAAATCTTCGCCGTTCATCTGACCCTCTTGGCGAATAAATTCAATTTTCGTACATAACTTATCGATTTCTGTTAGCTTGGACGTAGAAAATGGAACTTTAACATATATTGCGGAACTTTATTATTAATATTATTGTTATTATCATTACTTTTTTATTATTATTACTAGTAGTATTTCCATGTTTTCGTCCTCGCTAAAGGAAAATTGAAAAAGTTCATGCTGTCTAGCGGAAATGACTATCCTCAAGGGTCAAGTTGGATAAGGAAGCTTACTTCAAGGAAGCAACGAAAGAACTTACTTTTTTAAAAAGTTAAGACACGAAGTCATGGACCTCTTCCTGTGTAGCTGACGGCATAACCTGCGAAAACAACTTTCTCTCCTCGTTTCTCGCCGCTTTCCTAAGCGCCGCCGAGGAGCGAGAAGCAAGAAGCGAGGAGAAACGGCTGTTTTCGCAGGCTACTGACGGCAAGACTGATAAGGAAAATTTTTCCGCCGCTCTAAAATATCAAGAAACTTCCTTTGAATGATTTCGCTAGACAACAGCGTTTCATGACACCCTGCCAATTTCCTTAATTTTCAGTTTTAAACATGTGACTTGTCACTTGATAAATACTGTACCTTGAGAGTTTTTAAAGACACCTGAAAATCATTCAGGCCCAGCCTGTGTCTTGGCATTCAGAGGAAGACAAGGAGTCGATGTGCTTGAATGTTTTGATTATTAGCACGTTTTGGCAGTGCGTGTAAACGTCTGTTGATGACACTACAATTTATTTCAATGAGGCTACATTGCTGTAATATCTTAACACTCTTTTGCGAAAAAACGGTATACAATTTTGACTAGTTTTCTTGATGAAACCTGGAAATACGTTTTGGAGAATGGAGAAGAAAATACATGCTTAATATCGGGCGTTTAAAAGAGCATGTTGCGGAAAGAAAGTAAAACAGATTAATACAACAAATATTGTAATTTGTTTTTCTTTTTTTTTATTTATCCCTCTGAACTGGACGTCACAGAAATCGTTTAATCTGGGAATAATCATCTGTGTTTTGTGGCGGCACGAGTGTCACATAGCTGAAAAAAATGAAACAGCAGCTGAGACTGATTTTAACACCTTTTTCAATTTCCTTCTTCTTTAAGTGGATTAAGCATCACATACGCGCCAAGTAATTAAGAATTTTCTTTTCGAAATGCGAGCTTTGTAAATTGCGTCTTTAAATAACCAAAAGACTTGACTTTTTTCCTTGTTCAGCGAATGAAATCTTTGTCGCCTTTGCATAGACGATTGAGGCGTCAAGGCTTTTGAAATTAGACAATTTAGTCATTGCTGTCATTTGATATATTTGTTAGGTGTAAGCATAATAAGTTGACTTCCTCGATACTTCAGCACGAATGTAAACTATTTGGATGTTTGGAATAGTGGTTTGAAATTTAATGCTTAGATGAAATATACGAAGTATTTTGTCCACTTTCCAAAACTCTCAATAACAATCTCCCTCAAAAATAACCGATAAATATAATAACTTATTCTACATAAGGAGTTTAACCAATCTTTCTCTTTCAGCTGTGTCTTCCTTTCAAAATTTCTGACAACCTGCCCCCTAATAGACCCAAATAAAATAACCTGATTCTTCTGGAGTCTTAAAAAATGCGCCCGCGCGCTCTATTTCTCCAATTGAAATTGACCAATTGAAACGGTCAGCGGTTATACTTTTTTTAGTTCACCGGTGCGCAAATTAGATAAGAACATAATAACTTCAATCAATTAGCGAGTTTTGAACACATAAAATGGGTAGGCAGCTGATTTTCTGATTTAATATCGTCAAGCCTTCGACGTCGATCGCCGAGGGTAAAATGATGTTTTCAGGAGTGTTAGTTTGTCTTTGTTCGTTGATCTTTTCGCCTGTAGGCGCGAGTACCAAGGTATGTAAATCCGTTCGACGCTTCTTCTACTCATGTGGTTTCTTTCTGGTGGTTTTGACCTTTATCTATCTTTATCGCTTTAGTGTTTGTTTTGTATTTGTTCTTCTTCATTCCCTGTAGAAGCCGTTAGAGCATCCTCTTCCAAGATCCCTTCCCGAATCGAAGATAAATGACTTGGCACAGAAGACAGACTACAGAGCCTTTTACGATGGTATTTTTCTTCCAGTATTGCGAGTTCGTGTCCCAGGAACTAAGGGACATCACGCCGTTAAATTGGTAAGAAAAATAATGGTGAAACTTGTTTCATCTCTTCGACTTTCTTAAGTCAACAAGGTAGTGACTTCTTACGATTGCTATTTTGAAGTTTGTGGCGCTTAAACACCCTTGTTAAACAGATACAGACACTCAAACGAACACTTCTCTGAAAGGAACTTCTAGTTCCTGTTGACAAATTGAACCATATATTCTTCGATTTCTGGCCTATATAAATAATTGCCCCATTTAAAATACTTCTCTTAACACGAAAGCGGTTTATGAGGTTTCATTGCATTGTCGAAGAGGGAAGAATTTGTGTTGAAACGAAGATGAGAACATGAGTATTGAGATAAAGTATAGGTCGAGGTGCGATATGATCGAAACAGACAACTTTTAGAATGGACGATTCATTTCGGACATAACTTACTTAAAGCACTTGTGGTATATTTCTCACGGCTCTATTTTTCTTACAAAGATGAGCGATATGACTATATCATATCTTGACATAACAAGGGAGCTGCAGTGTTCGAAAGTATGTTTCGCGAATAGTTGTGTTATATCCCTAACTACCATCTTTTGTTTTGCCTGTTATCGACATGGTACGCGTGTATCGCTCGATTCTTGAGATTCTGTACTTTGACAAAATAAATATTGGTCCTGTAGCTTTTCACATAATATACCTCCTAAATATTCAAGGAATAAAACTGAACGTGACTATTTTGGTGAAACTGCATGTGGACAGAGCACGCTAATTATTAAACCAGCTGTTCTGGAAAAAAAGAAAAAATACGCCCTCTGGCACTTCTCCACTTAATTGCATATATTACCATATTACTTGAACAAAAGCAGAAAGCGAGTTGTTTCTAAATTTTTGGTGTTGATATTTTGTAACTTGGATCTACATTTTATGTGAACATTATTTCTCTAAAAATCTCTGAATCAAACCCCAAATTATTAAAAATTGTTAGGAGGGACTACATTAATTAACATATTAATGCTTTTACCGAATGTGAAGTAAATTACTGACCCATCTAACTTGCTTGAGTTGTGCTTTTTTTTCCTTTTAGAAAATATAAAGTTATTTTGGTTGTACTGCAAAAGAAAAAAACAACATACACACACACACCAATCATTTAAATGCCCTGATTTTCCTGATATATAAATAATTTGCATTTCAGAATTTATTTATTGACAAAGAAAGATCAAAAACAGGATGCTTATTTCAAAATTGTTTTTTCATTTTTTTAAAAAGTTAGACTTATCTAGTTTTCTAGCCTGGTTTACTTTGAGACTGGTGTTTATGCACGCTTTTTTCTGAACCTCAAATAAAGTTATGAATGCAAATTTGTTTAAAATTCTGTTCATTATTAGCTGTACCAAAAATGCATTATTTTAAAGTAAAATCTGTAAGTTTTGGTTTTGATATGAGGATGAAGGGACATTTAAAAAAGAGAAAAAGTTATATATTTATTGTTAAATAAGAAGCAATGTAATTGTCAAATATAAATGTAAATTACTGAACTTCCTTAATTAGTTTTCCTTTTTTTAAAGAAAATTAAATTGATAAGCATAATTGACGCTGTGGAGATATTTATTAAATTGAATGTTGGCTGGCATATTCTTAAGTGTTTGTTTTCGGAACACATGATATAAACTTTTCTGTGTTTGTAGAGAAATCAAAATTAATTAGGCCATAAATTTTAGTTTTACCTCACTGGGTTTTATGGATTTAACATTTTGCCTTTCCTCATACATGTCAATTTGCAACAGCAATATATTTATTTTTGGAAAGTGATTCACAGATATCATGATAAATTGCAAAACATCTGGCCCAGCTTCATAAATTTTAACACAAATTCTCTAAACTGATCCTTAAACATTTTGTTAAAGAATGAGTTGAGAGAATTTCTCTCTGGTGATCATCTTATTAATTCTCGTGAACTAATGTCTTGACAATGTATGGATATTGTTAGGAGAAAGCTGATGTTGGTCACTATTGGAACTTAAACTGTTAACATTGGGTATTATCACTGGTATTCATTCCAAAGAGACCTTCTATAGGGGTTGTCAGGATAATCCTCAAGTGCAGCAAAACAAATCAGAGAATCAAAGAAAACAACAAAAAATTCTTTAGTTAATGTTTCAATGGATGGTGCTACAGTTTTTTTTAAGTAGGGGTTTTAGGTCTTGGATTTAGCTGGTATCTGGTCACTTTATTTCATGGTCAGATCGTTCCAAGTAAGCCAGATCGTACCACAATATAGTTTGAATTTTTCATGAGTCTTTAAGCCACAAGTAGAAACAAGGGACTGCTCGTGTATACTTCATTATTTAAGCCAAGAAGCCAAAAAAATGCATTTTACATCACGTTTTACACTGAACTGTGGAATGATCTGACCAAAAAATGGAACGATCTGACCATGGAATGAAGTGACAGTAAACCATTTAGCTTATATGTGAAGAAACTGGTTCAACGCCTAGCTATTCCCCAGGGTATGGACTAACCATAGCAACACTCTACACCATTTCCTTTATATATGGTGTAAAAGCTTGATGCAAACAATTTAAAAATCTTTTTTTCTCAGTTTATAAAGAAGCAATTTGAAGATTTGGACTGGACAGTTACCTTAGATGAATTTGATGACATGACACCCTATGGGCCAAAGCGATTTACTAACATCATCGCCACTCTGAATCCCAATGCAAAACGCAGGCTTATTCTAGCAGCACATTATGATTCAAAATATTTTCCTGAGGACAGCGATGGTAGATACTTTTTTGGCGCTACAGACTCAGCCATGCCATGTGCAATGTTGATTGAAATTGCCAAGACAGTGACACCTTTGTTTAAAGCACAGGGGCAGCAACAAGATAGGCTAGTCAATGATGATGATGATGAGGTTTGTTAGAGTTAGTTTTTTATAAGTTTTTTTTTGTACAAATTTGTATATGAAATGTTATAGACACTGTGTTATCGACAAATTTTCAAAAGTCAACGTATTAATTAATAGATTAATAGTTAATAATAGAGATAGATAGATAGATAAATGTAGAGATAAATGTGTAGCAGTCATGGCCATAATTAAGGACTTCAGTTTGCCAGTTTGGCGCTAAATTATTTTGTTTACAGCAATCAGATGTCACTTTGCAAATGGTGTTTTTTGATGGAGAGGAAGCGTTTAAGGAGTGGACAAAAAATGATTCTCTTTACGGCTCGAGACATCTTGCAGAAGTATGGAGCAACACAACTCATCTAAAGGGATCAAATACCACAATGATCGATACGATAGTAAGTATAAAATATAGTAATTATAATAATTAAATACTACAAAAATTATGTATGTTGATCAGAAAATTTGAACACTCCTTGTATATATGTTGTGGGGAATTTTTTATTTCAGTTAGTTTTTGTGTTTTCTTTGTCTCATTATATGTTCAAGTGTATCAGTGTAACTAAATCAGTTTTTAATTAAGTTTCTTTCCTTGCTTCCTTTGAAACAGAATGCCTTGGTATTGTTAGATCTAATTGGTACTTCTGATCCACAACCCACATTTTATAATACGTTCAAAGAGACAGATGATTTGTTTCAGAGATTGGAGCAGATAGGTAAGACACTGTTATTCAGCCACACAGTAAATGTCTATAATCACGTAGAACCATCTCTTTTGTGATGCGATCCATTTTAATAATCGTAGACAACTGAACAAGGAATAAAGATCAGGGGTTTCAATAAAAATTGAAGTAGCCAGTAGGTTTGAATAGAGTAACCGACGGTATCAGCAAGAGGCTGTTGACTAAATTACTAAAAAAACTAAATTACGTACTTTTGCACGTAAACAAATTCTGTGTAAACCTATAATGAAACTTGTGAAAAAATGACTGAAATAATTATAGCATTCACATGAGTAAAGCACAATGTAAAACCATTGGGCCTTTATGAAAACTCATCGTAATTACATTTTCATTCAGATTTTATGATATATTTTTTGTTTACAACGTTATTCAAACTAGTTGCTTCTTCTGTCAGAAAAAAGTAGCCGACCTCTATGAGCAAAGTAGCTGATTCGTTCCATCAGCTGTCGCTGCTTATTGAAACCCCTAAAAGATCTTTCAAATTATTATACCCAAATGTGTGTAATTCAATACCATATACCTATCACACTGTAACTCTTCTTCAGTCAGAGCCATGCAATTTTATCCTGAGTGACAGGGATTTCGCATAGACAAACCGATCTCTCAAAAATGAAGACTGTAATGGCCCAAATTTTTCCATCATTCATGAGAAATATATTGGTCCATGGGCATAAGTAGGCATGAGATTGACATTTTCCATCAGCGGGTGTTTAAGACTCGTGTATAAGGTGCACCTGTGAGTTGGCAGGTGTATATAGTGTCATTTCAACAAAGGAGATTTGAGTAATTTATTTAATGTGCTATTTTTCAAAACTGGGTCATTCTCTTTGGGAAAAATGTTCCTGATCAGTCAGTTAATACTTCAGAAACTTTTTATTATTGTTATTGACGCTGTCATGTTTCTTTTGACAGAGCGGCGGTTAATAAGCACCAACAGGCTTATAGAACGACGGCCTCAACCCTATTTTATGCATGGTCTCATGGATCGCAGATATTTAGTTGAGGATGATCATATACCTTTCTTAGAGAGAAGTAAGCATTGTAGCAAATAACATAATTGTGAAAAGTCAACAATATGCTGAGAAATCATATACAAGTGATCATGATGTAAGGACAATGTGTTGTTACTAATGTTATGAAGGGAATGTGATGTTCTTCGAAAAATCAAATTTAAACCACTAAAGGAAATCAATGTTTGGCATGGCTCAGGATTTATTCAACCTCTTAAAGGACCTATGGTATTCTAAAATTCCTTGAACCAATGATTTATTATATTAAGGAAAAGCTATTGCAAAGAAAATGTCAAAATTGAGAATTGTCTCCAACAGAGTGACAGTGGTTGGTTTGGTCTGTAAGAAAAGAAGTCTGTATATGCATAGATATTTTAGCTTTCCATCTTAAATACCCTATAGAGGTACCAAAGACAAAGGAGAGGCTGCAGATTGCCTTGTTTTTGCGAAAATTTCTTTTTTGGTTTCAATACTGGCACTTGTTGTCATTTTGCAGGGCTGTCACTAAGATTTCAAGTTGCCGGGTAAATACAACAAGTAGGCAGGGAATCACACAGCTAGGGATTTCTTTTGGTTCTATTTTTCTTCTATTTTCCTATAAAAGTAGCTGGGGGAAATCCCTGGCCCCCAGATCTTAATGACAGCCCTGATTTTGTTCCAACATGTTGAAGATGTTAGAAATAATAATAATAAAAAAAACAAGACAATATGGTTTTGCTTACTGTACTTCGCTCAAGCAGGCTTGGCTGCATTCATGTAAAAGGTTTTTGTGGTCTATAAATAGTTTCATAAATGCATTTTAATTTTTCTCTTCTAGATGTCAAAATTCTTCATCTGATTTCACTACCGTTTCCTAACTGTTGGCATCAAGTCTGTGACCATGAAGGTGAAATTGACCCCAAAGTAGTTCAGGATTTGTTGAAAGTCCTTCAAGTATTTGTTGTAGAGTACTTTGGGCTTGCAGTGGTATAATAATTTGTACAATGCGTAAAAAAGAAAAGTTGTTTTCATTCCCCTTTTCAAAACAATTAATTAGTATACTTATAATAAGTATAAAGTTACAGATAACGATTATTGTGGACATCATTAGAATACAGTAACTAGTGACCAGTATGTCTAGGATGGACAAAATGTCCTAACCCTTTCAATCCTGATAATAATATATACTTTAAGATTTTCATTGTCTTATTAGTTTTTTATAAAAGAGGTTGATGTAAATTAGTGTCACCCGGCCAATTTGCATCTATTGAGTTTTCATTATTTTTAATAAAATGATAATGATTTATAATAATATATTCTTTACCAGGAATGTTCACTAAAAATATTTGGCTTCAGGAACAATGAATTTTAAATGTGATCTGGCCTTCTAGTGTATTAAAAGTGTACTGGCTGGTAGTATATATGTTGTAGATAAGTCTGTCGCAGGGGTGTCAAAAAGTTTTCAAGTAGCAGGCTAGTAATGAATAGTAGGCAGCTTTGGAACTCGCACCAAAGGCACAAGTTCTTGAGGGCTGAGGCATCTAGGGATATTTTGAAATAAAGAGTCTCAGAAATGGCGCTTCCAGGGGTTTTCAAGTGGAATTTTCCACCACAGATGCCATGTGTTTTGTCAGAATACACACAAAACTAGAAACAATGCCATCGAAGTGTCCCAGGTGTTCCACGACATTGCACCGTCCGAACGTTTCACAGATCTAAACCTGTTTAAATATGCCTTCAGTGTCATTCAAAACTGGGAATTTTATTCGGTGGTGCCTATTTTTTGTCAGCAGTTATGGTAGAAGGATATGAAAGTAGCTGGCTAAGGATGCCTAACTAGCCAGCAGTTTTGGCCGGCTACTGGCCCTTATTGACAGCCCTGCTGTTGCAAGGTTAAGCCAGTATAAAGTTTGAATGGAATTTCCTTTGTTTCCAGGCCCTAATAATATTCATAGGTGAGAAAGGAAATCCTGGTTTAACCTGAGAATACAAGTAACTTTCAATTTTATTGACATATTCAACACGTAAACAGTCAAGATAAAATTAGGAGATCTTCAGAAGTCCAGAAATTGATTCTGGGAAAGCAGGCATCTTCGGTGTCCCTCTGAGGCCTTCAAGAAAAGTTAATCTTCTTGCTCAAATAGGCAGGGACAATAAAAATAAAAATAAAAAATTATGGAGCAATAAAAAATATTATTATAGTAACTACTGGAGGGAGGTTTTGTTATCTTAGAATACAGCACTTGATTTCTCACGTGTTGGAAGAGAATGAAGCAGTTTTGACATAATTTTAATGGAAAACAAATTTAACAAAGAAATTTAAGATGTTTCTAGTAAGCACAGTTAATATAAGAAAATGTTAATTTTATATGAAAATACACAAAGGATTGTTCATCAACATTGGTCTGTCAATACTCCTACCATACACAACATTTGAAATTTAATTTATGTTTTTCATTAATTCCTTGTTATTATCTGTTGTTTATTCATTAATAAACTCTGCAAACATATTAATAATCGCAATGTTTGTGCTTTGATTCTTGTACATGTGGCCTGCTTTATAGTGATGACATTTTATCCTTGTCAACTTTCATTCAAAGCAAGTTGTGAGATAATTATAATAAATTGAGATTTGCAGGATATAGTTTCATGCTGGAACATCACTGAGTGAGTACATTCTCGCAAAAATATTTTATTCTTACCCTGGGCCTGGTTCCTGAAAGGCTGATTAGTGGTGATCCAGGATTAAAAGTTTGTTGTTTTTGTAGTTTACCTTCTTACCTATTGCTTAGAGTAATATTTTGTGTTATCATTACTGTATCTTAGAGTAAAGGCACAAAAGAATTTTGTATGCTCAAGTTTGCATGTTCTTGGACAAGAACATGCTTTCAATATTTGGCTTAATCCTGGGTTCAACTAAACCATCTTTGAGGAACTGCACCCTGGATGATAGAAAACTGTTCAGCTAGTCACAGCCTGCCTAGATTAAATCATTGCAGGCATGCAAGCGATAGAGGCATCTAGTTGCTCATGTTGTTAGTGGCAATGTAGAAACAACATAAAATTTTCAGGTGGTAACCACACCAGCCTCTGTCACAGGTAAGTCAGCAACATATTTTGATAACAAGATGGAGAACAAGGCTGAAACAATAGCTAATAACAAATAGAAACTAGGGATTATAATAGCATTGTTCCCCTTGCAGTATTCTCTACTCATAGATGCAGCTGGCTCTGCTCACGTGAATGAGCCATGCTTATGTCACATTGCCTCTTGTGAAGTTTAAGAGAAAGAAATAGTCTGTCTTGTCATTATCAGTTTTCCAAATTATTTTGTTGCATGCCTGCACTTTAAGTCTGATCATTAAGTCACTAGTTGTTTAGCAGGGATTTTAGTTTAGTTGGCCCTGCCATAACTTGCCTAAGAAAACAGCCAACATTTTGCGACGCCACCACTGGTTTCCTCATGAAATGGCATCTGAGCAACCAATGGAAGTGTCGTGAAATGTCAGCTTTTTTCTCAGGCTATGCCATAACCAACACAAATAAAGTGCAAAATGATGTTAGGTGAACTGCCTCAGCAACCGTGATGGTCCTCACAGTGCAACTGCCTCAGCCCTAGTGAGACCATATACTGTAATAATAAAAAAATTATTAAAATTATGAGCCATTATGAGAGTGGAGGCTTATGTAATTATTGGTGCCCCAGACTTGAGGAAGGGTTCACTTACTAGAAGCTGAGGTACTTTAAAAACAGAGAAAAATATAGTGTGTGCATTCAAATCTGTTGTTTACAGGGAGGCAGTGTGGCCAAGTGGTCACCACCTTGGACTCGCAATTGGGTGGTCTCGGGTTGGAGTCCCACTTTGGCCACTTACTGGATTTGCTCTTGCTCATCCTGGGTTCAAATCGTAAGCTCTGCTTGTAAATAGCCAACTGGCTGCTTCCTGCCAGTTGGGGTTTTTAATCCTGTTATGTTCTATTATTTTGCATCATTTGTTTCAGAATTATTGTAGTGGAGTGCCTGTAAACTACCGGTAGCTGGATAAGCTAAGTGCCCTATATTAAAAATTAGACACCCACTCAATTGTAAGAGGGGACTATGCAAGAGGTGGGTGGCCATCTTATACAGGTTTCACTGTGCTATGAACATTGACTATTCTCTTTGTACAAATTGTATTCTAAGAGGCCGATCAGGTATAATTGGAAGTCCATGAACTTTTGGCTCGGGTTCTTCACCAATGTGAAATATTTGATACTTTTGAATTATTCTAGTCAACAGCAAGTACTGTTCCAGCTCTGACAAGCGCCGACCTACACACATGCGAGTGCCATACCCAAATGGCAAAGAAGCAAATGCCTCAACAGATGAACTGCTCTTGGATGGTCTTCTTTGGGCACGCAACCATCTTTCTGGGATAAAAGATAATGGTTCTTCAAAATATTTGTCACTAATTCCCATGGCATAGGACAAAATCATCACCTGAGTACCAGCAGGGATTTTATAACCACTTAATACCAAGTCTTGTTCGGTTTCCCGGTGAAGGAAATAGATTGGGTACAACCGAAGGACTTCTTTGATGCATGATTTTAAGTATGACATCTTAGACAACGAGTCAGCAGACAAAATTTCTCCAGGCTTCAAAACTGTTGAAATTTCTTGATGTAATTTGAACTGCTTATCTTGATTTTATGCTAGCTCATACAAACTCCACAGAACTGCATTTGATGTTGTGTCAACACCAGCAAAGAAAATGTCTACATATGTTGCTACCATATCCTTGTATGTCATATCAGATTTGGAAGACAAAACTTCTAAAAATTCTCTGTTTTGGCTTTGATTTTGTTCACCTGTGCTTGTATTTTGCTCTTCGTACTTTGTCAGTTTTCTCTTTATACATTTTCCAGTAAACTCATATAGTTTGTCACAACTTTGTGTAAACTGCTTGTACATTTTGGTTTGAAAAATATTCATCATCCAAGCCGGTCGCACATTGATGGCAGCACTAGCGTTTAAAAAGTCGGACGATGACTGGATGAACTCCTGTACCTCATGGTCAATTTCATCTTCCAAAGCACCAAACCTTTCATCAAATAACACCAGCGAAACAGACTCGAAGGACCATTTAAAGAGCTCTTCTTCTAACTGGGGTACCTCGTTGTCCAAGCCATGGATTCCTTTCAGTTTCTCAATCCTCGCCATAAAGTCAGTGACAATCTCATTAAATGATGGTATGTATTCTTCCACACACTGTGGCTTCAACATTCGATCGTTCACCCAGCGCCGATATTTGTACCAATTTGTTCCATTACCGAAGAGCAAACCTGGAAGTTTTTCAGTCTTTTTCCTGTAGTAATTCATAGCAGGGCTTTCCGGTCTGATAGGAGAACGTCCCTCGGCCCGAAATACTGCAGCCGCATCAGAAGGGTTCGAAATCTTGACATTTACAACAGTTCTTAGACCTGTGTACTTCGTCCTAAAAATTGGTCCAAAGTTTTCGACATTCCTTAACTGCGCTTTCAACAGGATTTTTCCAAGATCTAAATCAGTCTTTTTTTGTTGAAAGGTTAGGAGTTTAAGGCCACCCAAAATAAATTTCTTCGCCAATGAAAATCCATTCAAATTCGAATGTGGGCCTGGTAGATCATCCAGGGAAAGTTTCCTTCGATCTGAAGCAAACAACCCTTTATGACCGTGAAAACTTGCTTTGAAGTTAAGCTGAAGAGAAGGAGGTGCAGAATAACGATTAAAACCACGAATGAACTGCATTTCAAAACAAAGGCAGGCTTTCTTTGGGTTTGTTGAGTAAAATGTTACCAGGCGTTACTTGCTGCAACCCTTGTTCCCATACTCCTCCGTCCAAAAAGATGTTTTTTCTCTTTTTTGGATCAACTCTTTCTTTATTTTCGTCTAAATTGTGTTTCACGATAGTTTAGAGTGGTGATACGATAAAGCTAGAAAGACCCTTTTTAAACTAAAATTTCGATTTTTAGTGGTGACTTTTCTCTATTTTTCCTAAACGGTTTAGATTTACTGAGCCGGAATTTTCTCTTGATTTATTTTATGTAAAAATTGGCTCAGAAGAAATTTTGGTGACCCGCAGTGGAAAATGGATTTGTCCTAGGGTTTTATCTGCCATGATTTTGGGGGTCTCGGCTCCTGTCTTAGGTCAAAATCGGAATTATTTTCTTTCTTTTTTTAGTTTTTGTCTAAGGTGACTAATGTTTTTTTAAGAATCAATGTTTAACGATATTTTTAAGTGGTGAACTGGTCAAAAAGAACCCTTTCTTCAGATCCCATGGTCCGATTTTGGTTTGTTACCATTACTGATTTTTTTTTTCTTCATCAAGGGGCTAACCCATGATTTAATTCTCTTTGTATGATTTTTGTCAAAATTGCCCAAACCTAAAAAGAGAATTTTTAAAAAGGTTGTATTTTGGAATGAGCTAAAACACTGGCGCACAACCTTAACCCAACTCTCGGCATAGCTCTGGCCCTAAGAATGGCTAATTCTGTTAGCCGAAATATTGGCCTATAATAAAACAGCCCTTTGCCGTAGTGCCAGCCTAGCATTCAGTTTTGTTTCCTAACCCAATAAGTATTGCCTTTCAAGGTTTTATCGCCTTTGGTTCAGAGTGAGGTTCCACTTGTTAAAATTCAATGCGACGATCCTCCGCCTACCCTTGACAAATCGAACGAGATGGAATTACAAGCGCAACTTCTTTCTTTTTTGTCTCTTTACTTTTCTTTGGTTTGGGTCAAAAAATGGAAATTTTCCCATCTTTTTACTTTTGGGAAAAATATTCTATGAAAAGGTGTTTCACGATAGTCTAGAACGAAAAAGTGCCTTTCTAGGTTATAAAAATCCTGATAAAAACGAATTTCAAAAAGTCCAAAAATTGGCATTTTTCCAAAGAGGTTAGTCCATAGCTTTGGTCAAACAATCGCCATTTTTCCATCCTTTTTTAAGGCAAAATAGGCCAGAAAAATATGTTTTACGATATTCTAGAACGAAAAAACGCCTTTCTAGGCTATAAAAAAAACAAGTTCAAAAGGGCGAAAAATTGACATTTTTCCAAAGAAGTTAACCCATCGTTTTGGTAAAAAAATGGCCATTTTTCCAAGTTTTTTTTAGGCAATATAGGCCAGGAAAATGTCTTTTACGATATTCTAGAACGAAAAAACGCCTTTCTAGGCTATAAAAACAACAAGTTCAAAAAGTCGAAAAATTGACATTTTTCCAAAGGGGTTAACCCATGGTTTTGGTCCAAAAATGGCCATTTTTCCAACTTTTTTTTTTAGGCAATATAGGCCAGGAAAATGTCTTTTACGATATTCTAGAACGAAAAAACGCTTTTCTAGGCTATAAAAACAAGAAGTTCAAAAAGTCAAAAAATTGACATTTTTCCAAAGGGGTTAACCCATGGT
>BOPM01000145.1:662514-679463 GCA_022179025.1 Porites australiensis | reverse complement strand
TTTTTTTATTTAGCCAATATAGGCCAGGAAAATGTCTTTTACGATATTCTAGAACGAAAAAAGGCCTTTCTAGACTATAAAAACAAGAAGTTCAAAAAGTCCAAAAACTGCCATTTTTCCAAAGGGGTTAACCCATGGTTTTGGTCCAAAAATGGCCATTTTTCCAACTTTTTTTTTAGGCAATATAGGCCAAGAAAATGTCTTTTACGATATTCTAGAACGAAAAAACGCCTTTCTAGGCTATAAAAACAACAAGTTCAAAAAGTCGAAAATAAAATAGGATGTTTCGTGATTCATTTATTTTATATAATTGCCTGAAAATCTTTTTGAAAGGAATTTACAAAACTGAATATATTACTGATATTTATAGTAATAATGATATTAATTTGCTTATTATGCAGCCACACACAAAAGTTACCAGTGACTACTCTATATACATTATGAACCATTATTTCTTTAAAAAGTGCGGTTGTTGATGACTTCCTGGCCAACATGAAACTTAAAAAAGTACAAATTTCATTTTATAAAATACAAAAAGAAAAAGGAATACGCAAAAGCACTACTGAAAGGTTTTTCATTTGAAAAGTCTCACCACACGATTTTGTCAAGTGAATAAAAAACCAATCTAACAACATAATCATCTCCATGCTTTTAAAGGACCAATATGACTATTGTTAGTGAAGAAAAAAAGGCTTAAAAAAATTAAAATAATAATTAAAATTGCAGCAATCATAATGTTTAACTCCTATTTATGCTGTGTTTTAAAAACATTTGAAGGGGAAGAGAAAGAGGCAATTAAGGTGTGCAGGAACATGATGTGCGCACATCTGAAGTGAAAGAAGGAGAACGTTAGAAATCGAGAACGTGATGGGCATCGCTCATATGCCTATTATGCACTTGTGGGCCTCAATTCCCCCTTTGTCTTCCGCTTTTTAAATTTATATGAGTTATTTGTTCATTGTTTTGCAGTCCATGCTTCTGGTCCATGAGACTCCTTTATTATCCACACTTTGTCAATCACTTCTCCTTCCTAATTTACAACAAAGCAGGAGTAAATTCAGTCAAACAACTTCTCCCCACTACTTATACAGCTAAAGGAATTGGAAAGGGGCAACAAATGAGAATCTGAACTTTGATTTGAGAGTTTTAAAGGGTTAAAAGTGTGTGGATCACAACCTCTCCATTTCTAGAGGCAACAGAAGTGAACCGAGAGAGAATGCGCGGGCCAGGACCAGTCCGCAAGAGGCAGAGGAAAGGAGCCTGCCCCTCTCACTTGCGTTTCCTTGTGCATGCCACTGGTGCGTAGCAGAAAGTTTTCTCACAGGCTACAAGAAATAAAGGTTTGATATCCAGCTTGCATACCTTATCCACACTAACTTGGTCCATGAACAAGTGCGTCTCATTGAAGATGGTCATTCGTGTGTAACCATAATCTTCTGATCGATATGCTGTCCATGGAGGGTAGTCCTTCTCAAATGGATCATGATCTTCTTGACATCCCTGAAAAAAAAAATCGGGTCAGATCAGTCATAATGAGAGACTAGTCATTGTCATGTACTGTAATGGAAAACCAGTACCAGAACCAGACCTTGAGATAAGAGGGGGGGGGGGCAGGCCCCTCCCTGGGATCTGCCAGTGAAAACCATTGTGAATAAAGCAATATTACATTTTATGACATTACCTTAAAAAGAATGGCAGTATTGATATGCCAATCTAGAAGTGTTATTGAAAAAACCTTTTTTGAAACACGACGTTCTCTTATACTTATATAAACATACCGCTGATCCAGTGGTGATATGAACAGGGGCGCAGGGGTTGGTGTATGGTTCTTCCTTTGACCCATTGCAAACCTTCAACAAAACACAATACCGGTAAAAATCACACCATTTAATTCATAAAGATTGTACGTGGACAAAAGTAACAAATTAGCAAAATGAGAGTAACTGATTTCCTTGAAAGGCTGTTATATTTCACAATTTAACTGACATTAAATGACAAATTTTGCCTGTCTTAAAAAGAACATTAATTTTTACATGATACATCATCATCATCGGCACAATGATAATCATCATCATCATCATCATCACCATCCTCATTAACATCATCACCATTGCCATGGTCATTGTCATCATTATCATGACAATCGTCATTGTCATTGTTACTGTAGTCATCATCATCACCATCATTTGACTGCCGAAACGATGCTTCACTATTGGATACTGCCCCACATTACATGCCTGAGCTCCACTGACATCATATTTGATTCCCAGAGGCTAAATATATTGGTAGACCACACACACCAGTACTCAGCAGTACCCTTGACAGTAGATTGCACGAGAAGCAAATTCGGGAGAAAAGCATTATCATCCTTGATATAAAGTCAAACCAGGTCAAGCGTACCCCCCAAGAATCCATTAATGAATTTATTATTCAAAAGTTGAATCCGTTGCTAGTTGTAGATTTCAGATTGATCTCTGCATTCTTGTATGTGTAATGAGCCGTGAATTCACACGCGAGGCAGTTATGAAATTTCTACCAGCTCCATTTTCCTGAAATTGATGTAAATGTCTTCTAAGAAGCTTAATCCATTTAAAGATTTCCATTCTGACCAAATACAGAGAAGTTCTCGTAAAATATTCACTGCTCATTACGCATGCAGAAATGCCGCTTTGAATTTGACACCAGTTACGGGAACGACTAACGGATTCATTTTTCAAATAATCAATTCACTGATAGAATCTTGGGGGTACGCTTGACTTGGTTTGACTGTAATATTATGTTCAATACAAAAAAATTATAACTTACTTGCCGATTGTAGATGGGGAACAGTCGTTCATAAGAGTGTTCATGAGCCCAGAAAGATAGATCAACCCCTGACGAGGTAAAAAGTGATTATTGTATGATTGCATTAATCTGAATGAGGGAAAGTAAGGGAGACAAAATAGGGGAGAAGGGGCAGAAATACAATGGGTTTCCTGTTCCCATTATTCCCAGTCTTGTCCTTCACTAAGTGTTTCCTGACCTCTCCTGCAAATTATGTCAGTTCTTTTGCCAATTCCAGTCTCTCTAAATTCTAATATCAGCCATCTCAGAAATTAAATTTTAAAAAAATCTGTATACTCTGACACCTAACTATGAACTTCACCTTACCATATTTGTAAAACAGGTCTTCCAAGGGAAACAGATGTTTAGAAGTGAGTCCACCACGTACCTGGTATACAAGATACAAAAGCAAAATAAAGTTTAAGGTTTCTCAGTATCAATTTGCCGTTGTAGGGTCTCTGTTAATTTTTTTAAACGAAACATTGATATTGTACTGACAATTTAGCCGATTCTTCTCTTCACTGATTCAAAACTAAGCAAGAAGTGGATGAGAGAAATTCGTTTATACAACTTACCACACTCTCGTGTTTGGTGCAGTCATCTCCATCACTGTTGGAACAGTACATTGGTCTGTGCCCCATAGTTATAATCCATGGATGTAACTTGCGGTTTTTGGGAGATGCTGCTTCCTGTTTTAGTATAACAGAATATTAACCTTCACGCCAAAGTGTCTCGAGAACTGCTCTACATGTTTATGATGTTACAATTCTTAGTCAACTGAAAAGATAAATGCAACGAGTTTACCAAACGATCATAAACACATCAGAAAATGAAAGGAATGTAAAAATTTTTCTATGGGTTTTCCTATGTTTCACCACAGGATCTGTTTCAACAATCTGCTGCATCTTATCACAGGCTTAATCTGATAGACCAGTTGTAGCTGGTCATTCAGGTACAAAAATGCCATGCTCGGGGATGCAAGTGACCCAAGAAACCCACTGGGGAAAGACAAACAAAGGAAACCACCACTTTACAAGACATGCCGGTAAGCTCAGCTTTGTTTGTCTTCCCCCTTTACAACATGGCATTTTTGTACCAAGTGAACGATCAGCTGAAAGAGGGATTATTCAGGTATCCCAGGATGCAATGTGGATCAACTCCATTTAAAAGATCAACCTTAAGTGGACTTGCATGCAAATGCTAATGTACCCAATTTCAATATTACAAAGGCCAAAAAAAGGTCAAAGGGTTGAGCCACAACAAAGAGACAAAGCAAATTAGTTATGCGTACCACTTGAAACAAAAGCGTAATTCATTTGCTTCAAGGATCGATAATTTGTTAAAAATACTGCTGAACTACGCTTTGGTGTCGATAAAAACCAAAAATAGGCTTCGTTCACCTACAACTACGGAAACGAAGAAGCAAACGAGTTCCAAAAATCCTTATAATTTCAGATGACAGAGCAATGCTTTTTGTCGGCTGCATCATGGCATACTTGAATAATCCTCCTTTGATCAGATGCAAAGATCCTGTACAGGAAGCATGAGGAGAGAGGAGGCAGAGGGGACTGTAGTGCAATCAAAGATTTCAAACCTGCAAATCTTTTTCAAGCCAGTCATACTGTTGACTAACTTGTTCAAGTCCATAATTCAAGAAAAAATAGACTTCGGTCGAAATGCTGATGATGTGTGCAGGACCAATGTTCCAACTGAAGGAAAGTGATCATTCAATATCATTAGGAATTAAAATTTACACTGATCACAGAATGCTATAAAGGTAGGTATGACGTTGCTAGAAAGTGGACTGAAACTTGGAAATGCTGGGTGAACATTTCTCAAATAAAACATGACTGTAAATGAAACTGTATACCACAAAAAATTCATTATAGGGTTTTTCCTTGGCTTAGAGAAAGAAATTATGTCTTAATAGCATGTTGATGAGGCCCAAGATTATTCATTTGAGAAAATCAATCTTAATTTTCAAACATTGGCACTGTTAAAAGTGTGGCAGCTTGTTAGTTGACTACAGAGTAGGTAAATAAAAATTAATGCATTAATGAACATTTTACCTGTAGAAGATACTTTCACTATTTCCTGGCATTGAAAATCTGCTTCTGTAGTTTGAAAAGTTACTAGCAGAAAAAGAAACAAAAAAAAACATACAAGTTAAGTAAGTTGTTGGTTCAGTCAATGAGCTAACCAAACATGTTCTATCAATGGCTAGAAAATGGCCTCATTCCTTTTCAGTGGCAAGAACATATTAAATTACACTGTAAGATTGGAAGAGCACGGAGAGGGTGTGCACTCTTGAAATGAATTCAGACTAAACTAAATATCGTCATTCAGCCTGCCCTTGGTCTAAAAACAAGGAAGTTGAGTCCTTTCCTTGATTTGATCAATAACATGATTTTATATATTTACAGAGAGAGACCTTAACTTCATCTCATGATTACAAGTACTATTACATCAGTTTCTTAATGTAATAATGTCATGGTTAGTATCAGATTTCTGATTCAATTTTCAGGAAACAAAATCTCCGTCTTACTAAGCCTGTTCGTGATTTCCAGGACAAGTCATATAAGGCAAGTATGCTGCAATTGGTTGAATTTGGTTCATAAAATCATCTCCAACTTGTGCCTGATCCTGAATTAAAGAAAACAACAAAAAAATTCTCTAAACACCAGGAATTCACGCAACATTAGAAGATTAGTACTGGTAAATAAAAAAATCACAGCTAAAATTGTGGTGGATATTGGCTGTATTAACTAATATTGTCTATATGAGGAAATAGAAGTAATCGAAAATCAAAATTATTGGCAGACTGTCAAACCTTTTGAGTATGTAAAATTGGGATAAGTTTTAATCACTGAGGAATCACATGAGCGTTTATTGGTATCTTGATGGTCTGAAAAGCCATTTCCAGTGTTCTGAGGGGAAAATTCTGTCTTAAATGTTCGCTAAATCGCACAAATCAGACGCAATTTTTTTGTTTATTTTTATTTGCTTGTTTATGTGAACAAATACTTGATTTTAATTTTTATTTAGTGTGGTTTTTTTAAAGTGTTCTGGACATCAATTTAAGTATACTCTGTTAGGAGTTCATAACGAATATCATCAGATTTCATTTGAAAATATCAGAAAAGATGTCAAAATCAGGATTTTTGCTATCCTGATCACATATTGCTCAGGAATCAGGATTTTCAAGCAAAATCAGGAGAATCCTGAAGAAATTTGAACGGTCGGACAGTCTGTATTATTTTAGTACATCATTATGGTACTCACAGTGTCCATGTTGTAGGCAAAGTCACCTGAAAAGGAAACAAATAGAACTCATTATTTCTTGATTATTTAAAACTTAACCTAATTTCCTTTCCCCAACTAAACTCTGATCTCTTAGTAATTATTATAAAGTATACCGTTCACTGTGGCGATAATGGGACAAAGACAGTCAAAGAAGTGCATCTGAAAAAAGAACTATGAAATAAACTAAATAGAAATTAAACTCACCAACATGAAGAATGCCATCAAAGTGTCCCATCTGAGTTTCCTCTTGTAAGTAGCTTAATGATTTAGCGTTAACACTGCCCAGATCTCCAAACACGGCCAATCTAGGGCTCCAATCCACACCAGACTTAAAGGTTTTGAATGAAAACACTGCACTCCAGCCATCCCATCCACCACAATGGTAATCTACATATAAAAATTACAGTAAATAAGTTAATAAAAGTGTGAACAATGAAAAAATAAATTAAGACTTAAAATGTACATATGATTTTAGTAGCGAGCACATTCACAAAGCGAGTTCTTTGTCTACCATATTCCTGACCTGATTGGAATTTAGAAATGACTTGGTGAGGGGAGGGAGAGCAAGGGATCCCCCTCTTAACCAAATTCCTACAATTCCGAGCAACCCTTCCTGGATGCTCCCTTCAACCTGCCAATAAAATATTGGATCTCTCCTGTCCCTTTTCTTGGCTTGGTCTTTATTCAGGGCCTCAACAAGTTAAGAAGAGTTTAACTAAATTTAGGTATTCCGGTACCCACCATAAACCTGGTCATAGGCCAGTCCTGTCAGTTTCACCCGGTGCATGTACAAGGCGCGATGCTGTGAGCCACCATCTGTGAACTTCGTGACGGCACCTGTAGCACGCAGTGTTAAGGGAAAACCACCTTTATTGTACTCCACTATAGAATAGTTTGTCAACGTTAACGTGACCCATGTTACCATCATCTCTGTGGGGTCTCCTAAAGTAATAGTGACAAGAAGAGTTAATGAACGTTGTACAAGCATGTATCACGTCATGCAAAGAATGTATAACCAGCAAGAGTCAACTACGTAATCATGTGCCATCAACGGGCAGAATAAGATCATCTGGGAGTATGTAGTCTGAATAAGAGTTGACGTTTCAGCAACCTGTTGCTAGACATCATCATTGTCAAGTGAATTGTGTATAGTCCAGTTTCAAGTTATCACTGAATACAAACATTAATAACAAAATCGTACAGGGTTAGACTTGAAATTAAGTTAAATATTCACGAATTCCAGCACATGTTTGAACTTTGAAAAATACACAATAGACAGAGTACTAAGCTGGTCTTCTTCTTGCTGGAATTGGTGAATATATTTACTTCAGATGGAGGTTAAGCCGGGAAAAAATGTCTTCACTTCTTTTATTCAGCCGTCAGAGAAAACTTGAAACTGGCATTATTGTCAAAACTGACAGTTTTAAACTCTGGGCCAGTTGTTCAAAGGCCGATTAGTGCTAAACAGGGGTTAAATTGTCATCCAGGTATCCTTTTCTTTTGCTCAAAACAAAGTTCTCGGGTAATTACGCGGCTGGGGTAAAAATTATCCATACTGTTATGCATGAGTGTTTTCCTTGTACATTCTTTTAAGGAACTAATTCGAAATCTACGTCTTAATACAACCTTAAATATTTATGAACTGGACAGAAACAAACTAAGCATTTAAAGAAACTGAAAGACTAGGCACTCAATACCCAGCTCTCATATGAAATTTTTATACATGTTACGTAATGCTTTGAGTCACATAGTTTTGAGTCCCATAAAAGATACAAATCGGCCCAACTGAGTAGCATTTTGCATTGACTAAAAACTATGTCTTCTGCCCAAACTTCCCACCTCACAGTTGACCTCAGCCCGTGGTCCCCGGCTGGGGTAAAAATTATCCACACCGTTATGCATAAGCGTTTTCCTTGTACATTCTTTTAAGAAACTAATTCGAAATCCACGGCTTAATACAACCTTAAATATTCATGAACTGGACAGAAGCAAACTAAACATTTCAAGAAACTGAAAGACTGGGCACTCAATACCAAACTCTAAAATGAAATTTTTATTTTATACGCGTTATGTAATGTTTTGAGTCACATACTTTTGAGTAACATGAAAGATAAAACGATTAAAGGCAGCTTTTCACTTTTTTGTTTACTAACCTGAATAAGGTCAATAAGCAGAAAAAAGAATGCGAGGTTCCTAGTTAGTATGCATTGAGAAACCAAATTACTGTCCGGCGGCAGGCATCATGTACTTGTCATGAATAGCGTCGTTAAAAACAGTCGACTTTCTCATTTGATCACCTTACCTGTACTTGCAAGATGGATCTGTTGCGGCTGAGGATCATCGCCATAAGAATTATGAAGAAATAAAAGTAAAACAAAGCACATGAATTGCCGCACGATTGAAGCCATCGCGCTCAGCAGTCGGAAAAGCTCTCCTTCGGCAAACCGGCAAGTTGCCAGCAAGCAGTGTCAGAGTCACGTGAAATGCATCTGACAGATCATGCCATCTCGCGTCATGCAATCATCCTATTTTTGTGCAGAGGGTACGGCGAACCTTTCTATTCTTGTTCGTTCAACTGACTGTATTCTGGATTAACCAAAAAATATAAAATTTAAAATTATTGAACCGTGGGAATTTTTTGAATGACTGGGGCATTAATTCGAAGCTGATTAGCGAACTGGAGTGTCTTGTTTTGGGTTTGTGATTCTGTTTGGGTTTTCTGTTTCTATTTTGGGGTTTCGTGTTTTTGTCTTGGGGCTTTGTGTTTTGGTTTTGTTCCCATCGGCCGTTGTATTACCTAATGACATCACTACACACAAACTTTCGGTGAAGATCAAAGCGCTTCTCCCCAAATCCGGGGACTTTAAAATCTCAGCAACTTCCGTCAAACGCGCGCGAAACGTGTTGACAGTGGCAAATAAACCTGACAATTACTCACCTCACGCACTGTCTGTTCATCAAATCATTATTCCGCAAGAAACGTACATGTGATTCTAGTTAAATTACAACCACGAGATTTGTTACAGTCAACAGGCACAAACGAGGAAAATCTCATTTTCTCTTAACGGTCACTAAACGTAAACAAAATTAACTCATAATTAAAGAGTCAATTTTGCTCAAAATTTTCAACATGGCCAACTCTTTTAACTCCCTCGTTAACAGATTTACAGGCTCACTGGTTGTCTTGTTTAGGAAAAAGCAAGTACGACACCATACTCAATCGTATCAGTACAAAGACAAATACAAAACACAGGGCTAAATTTATACAAATCGATTTATTTCTCTTCTTCAAACCAGTTGTTATAAAAGTACTATGATTTTCAAGCCTGCCAGTGTGCGCCATTATAGACGAAAGAGTGTTCCGTCTTGTTATAGTGAAAGCAATTCTAGAAAAATGAGATTGATGGTGTAAAAAAAAGATAATTTAACACAAGCAGCAATGTATAGCCTAAGCGTGCATAGAGATTGTCCATTCCTGAGCTATGTTGACCGCGGGTTTCTTAATGGTCATGGAGTTTGTGGAACTGTCATGTTTAAATTGAAGATGTCTTGTTTCACCACCTAGCACAAAACAGACAAGACACAGCGGTTAACGGTAAACAATATCACAGGTTTTGAAAGGTTTTAAAAGAGCTTCTATGAACCGAGTAACATATGTACTACCCTGCTAATACGCCATTTCCGAGTTCCCCCGGGCCTCTGTTTCAAAACGAGGGTAGGTGCTCAGCCTTTGATACGGAAATCATTTATTCTCATGCAAATAAAACTCATTTTCACAAGAAAGGTTGTTCACCTAGCCTCATTTTGAAGGTGAGGGTTTTTGGAACCCGGAAGTGTCCTATTCACGCGAGAGCGACACCCAAAAGGAGACGTGTACCGCTTATATCTCCACTCGAAATTCAACATTTTCACATAGACCAGTATGCAACTTGTTCAACCCCCAAAATGTTGCAATAACCACTGTCTTCAATTTTTCCAGGAGAAATTGGGAACAATGGTTTTGTAAACTATTGTGGAGTAAACAAGGTGCATTATGGTCTATGTAAAAATGGTGAATGCGGGCTACAAACAACCTCGTCCCCAGGGCTTTTCCCTCAAAAAATGGATGGGGCGGAAAAGCCCTGGGGACGAGGTTGAGCTACAAAGAGGCCGTTTTGCGGTTGTATGCTTAGTGCGCTGGCCCTTAAATGGAACCGAAGCTTGAGGCAGAACTGACCTTGTTTTCTGACAAACCTTCCTACTTTTCGTGTGCAAATCGTGTAAAAAGATAAAAAAACAAAAACAGAAAGGTTTGTAACAAAAAAGGTCAACTGCAGCCTCGCTTTCATTCAGAGGCTAGGGCACTCAGCACACAACTATAAAATAGCCCATAACAACAGAAGCGAACAAAGGCAAGGGTATATGGAGTATTTATTTGCTAGTTTGGCTGATGGAAGCGCAGCTTTTTCGGCAAAGTGTACTGGTTATGAGTGCGAGGCTGCCTCGTACCAAGACGTCTCTCTCTCATTTTTCACCTCCCGTAGTCCCTTGCGCTTCATCACCAGTCACTCGCGTGCCACTCGCGTTTCGCGCTCACCTCTGCGAAAAACGAAGCGCCTATGGAGGAGTTAGAGATCGAGGGCTATTATTAAACGGCTGTGATAGGAATCGCGCGCAGTATACGTATTTGAGAACTGCTGCCGCATACCTTCAGTAGTAAGGATGATTACTTTGGGAGAATTGCTTATTCCCAGAATCACAATACGCTCAATCCAAGCATCAGTCTTGAAATGAGTGGCGGGCTTCTCTTTCCTACACACACACAAAAAAAAACAAGTAAAAAAATAATTAAAAAAACAACCAAAACTGAGTGCTTTTAAAGAGCAAAGAGCTCAAGATGTGAGCTTGAGGGCCCATTTACATGGAGGTGGGGGACCCCAGGTAGGTGAGGTAACATGTGGTGGGTCACCCCACCTATCATGTAAATGCGATCAAATTAAAAAGAGAGATTATATGGACAGGCGGGTTACCCCACCTAAGCGGGTTACCTCGCCTACCTGGGGTCCCCCACCCCTATGTAAACAAACAGCCCCTAAGTTATTGGAAGAAGTGTTGACAAAGAACCTTAAACAAACAAAAAATAAACAAACATAACAACAGCAAAATGGTGTTGCTCGGCTCCTAGAACTGTGCAGGACTAGACCTAAGACTCCCGTTATCTAGGTCACAATTGAACTTCTTAGTCAAACACGACAACGACAAACGGAAAGTCGCAAGTCCACGGGGGTGAGAGGAGGACTGAGAACGACTGGTTCTTCTCTAAACTCCCGGATGTAAAGCCCTTAGAGGTTGTGCTCGTCACCAGTTTGAATGAGAAATAAAGAAAGAAGAAAGTTATAAAGCTACTAACAAGAAATTCCACATAGATGCTAAAATCCCGGATTCTTCAGAAGGAGGCTGAGGAGGGATTGGTTTGGATACATTCCTAAAGGCGAAGCGAAAAACATCCTTGTCTTAAACGCCAGCTGTTAACTCACTTGGTATTACACAAAAACGAGTCGTCTATAACAACTGTACGAAAAGGTCGATCAACAATGAAAGTTTTAAATTGTAAACGCTCAAATATGTCCTAGAATGTGGTCTTATCAAGTGAGCCAATGAAAGTTTGTCACTGGAGAGAGATACTTAAGCTGGCAATGTGCGCGCAGTCGTTCGCCAGCGGTTTTCTGTTTCACTCCACTCTGTATTACGGCAAATTCCTTAAAAACTAAACCCTTTGTTTAATAGGAACGAATGACGAGATACTGGATACTGATCTGAAGAAGGTTAGAGATCTAGAAAGTTGTATGAGTCTGTTTTGATTCTGTCGTCCTCTAGGCGCCGACTGTAACTAAGAAGTAAGTAAACGACAAGATATGCCAGCTAAATGTATAACAAGAACAAAAGTAAAAAAATGATCTTACTTTGCGATCAGTCGTCCGCCACGGAATGTGAACTTCATGTAAACGTACGCGCCGTTCTTGTAATCAAATGTGTGACCATCGTCAACATAGATGTTTCCCTCGGCTTCAGCCTGGAAGGAAAGACATCTTTATTAAAGGAAAAGATCTAATCTTATGATAAACCCCGAGTGTCATGGGCATACTTGACGCCGCGGTAACGAATGGCTATGCTGGTTTTTGTAGTGCTGGAGTGGCAGAAAGGGATAAAAACGGGAATTGGACTTTCTGAGGTTTCACATTTTCCTCGGTAAGTTCTGTGAATATTCGGGGGATGAAATTCGACCCAGGTTCTTACGCAATCTCAAAATAACCAATAGAAGAACCCATAGTGTCGCATAAAGCATTCCCGTAGTCAGGTCCAGTCTCACGCGCCACATGGAGTGAAAAAGAGGCTGCGTCCCACAAAAAAGTCCCAGAGTGCTATTCGAAGCAACGGCACTCCCGCCCCCTTTCCAGGACTCGCTATAACAATGAGTGGTCTACAGTGGACCCTCGATATAACGAACCTTTACACAACGAAGTCCTTGGTATAACGAACGATATCTTTCGCCCCAGAAATACTACAATGTATTGAAAAATCCTTGATATAACGAAACCTGTTTTTAGCGAGCATATTTTCCCAGGCCCTTAAGCCTTCGTTATATCAAGGTTCCATTGTTGAACATAGTTCCGAAGAAAATAGTCTTGCGCAGAAGTCGGTATTGGTGGTCAAGCCAACACGAATGTAACCTGAACTTCGCAGCATAATACAATGAGCCTTCTATCTTACTTTAGAGTTCAAAGCCAGGGTGAGCGTGTAAGGATCCTTATGCATCAGAGCACTGCACCGACGGACACGTTGCTTTGTTGGAATGATGCTTCCTCCACGCTGGAACAATGGAATCTGGAACAACAGAAGAAGTTTCAGTACCCGTTCTCCTTCCTAATCCGGAATCCTGGGCTTTGGAATCCGGGCCCCGGTTCTTGAAAGGCCCATTAGCGCTAATCCAGAATTAAAAATTTTGCTCCACTTTTTGTACCTTCCTATGCATTGCTTAGAGTAACATTCTATGTAATCATCCCTGGATCTCGGAGGAAAGACACAACAGTATTTTGTAAGCTCAAGTGACATGTTCTTAGACAAGAAAACCTTGCTTAAAATTTGGCTTACACCTGGGTTAAACTTGACAATGTTTCGGGTAACTGGGCCCCGGAATACCAGCTCAAGGAATCCGGACTCCCACTAACGATTGGAATCCAGAATCCAAGTTCCAATGACAAATGAAATGAAATAATAAAAAAAATAACAAAAAAGTTCCAATGAGAAAGACTGGAATCCAGTACTTGGAATCCAGAATCCACGGCGTGAAATCCAGAATCCAAGACTGTCTTGGAATCCCTCTCACGGGGAGAAACAAATGGACAGGAAATTCAGTACATTTTCAATGGCAGTTCAGTTTTACTTCATCAGCAAGGGTCAGCCACGTCGTGAGCCACGTTTCCATGTTCTTTTTTTGGACCAAACCTTCATGACTTTGATTTTTTATTTTCAACCTCCTGGACAATCATGGCGCGTCAAACCCTGGCTATTCGACTGTGCAAACTATAAGAAACTGAGATGTTGCAAAGGAACGCTTGCTACTGAGTTTCATCCTCTCAAAAGGGTACAAGGTCAAGTTTTTGAAAAGTTTTGCCAAAAAAGGGATGTATCTGATGAGGAGCTGGAGAAACACTTTAGACTGGAAATTGTCCGACCAAAAAATTCGGCGACGTCTTCTCTAAACAGCCCTTTTCGGATGTTAGTTGAAACAAATTTTGGGTCAATCGTTAACTAAAAGTGAAATGCCAAAGGGTAAAACAGCTCAATTTTGAACATGTGGCCTTACCGTCTCCATTGAGGTAGGGACGTAAATTGTGTTTTGTCCTCGGTAAATTTTGTACTCCTTCAAGTCGTACCAATACTGAAATGAAAAGAATAGAGGATTTAGGTTGAAAAACAGAACGCTTGTAAGCTAAAAGTTCTTAATAGCCACAGAAAGGATACAAGGCTGTAATAAGCTAAGCAGCCTAGCCTTTGAGTGGAAAAGAGGCTGGCAATGACTTTGTTTTGACGGAAAAGTCATTGCCATTTATATGCATAAGAACATGATTCACACTTCAAAAGAAAGACTTCTATCAAAACAAGGTCACACCCAGCCTCGTTTCCAGTCAAGGCCAGGACACTTAGAACACAAATTGAGTGACGTAACACCAAACCAGGAACCAGGAAAGGTAACTACTCTGCTGACCAATCACAATACACGACGACAACCTCACAAAATAATAAGAACTCGAAGTAAACACTTGTCCAGTGAAGGGAAGGCGGCGGGGATCGGGGGACGTTACCCGTGAGTGAGTTAGTCTGAATAACTTATGTTTTTTACACCTGATTGAATGAGAAAGTTCACATGGAGATTACACTTACATCTGGAAATACGGGTTAGGTAGGTTAGGGTTAGGCTTGCTTACCTCGTCTTTTCCTGGAAGATAAACATCAATGGAATTCTGACCTTGAGTGGTCACGGGTTTCACGAGAAGATCCTTACCTAAACAGAAAAAAAGCTTAAATAAATAACAGTTGCTTTGATTTCTTAGAGCCGGGAAGGGTCTTTTGGGTCTTTAAACGGTCTGAACTCCTCTAAAATAACTCACCACCCCGAAATTTTCTATAGAGTGCCCGTCTGTCCGTGATCGCAATAACTCACATCACAAATCCGCACAGGCGGGGTTCATGAAAAATTACCTTGGTGAACAGGTTCATGTCTTTTGCAAAACTTCAGATTTCCTCATCAAAAGTGGCAGAACAATGCACCAAATTTTTCTGACGGATGACCCTGATGATGCATTTTTAAAAAAATAAGAAACCGACATACCAAGCAAGAACTCATCTTCCATCGCAAACGTGTTCTTCTCTTCTGGATACTCCACCCAGAGAGGCCTAGAGTGAAAATAGAAATCAACTGTTGGTTAAAAATGCCTAACGAACCAAACTGGCAGGGAGAGCCATACTTTACGTTTCTGTTGAGCCCATCACCAATAGATGGGTGTGGGGAAGGTGCTTGAGTAAACTGAAAGAGCCGCAGGCGAACGTGAAGGTAACCATGACAACCCTGTGAAGACCCACCCAGAGAGGAGGGGGGAGGGGGGGGGGGGGCTGGGAGCAAAAAGGCTTTGACACAAGAACAAGTAAAGACAACGCGTGCGAAATGTCTTCACCTGAAAAGGAGTGCTGTAAGAATACAGCATTGTCTTGTGTTTAACCTCGCCTAACTTACGTTCAGCCACATTTTAAGGCCCCTATAAAGGGGCCTTTCCTTCAACTCAGCTTTTTCTGAGGTAATCTAAAGGAGGGTGTAAACTGTGTTTAGATCTTCGTCAATCCTTACTTTACTATGAGCGAGAAACATAATAAAGGAAGCCAGTAAACCTAAATGAAACCCGTTTAAACTTTTAACGAAAAGGGTTTTTAATGGAATAGCAAAAAACATTGAATAAAGGCCTAATATTTGTAGTTCCCCGTATGTATTCAGCCAAGCAATTAAGTCGTTAATTTTAAACTACTGCAGCCCAGTTAACCCGAACTCAAAACCGTCTTGCAAGGTTGTCAAAAAGATTTTAGGTAGCAGACAAATAACAGAAAGTAGCAGGCATGTGTTTCCCAGGTGGGGGAACACATATCACTAGGGATATGTGTTTCCCAGGTGGAGGAACACATTTCACTAGGGACATGTGTTTCCCAGGTGGGGGAACACATTTCACTAGGGATATGTGTTTCCCAGGTGGGGGAACACATATCACTAGGGATATGTGTTTCCCAGGTGGGGGAACACATATCACTAGAGATATGTGTTTCCCAGGTGGGGTAACACACATTACTAGGGATATGTGTTTTTCAGGTGGGGGAACACATATCACTAGGGATACGTGTTTTCCAGGTGGGGGAACAAATATCACGAGGGTTATGTGTTCCCCAGGTAGGGGAACATATATCACTAGGGATACGTGTTTTCCAGGTGGGGGAACACATTTTATTAGGGATATGTGTTTCCCAGGTGGGGGAAGACATATTACTTGGGATACGTGTTTCCCAGGAGGGGGAACACATATGACTACGGAGATGTGTTTCCAGGGTAGGGGAACACTTATCACTGGGGATATGTGTTTCCCTTGTAGGGAAGGTGCCTCACAAAAAAGAACGTGCAGATCATGATTAAAACAATTTCTTTTCCTTTTTTCTATAGGTGGTTTTTACGCTACGTCATCGCCGCGATGCTGGTGGATGGTAAACAAAAGATTCCTCATTAGCTCGCTTTTTTGGTCCACCAGCATTTGTTCATTTCACCATTGTTATTTGTATCTCCCGAGACTGCATGAAAACCACCTATTTGACAACATTTTTAACCGTTCATTTTTTCGCTTCTTTTTAATAATTTACAGGTGGCAAAAAGTTGGAAAGCTTAAAGTAGCCGGTGATAGCGCCGGCGCATTTTGACAACCCTGGTCTTGTATAACAAATGACGAAATTTTGTACGTGTCCGAGCGAGATCGATTGCATAGCTATTCAGCTAATCACTCCTTACCAGTAATTTTACATGCTAGGATTTACGAAGGAGAGCTTAGTTACCTGACGAGTGGTGCTCCTGTGTCAGAGGCATGATAAAACAGGGTATACCAATAAGGGAGCATTGTGTATCTCATACGGATTGCATCTCTTATATTCTTCTTATGGTGATCTTCATACAGCCACGGCTCACGGCGCTTTGTGTCCAAGTGCGCATGTGCACGGAAGAATGGCATGAAGGCAGCGGCCTGAAACAAATCAAA
>BOPM01000145.1:640077-662504 GCA_022179025.1 Porites australiensis | reverse complement strand
TCCTGAGAATGGCAGGCCAACAAGGTTCAATGTAAGCACCATGGGAAGCGACGCTTTGAGATGATCCCAGTTTGCTATGTTGTCACCTGTCCAAATGGGACCTGGAACCGAGATATTCAGTTGGAATAAGCTAAATCAGTATTTAATGCACAACAGCAACACAGGCCTCCCATCATTATTTTATCAAAATCACTTACTGAGGACTAATCAAAATTAGAACAAAATGTGGGTTAAGTTTTAAGCAGTGACATTTTTGAGCGATGCACGTCAACCGGAAGTGAGCCTTTTCTCGTTTAATGTGTCTTGACGCTACCAAATTTGTGTTGCAAGTGTTTTTACTCTTTCAGAAAAGATTTGCCCAAATATTTGTTCAAAATCACCGCTCAAAAGAGCAAAATTCTGATTCCGGTTGGCGTGCGCCGCTCAAAAATGCTGCTGCTTAAACTCTTATTTGCATAGGCTGCATACCTTGCAGCTCTCCTTACCCCCCGCCCCACTCCCCTGAAAAAAATCAAACACTAAAATTCCAGCTTCCAAAACTATTGCAACGACCATCAACAGACAAGACAATCCATTGGTGATAAAGTTGCATTCAGTGGGAAGATTCTACACAATAGCAAGTGATTATTTCAAAACATTGCATGTTCGAATGGGTTGTAAACAGAGACTTACCGTGTCTTTGAGTGCCAGCGAAAAATGCCCTTGACAACACAAACGGCCTCTCCCTACCCCCCGAGCGGTCAATCTGCCCCTGATTTGTAGCCATATGTTGATAGAAACCATAAATGTTGTGTACATCACGATGTTCCCAGTCACCATGATGCAGCGCATCCTTGTGCATTGTTATTTCTGGGCCATGAAACACAGATGGCTACAGTGGAAAAGAAAGCAGACAATTTCAGCCAGAAACTAGGTCATTTATCCGTTATCTTTATGCATATGGTAGGCACGTTTCAGGCGGTAACCATGGCCAGGTCGGCTATTGTGGACAAAAATGCCAGCATTTTAAATCTCGTAGGTCACTAGAAGCAAAGGTTTTAAAAAGTTACCTTAAGATACACCGTTTCTCTTGTTGCATACTCCTTGCTAAAACTGCCTGGCTACCGTACAGAGATTCAAAGGCTGACATATCTAACACGCTACTTTACCAGTACAAAAACAGGCTAAAATTAATGAAAACTAAGATCGCGAGACAATTTATGTGGGTAGTGCATTAGGTGATAATTATGACCATAAATTAAAATAAACAAAGTTCACTCTTGTAATTAGTAAAGCAAGAGTAAACTTACACAAATGACTCACCTCATTCATGTCATTCCAGGTGAAGAGAGTTTCGGTTGAACCCTGAATAAAAAAATAATAGTAAGCGATCACTTACAATATAGTATAAAAAGGGTTTTGAGGTGTGAGGCAGAGTATGGAATCTACATCAAAGCTCCTAAGCGGTATGTTCCAGCGTTCCTGTGCTATTACTAATCATACTGAACAAAATAATCTGAAAGGCCCTATACTGCAAAACAGTGGTTTTTCTTTTCTCAAAATCAGTTTAGCATAGCTTAAGAGTCTCACATGCCCGTAGGACGTGTGTGTTTAACTGCTCGTGCGTACTGGAATACGCAAAAATATGTACTGTTTTCCAGTCTAGAGAGGCCTTATAAATGGAAGTCTGTAATTTCAGTTGTTCAAAATGAAATACACTTTTCCTGCTTTCCCATCACTGACTGATCACACACAATGCTCGAGGTCGAGCTCCTTTTCTTTCCCCAACTCACGCGTGACATCTCATGGCTATCTCAAATTGAGAGAGCTTGCTCACAGGCTAAGGCTTAGGTGGCGAATTTCCTACAAATCACTATGTTTTGTTGACCCAAGCCTCACACTAATGGTGTATTTTTTTTCACTCCAGAGGGGGGAAGGTTATTGTGCCATTGAAAAAGAAGAGGAACTTTCAAATTACCTGATACTCGCTCAAGGCAAACTTGCTAGCCCACCAATTGCGAATTTCAGGATTGGTAAAATCGATCCAGGATGAACTTCCTATAAAAACATGGAATATAAATTGAGCAAAAAGGTAATCCACCCACGCATTTTAATGTATTGAGCTGTCACCCTGAGGAATAGAATAGACTTCGTCGGTGGAAAGAGAAACAGAAAATCGATGAAGCTGAATAGGGTTTTTCTAAGTTAACCCCATGCCTGTTTTGCATGTAAATCAAGGGTACGAAAATAATATCTTTCTCTTTGTGATGAAAGAAAAAAAATTAGAGATCACTTATCAGTGATGGTCACAGGCAAATGTGCTTGGTTGACTATTATGAAATCTCTGTAGTGAGAGACCATACAGACAAGAAAACTGACTTGTAGGAACCATGTAAAAGATGACAAGAACTGGTTGAAACTACTGTAAAGATGCTAGAATATTATCAGAAGCTTTTTGTAAATGTCTGCCTAGCAATGTGTGATCACTCATTTCAAGTCTATATTATGCAGGTTTGACTGTACTCTGTTTTCCTCAGGGAATTGATTTTTATCATCGTTCAAAAAAGTAAAGGTTAGTTTACCTGGCCAGCACCAGTTGTCATATTCTCCACCATCTTTGTTCTTTATGTAATAACCAAGCCTTGAAGCCTCCTGCAGCATTGAAAACCAGGTTATTAACCTACTGTGATACTGAACACTTTTACTGTGGCTTTTTTTTAACACTGCTCCAAAATGGGACTGGCAAAGTCTAAACACTGTCTGTTATGGCGCTAGAAACCTATTTTTGGGCATTTTGGGCATTCTCGACTTTAAAAAGAAACAGTATTCTACCTTCTGCTCAGGAGCTTTGTTTTTCGCACCGACGCAAGTGCAAAACGCGAGTGATGGATTGAAGTTTCTTTTACACTTGTTATGTTTGTATATATATCTGGTTTTAAATTAATTGTTTCATCCATTTAAGTCTCTATCTAAAAAAGGACATTTGGCTCGGTGAGTTAAGTTGTTGAACTTGCCTCGTGAATGTGATATCCTCCTTCACGCTTGATGTGAGGATCAATAATGGTAACCATCTACAACCCAAAACAGTGACAAAGAAATACATCAGAACATCAATTACATCAAAAATGGATGGTTTTTGGTATAAAGCGGGAATTTTTTTCAGGGGAGCACACTCCCACTGTTACCAGGGTAACATTCATGAAACAATGAAAATGTGCCCCGCCTGCTGTGGCCTGCTCTCGGTAGCCCTATCAGGTCCTTTCACAGACAACAATGGCAGATTTCCCTACCCCTTCATATCCTTCAACTAGCCAAACCCTCACCCTTTCATATACCTCAAACCTAAGAAAGGTACCCCTTTAGCACGGAGCCTCCCCGTATAGGTTATCAAATGGAGAACTCCCACCAGCACCACTACTTTGATTTTATGATGGACATAAAGACTTCTCTGCTGGGCAAATCAATTCAATAAAAATCTTTTAAGGAGTGGTCTATCAGGAGACCCAGGTGGTTAATTTGTTTCCCACAAAAAATGAGACTATCGAGGAGAAAATGGCTGCTTTCCGATGGGACCAGTCATTGAATGTTAAAAGTTCATCCTTCCCTAGATTTCATGTTCCACTACATTAGTGCTCGGTAACACTGTCAAAGAAGGCTGTGCACTCCACAGATATGGGTTGGGTGTGTCCCAAGGAGCTTATTTACCTGCCTGGAATTTGAGGGGGTGGGGGAAGGGATTGAACGGTAGGTATCAACATAGCAACACTTGTAACAAAACCTAACCTTACGACCCTTTGCAGCAAGATTTTTCTGCATTTGGTCTGGAGTGGGAAATTTAAGCTTGTCCCAAGTCATGTATTTCTTGCCATCGGTATGTTCAATATCCAGCCACAGCACGTCATATGGAATATCATGTTCATCAAAACCTTTGTCCACACTGTAATACAATAATATTGTAATACAATTTAAGTTGTGAAAGGTTTGAACCCAGGAGTCATTTCGTAAGTAGGAGGAGCATGATCGTCCATGTGATCGTAGTCCTTGACAGGACTGTTGTTGACAAGACTACAATCACCCGGACAATCGTTCTCCACCTACTTACAAATTAAGCTGTTATTTTATTGTTTTTAATAGAGGTCTGATGCTTCTTTGAAGCTGGGTTTGTAAGTAATGGAATAAAATTTTTGTACCACTTTCTCTGCCAGTCAAGAACCCACACACGTTTTCCTGCAATCAGCACCCTGGGTGCCAACAACAACAACAACAATTTTACTGTAACAATAGTAAAAACAGAATTAGAATAAGATTGTAACAAGCTAATAATATATTGTGGTACTGGCCAGGGACTTTCATGCCGGGTTTTCAGGATCAGTCAAGTCTTTATAGTGACCAATGCAAAAGAAACCTTTTTGTCACAGTTTCGTCAATTGTAGCTTCAAAGATCAGTCAGCCGATGCATCCTCCTACATGCACGAAAAATCCTCTGGTTCCCAGTGTATTATGTGCTCAGTATCAGCTTCATGCATTTGTTTTAAACTCTGGCTAGTCTATAATCATCATCATACAGAAGCACTTTAAAAAAGATTCAAAGGGCCCCAAAAGAACTCAATCATGACTTGCTTAAGATCTAAGGATTGCTGGTTGGTCAATGTATAGTAATTGAATGGTCTTCTACCTCTCTGTGGAAAGGGTATCCTCAAGCAGATGGCCTATAAAATTGCATAGAACTTGCTTCTACAGTGTATTATTAATTTTCCAACATAAAGTTAGGTCTCAAACTTACTTCTTGACATCATCTTCATCATTGTAATTCCATCTGCTTTGATGATAAGCAATTCCAAATATCTGTAGGAAAAAAATTAAAAAAGAATGGACGAGGGAAATTTGGGTTTTATTGAATTGGCTTGTATCTTAAAGACCTCCGACCAAAAGAGAAGAGGAAATACAGCTTGGAGGGCATTTAAAAAAAGAGGAAGAGGGACAAGAGCGAGAGCAGGGTATGCATGAGAGGGAGGGAATACTACAGCAACTAGTCCTTCAAGATGACCCACATCCAACGCTCTCTTTCCCATTTCAATTGTCTTTCACATGGGCCACAGGCAAAGTTATTCTGAAAACAAAGTAGATGATAGCCGCCTAAGAAGCCTGTCTTAGTCTTGTCATGCAATGTTCCTTCTTAAACGACGGGTGTTGCATGACAAGTCAAAAAATGTACACGTGGTAGACTAAGCAGATGACAGCCTGGCAAAACTTACTGGTGGCAGCCCCGTGGTGCCAGTAAATGAAGCATATTCCTGGAACACGTCATGTGGTTTTGGACCTAACATGACAAACACATCAATGATGCCACTCTCTGACATCCAGTGAGTCTCAACTTGAGGCACCTCTTCATTTTCCTTGAAAAAGGACATCAGTGAGTTAAACATGGACTGAAAAACAAAAGCAGAGCAAAACACAACAGGACTAAGGTATCGGACCAGTTCAGCGTGACAACTGACTGTCCAGAGGGTAATGTCCAAATGCTCCATAAACAGATAAATCTTTGTTCAACAGGTTGCCAAAAGATGTCTATAATCACAGGGTTTATACCACTGAGAGAGGCTGAAACTCCAGGAATTTTCCAGGGTAAAAATATTTAATTCAAAGACCCAGAACTTCAGCATGTTATCGGTACAGTGTGACAGCAAAACATCACTTGGCTTAAGTTCATGAAACCGCTGCTTTACACTCGATCAGTTTTTGAGAATTTCAAGACTGGTGCAAGTTAAACACTGATTTCCTAATACTTGATCAAGCATTGCACATGATCATAATTTGATAGTTTCAGAACTACTGCATTGTGTAACTTAAAGCCACAAGAGTAAGAAGCATTTGATTCCTCTATTATAGTTTACTTTCATTTTATTCTTCAAGCAGTCAATTGCAAAACTGATCAGTTTAGTTTTCCTGGTGGTAAATGCTGTTATAACAGCTTACAAGAAGTACTTCAGTGTTATTTTTCACTTCTTTAGCACCAGTTAAAAAGAAACTTATCACTTACTGAATTGATGACAAATTACAATAAGTTTTATATAAGTTTTATAGAGCATTTGTCATTACCCTTTTAATTGAAATTCAAATTAACTTGTAAAGTTATAACAGTACTTTCTAACTATGAACAGAAATAAATCATTAAGGGTTCAGTTGTTTCCTCTGTATTTTAGTACAAATGTCATGCATGATGATGAGAAAAACTATTTCAAAGAAAAGAATTAATATTATTGCAATATATGCCACAGAACAAGCAAAGTTTAATTACCTTTACTGGTTTCAAATTACCTCAAGATTAAAATAATATTATGGAAACTAATAAAATAAGATCATTTCAATATTATAGATTATTATTTATTACTTTACTTATCTATTACATTATTTTTATAAGAAGAGGAAAAGTTTAATTAGAACAACAAAAAGGAAAACTTATATCTGAAGGTTTAACATTTTACATAATAAATTATTCAATATTCACATATTATCAAGTCGTGAACTTCACAAAAATCACAATATCCAGTATAGAAATCTAATAATTCAGTACTTAGTTAATTTAATAGTTAAGAATTCAATCATTGTGTTTGGATAGACCTCATAAGCAAGGGTACTTCTTCAAATGTCTAATTATTTACAATTTTTTAATAATAAAATACTGAAGATATAAGGCACAAAAAACAATATTATTATTAGATGATTTTGAGGTTACCTTCCTTGCATTTGACGAACTGATGTCCACCCAGGTTTCAGCTGCATTCATCCAGAAAACACCCACAGTTCTGGCAGCACTGTAAATAAACAACCAAGAAAAAACTGATGAGCAAACGTAAAATATTAAATGCACATCCTTAAAATACTGGTAACGGGTAACAACGAGGGCAAGACACAACATATTCAAGAACTATGTCATGTTATTTTAGCTTTCACTCTAGGTTAACCACTAATATTCTGAAAGTAAAGACCCACTAAAATATGCTCTAAAGGGATCTGATAACCCAGGCACCTTTAGAGCTGACCTTGTAATTGTCATTACCCACAGAGCACTAAGGAGTTCAAAAGAACTTGTTGAAATGTGTCTGTGCGTTCTAGATCAAATTGGAATTTGGAAATGTTGGTTTTTGAGGAGAGGGGAAAACTGGAGTACCTGGAGAAAAACCTCTCGGAGTAAAGGAGAGAACCAACAACAAACTCAATCCAAATATAGTGTCAATGCCAGGATTCAAACCCGGACCGAATTGGTGGGAGGTGAGTACTCTCACCACTGCACCACCCTTGCTCCTCACTAATTACAGAGGCCTTACTGAGACAGGGAAGGGTGGGCATGTCCCTAGTCTGAATTTCAAAAGCAGTTGTTTCATGTATTGAAGAGAAGGCCATGTCGCTGTTAGTCTTTTACTACTGTATTAAATTTTACAGTTTTACTCGTCGCTGTGGCAGTTTTAACCCATTTTCATGTTGTTTATTGTTGCCATTTCAGCTGTCTTATGTTGCAATCTCAAGCCCATATTGCATGCCGGAATTTTATCCTAACGAGGCCTCACTGCAGTTGCACTAATGACCAGTTGTATTTAGGCCCATGCCAAGGAAATAACATGAAGATAAAAATAATCGCTTTTTCTTAATGATTTTCACTAACCTATGTGCAATCATGACAGGAATGCTTCCATAAAGAGCCATTCTTGAGTCCAGTTCATACTCAAACACATCCAAGTTATACAAGCGGTACGGCTCTGAACCACTGAGGAAAAGAAAATTAATTCAAAACCAAAAATATACACCTGTCTTTAACAGTATAAGAGGAGACCTCCCTCCCTTAAGTTTCTGGTGGCCTCCTCACCATTCTTTGTAAACCTGACCTGTTTCAAACTTTCTTTTTTCTATTTGTCATTGTAAATTCATCTACTCTGTAGTAATATTGCACAATTTGTAGTCTACCTACATTGTATAAATGTTAATCCATCCTTTTGGCAAAACATAAATGAAAAAATAACTAATATAATTAGTGAGTTTGCTTATTTATTGACTTCATTGAGTCAAGGAGATCAACATACTCTGTAGATGGACATAAGAAATGCTGGACCATTCAGAGCTTAACACCCACCAATATGCCCCTGTTACCCATATTTATTTAACACAGTGTACGTTGGGCAGGGAGTGAATGCAGGGGAAGGTACATTTGTAAACACATGGATGGGTTCAAACAACCAACTTTCAGATCTTAACACCAGCAAATGTAACACTAAATGAACACCCGGACTTAAAAACTAAAATTAAATACATATACTCTCCTCTTAAAGTTGTCAAGAATTTTGAGTACTTACACAGTAGTCTTGAGGGCTAAGCTGTCGGCATGTTCTGGGATTCCATACACGTGCTCGACACCAAGGAAAGAAATGTCCAAACCAACAGAGCAGGGACCTAAGAATCATTGAATTAAAATTATTACAACCACATCATTTTGTATTAATGAACAAAACAATGATTTTCAAAGAATTCCCAGAACAGAATGCAGTCATTCACTTCTCAAGCAGTAACAGGGCGTGATAAAAACTTCAATTCCAGCTTGTCCTTTAGGCAAGCTGCTGGGCAAGCTGCTCTCACATTTTGCTTGGCCTGGGCCACTTCTTGCTTGTCTTAAATAATGATTTTACTAGAGGATGACTTACCTGGACCCTTGTCCATTGGGTAAGTAGTTGCTTTAAAGTTACTTGCCCGGCAAGAAAATCTACTAGTCCTGGACTACCAGATAGAAATTTTTTTCAAGCCTTGTCACCCATAAATTTTCCTGCTTGTAGTAGTGCTTACTTCCTGGAACTATTAGCATTGTAAAAGGTTACTGATAGCCTGCGAGCCAGCTCTTCGAGAGTGGCAAACAAAGTGAGCTGTGAGAGAATGTGTGAGAGAGTGACAAAACAGCAAGGGGCAGAGGAACTTTCTTTCTCCACCCCTTGCACTCAGATTTCCTTTAGTGTGCAGCTCTTGTATGACTGCTCATGACTCCCCCTAAATGGACAGCTTGCTCACAAGCTTGGTTAGTGATTGACCTACACTGGATTCAGACTAAAAGTAACCTCGTGGTCTTGTATCTCTGTGTTCCTTGAAGTTCTCTTCCCAGTTTTCTTCCTCCATTACTTCTTCCACTTTTTTTTCTTCACTTTCCTCCTAAACAAACAGAACAACAAGTCATCAGGGCCAAGTCTTACAAGTTAAAACATAGCCCTCTGTTAAATAATCATAAGGGTAATGGGCAATTGTTTGTAAAGAGCACTGCGCTATTACCTCTGTTAAGTAGCAAAAGAGAATGTTACAAGTCAAAATTATATTCAGGTGAAAAAATCTTTTAACCTAGGTTGGTTTTCAATTTCTTTTGTGTCCTAGCCCTAATTATTAATGAATTATGGTTAGGAGACAAAGAAAATTGAGAATCAACCTAGCTAGGTTTAAAAATTTTAACCTGACTTTATTTTTGACCTGAAACATAAACATATAATTGCCACCTCATTATCAAAATGGGAAATCCTTTAAGTGATCAGCATCTTGTTTCTCCTTACAATGTCACTATTTAATCAAACACAAAGGTCAAAGAAAAGAAGTTCTCCTTTCTAAAGGACAGTCAGTGTGGACAATCTAGGTAATGATGACATTACTTAAGATTTTAAAGGTCCAGTTTCTTGGTTGCTTCATTTTGTTATTCTTACCTGCTTGGGCTCATTTTCTGACTTTCCCTCTTCATTTTCGCCTGGAGGATTCCCTTCATCTTCTGAGTCCTTCTGAACTGGAACTTTTCTGGTTTAAAAATTATGAAAACAAGCTGTGGATACCCACACTATGGAGATGAGCTGCTGCAAGGTCTGGGGACTTCTACTATAGGCTAGCGAATGCACAAGGTTCATTTTTTATCCTTGGTTTAACTCCAGGGGGGGAGGTGCTTCCTAGTAATGGGCTAAAGGGGATATGCTGCTGAATGGGCGGGGTCACATTTTCATGACTAGATATATAATGGGGTTGCATTTTCAATAGAGTAACTAGAATGGGGGCTCTTTCCTTGTGTATATGCTTTCTTTTGTTCCAATAAATTTGCATGGATGCTGGCCACATGAGTGAAATTAATTCTCTGTTAATGTTGCTGCATTATCAAACAAAAAGCATTAATTTATGGATAAAGGAAAAAGAAATATATATCAAGGGCAGAACATAATGTTCATGTACCAGTACTGTATATTGAAGGGCTTGCTCAACTTCAGCTAATAAATGTTATACTACTGCTTTAACAAGTTACCTTTTTTCTCTGTACTCTTCAAAGTTCATAAGGCCTCTTGAGTTTACTGAAACTGCTACTTCATTGTCAACCAAGAAATCAAGACGAAAAGGCTCATATGTCAATATGACACTGTTATTATTAAAACCAATGTGAAGACTTTCATCATCTTGTTTAAGCTTTTGATAGCTGGGAAATAATAGAGTAAACAAATATTAGAAGTTAGTTATATCAGTCTTGTTTTACACTATTGGAATAGTTTTGACCCCTTACGCAGCGACATCCACATACAAATTCACTCAAGATATTTCTGTACATTTCCTTAAAGAACTGGTTGAAAATTTGATAAGAGGTCAAAGCATTTTCCTTAAGGTGATCATCTTCTTATTTCTCGTAACCTTTTTCCTTGGTTATCATTAGGAGAAAATTGGTTTTGATCACTTTCGGGACTTGAAGGAGATTGGGGTTAAGGAGACTGAACATACATGAATGGAATACATGTAATAATGGCTGAATCCATGACCAGGCAAGATGAAGTTAATCCGCATTCTGATTTGCTACCACAGCGGGCTCATCTGGCCTGCTCGGGATTTCCCGCGTTGGTCCTGTAAGTAAAAGTTTTCTATAAAATATAATAAAGCCAAGCTTCAGTCAAGATAGCTGAATATTGGCCTTGATCTATTTTTTTGTGTTATTATTGACAGAGATAAAAAAAATGTAAAAACAAGCTTGGCCAATATCCTGCTATCCTGACCTCAAGCTTGGTCAATGCGTATAGATTAATCCTCACCTTATAGTTACTGGCTCTTTGATTAAGACATCCTTGACCTCATATCTTGGTCTAATTGGATTCACCTCAGTTATTCTAAATCTAGCAGTGTTCTTTTGTAAAGTTTGAAGTTTAAGGTTAAGCAATACATTTGATTTCTTGTTTAGTAAATGAACATCAAAGGAAGTCTCTGTAAATGCAATGGAATCCTTGACTACTAAATATGGTGAATCTCCTGGTTGAATTGCTCTATTATTACTGTAAAGAAAAAGAAGAAAGAAAGTTGGGTTTGCTATACAGTTGACTCTCTCTTAATGCACTCCTCTATAAGACATACACCTACACTGTACGTACAACAAACTCCTGGAGCAAGCTATTTAAACAGAGTTTAGCCAGTGTTAAACAAAACCGCGTTCTAAGACATTTCCAGTTTGCCGAACGCTTTAATGTAAACACCATTTATTGTGAACAGAATGGACTAGAGAAGCATTAATCTCCTTTAAATAACCCAGGAAGGAAGAGATCTTGAAGTCCAAAGATTTCCTAAACTGCGGTCTAAGTTATACTTTGGTTAAATAACCGATCCCTAGAGTTGGTCCCTGCCTTTCTTTACAGCCTCTATTTTACTCTTTATAAGATGGACACCACTGTAAAACGGACCCCTAGAGTTGGTCCCTTCCTTTCTTTACTCCCTCTATTTTACTTTTTATAAGATGGACCTCGCTCTTAGACAGACAGTTATTGCTGGTCCCAAAGATGTCCATCTTAGAGAAAATTGACTGTATTTCCGATAAAAAAGCAAAGCTGAAGCAATAGTCTCAAGTAATGAGCTTAACAGTCACCCCTGTTCCTTAGAAGTCTAAGCTCAGCCTGTTAGGGTGTCACAAATTTGCTGTCTGATGGCCTAAGGACACCGGGGGAACCCCTCAGGCCAGCATGTTTTAGTGAGTTGTCCGATGGGTAAGCAACATATCGAGATAAAATAGGGGTTAGTGAAAAAAGGGGTTGGTAGGCCTACATGACTTCTACAGGCTAGTAAACTTCAGCAACATCATACCCAAAGGGCAAGCCAACCTGGAGTAGGAGCAGGGTTAGAAATGATAGATGGCCAAAAAATAAACCTCTGGGTATTGCATGTCCTGTGTTCACCAACAAACTATGCCAGGGTCAGGGGGGCTTACTCAACAAAGTTTTATTTGGCAAGGCTCCGCTCCAAGGTCCAGTCCGCGGTCGCCAAATAGTTTTAAGAGAAGGAATTTTTGCAAGGGATGTGGGGACCCTCTGTATATGATTGTTTAATACAACTATTTAACTCACCGGCAAAAACTACTATCTTCACATTTCTTGAAGTTATTTTTATCCACTCCATCTACTCCAGCAGTTATCCAAAGAAGAAGCAGAGGAAAGACCCCGCTAAAAGTGAAAAAAAAAGTTTGGTAAGAAAAAAGTCTTGGCGCATTGCCTATTGATGTCAGATCATTTTGCGACCGTCCACTGTAAAAACACGAGAGTCAAACGACCTGATCCTCAACTGGTGCATAAGCTTTTCAGTTTACATAACGTGGATTTAATGGTTAATTATGTAGAGAAGCTGATTCAGTACAGTGCAGAGAGTTGGTAAAATCTACTGATAACTGTAATCAGATCTGGGAGAACGAAAGAGAAACAGTAGAAATCAGAGCTAGTGCTTGAGCTTCGAGAGCCGGTTTGTCAAAATTTATTTTAGAAAACGAGAGACACGTGTCGGAATCAAGTGGAATTGCAACCTAGCGGGAAATCGGCGACCAAATGTTTGAATAATGTTGCCAAATATTTCCAGAGTGGAAAACTATGATGAAAATAAGGAAATTAACAAAAGAATATCAAGAAAAAATAAAAATTTGCTCACCTTGACGCGTGTGAAATCGCCATTGAACACAAAATCCAAGGCTGAGATTCTTTTTTCTTTAGAGGACTGGGAAAGAATTTGCGTACACAGTGTCCCGGATGTAAAAAGGAAGTCTGTGGACGAGGACTGGGCGCTAATTTTTCATTTGGGTGCCTCTTCGAAGTAACTAACCTACCTATAGAAGTTTTGATCGCTGCATTTGAAAACTTAAAAGCTACTTAGGAGGCTCAAATAACTCACTGAAAATGGTATGTATTCCTTTCTTCACAATTAACCCGAGTTTATTACGATTTTCAGCCTTTCCACGGCCACAGTTCTCGTAGATCGCTCGATGTTGTCTCCTCGACACAAGCGTCGTTCAATTACAAAGCTTTTCAGTTGTTGCTGAGGCCAAGCAGATAAATATTCTGGTTTAAGAACTGATGGGCTGTTGTTGACATTTGCAGCGGCGTTGTTGTGATTTCGCTTGTGTCGAATTGCTTAGCGTTGTTGTAATGTTTAAGTCGTGGAAATCCGCTTTCACAGTCACCGTTCATTTGAACTTGGCTTCCAAATGTTTAATGTTTATACTTGGACCCAATAATTATTCGAAGTGAACGCTTCTCGAACAACAGTTATTTGCACATACGCTAGCTTGTTCTAAGAATTTTATCACCATGTCATCGCTAGCTCAGATACAAGCAAGGTGCAGACGTACTCGAGTTTTTTTTATCTTGACTATTTCTTCTCGCGTTTCAGGGAAATGAAGCATCTCTACCGGGAGATATGGTAACACATTGTAAGTTTACTATCTGTTTCGTTTCTGCTGTTTCAAATTTGCGATTTCTACATTATCAGTCACTGCTTATTTTCCAAACAGGCGTGCTAATAACGTTGGTCATTTTTTATTTACTTAAAATTGTAGTCGACGCCGATGAAATCCGGCGCCTCGGGAAGCGCTTTCGAAAACTCGATCTGGACAAATCGGGCGCTCTTTCCGTTGAGGAGTTCATGTCGCTTCCAGAACTGCAACAAAACCCTTTAGTTCAAAGAGTTATCGATATCTTCGACACTGATGGGAACGGCGAGGTGGACTTTAAAGGTTAGAATTTTATTTATAGCTTTGTGACTGTTTTATTATTGAATATTGCATCTATCAATGGACTGATCAGGCATCATGAAAATATGCGGCATAATTTCGCGCCTATTTTGGTTTGCGATTATGCAGCAGATCGATACTTCTTTCCGCATCTTTCCCTCTTGACAATTCAGTTCTCATTGGAACGGCTTACTAAAGCCCTAAATTCTATTCGCCGTTTTAAAAATGGTTACCCCAATTACTGCGATCCTGTGCTTTAAACGCCTAATTGAAAATATGTCACGTTATCTACCATCAAACAAAACACCCCACCAACTTTGAAACTGAGTTTAGCTTGTCAGTTTTTCTACCGGATCCGTTTGTTATGCATAAGAAATCGTTTTTCTTATTCTTTTAACTGATTAACGGAGAGAGAGCTACATTATATATCATTTGCAACAACAAGGACAAATTAAAAATATTCTTTGTTCATGGCGAAAACAATTTTTAACTACCCTTGCCGGGTTCACCTGTTCCCAAACGGATTTTGGAAGAATAAATTCTAGGGTTTATTCTAATTGAAGAGAAATTGGTTTCCAATTATGATGGTCCTGCCCTTATGGATTTGGCCTGTGTGTGTGACCTTAGTATGAGTGCAGCTTTTACCAAGAACAGGTGTTGTCATCGGCTATTTGCTCAGTCCAAGAATATCATAATTTCTCAACGTTTACTTTATTCGTGCTTGAAAAGTCGGTCAAAGTTATTCTTAAAACTTTGTGTGCGACTCAAAAAATGGCGTAGTATCGTGATTAGTGTTGTTTACTTGTTGATAATTTGCATTTTGTGTACATGCTAAAATCGTTCAGGAACCAGTTAATTTTAGAGCAATTTCAAGAGAGCAGAAGTTTCTCCCCACGTAGGCGCTTTTTGTATTGCTATAAGAGGAAGGGAAATTGAACCTCACAGGATATTTTAGTACATGTAACCGAATTTGAATTTTGACAGCTGTAAGCCTTGGTTCAAATGTGTTGAAAGTACATTATGTTATTTAACCTTTAAAATGGTACATCGTGAATTGTTATTCGTGCAGCATGTGACACTTCGGAAGATGCGGAATAACATATTGAAATACAGTATACAACATTCACAAATTTTTGGTGATTAGCTCCCCAAGGCGAATTAATGTTTTATTGTCACAAGAAAAAGTTGTAAAATTTTTTGTTATAAGTGACTTTTTTGGCAGATGTTAGAAGTTGCTAGAGCTTTACAGGTAGTTGATCCAAGTAGTGTGCAAAATTCTGCTTTTAGGAAATGTTGAGGGGTTTAGTTTACCTTGAAATCAGCTTGAAAACGTTTTTAAGAGATACATTTCCTCTGTCAGCATAGCACTTAAACACTTTTAGCCAGAGCAGCAGTGTTAACCATATGGTTTGAAATGCATTGATTAAAAGAAAATTTTAATAACACATTGCTGCTTCTGTCCAGCAAATGTTGAAAAGTGTACAGAGCGGGATACCTTGGCCATCTGAATAAAAACAATCAGAAAGCTTTTCGATCCAGAGGAGCAAAAAAGCAAGATTGTTAAAAATTTGTTTTTAAGTTGATTGCAGTACCACTCAAATATATGTTGATAGTCTCGACTCAATCCTTGAAACTCAATTTTCACATTTCAAAGTATGAATGACTTTAATGTTAAGACACCACAATCAAGTCTCTGGTTTGTCAGGTCTGAGGTCCCCTGTATTAAGACCCTTTTTGGGTAAAATTCCAACAGGTGACTTGGCCTTCAAACATGGACATGGCTTACTCCTCAAAATACAACATGACTGTATTTGAAATTCAGACCAGGGACTTACATAGCCCCACTCCCTCCCGCCCCACCCCTACAAGAGGGCCTCTGGATTTTCAGTCACCCTTAACTTGTTCTCTGTGGTACAGCGTATGCATTTCAGCATCTGATCTTAAACAGAAGCCTTGTAGATAGCCCTGTACTGACTCTATTAACAGTGCTGTCTGTTGTAGCTATTATATTGCAGAGAACAGTTTAAGTGTCTTAGATTAAAAGCATAATATTAGTGCTTGCGGGCACACACACAGACTTCACTTCTGGTCTTTATGTTACGCTACAGTTACCTCATCTGTTTTTAGAGTCTGGCTATACTAATCTTTAGACTTTCAAAAAAATCTTGGACTCATACCAACATAGGTCACTGCATTTCTCATCACAAAATGACTGCAGATGTTAATTTTTTTTATTTACATTTTTTTAATTTAGTCTCGTAGTTAATTTGTGAAATTAGTCAGCTTACTTTAATATTATTATTACTTAATTTATATTTTTATTTATTTGTTATTATTTCTATTAATTTTAATGTAATTTAATTCATTTATTGTTATTTATTATTGCAAACCTAATTTTGGTGTGGTGTATTGAAATAACCATTGTTGTTATGTAAGATATTTCTATCCAACCACAAAGCACTCAGAAATACATTAACCAAACCGATCCCTAACTCCTTTCAAGAATTTTGTGTAAACCCCTCACCATAGTGAGTGATCCAAGAAATTAATTCGTTTTCCTCATTAGTTTGCTGCCTAACAATCTTCACAATATAAGTCACTTTTTGAAACCTTTTGCGGGACTACTAAATCAACACTGAGATCATGCTACAATATTTTGAACAGTATCACCAAAAAGAGCTGTCTTTACATGAAAATCCATGTTCTATTTTCAAAGGCAAAGTTACTGTACTGAAGCTAATTACTTAATTTGCCTCCTGCCACTTACACAAAGGATGGAAAAAGATTGAAGCAAAATGTTGTCAAATATGTTTCAAAGCGTTACTATGGATTATTCTTCATGCTACAGAGTAATGATTAAAGGACAAATTTGCATGAAAAAATAATAGTACAGAGTCAGTAGGTTTTCTTTATTTATTCACCTTGATTTCCTAACCATATTGACACCTTGGCATGCTTTCAAGTGGGGAATAATCAGGATATCCTTTCTGGTTATAAATTATTAAAAGCTTTACAATGGAGGGATATCTTATTTTAGGCTCAAAGCAATATTTCTGGTCCCTGCTGTTGTTGTTAATTGGACAATTTTGATTAATTTTCTGTGCATGGTCCTCTTTTCTCAGCATTTATGTGCAACTTATTTCATTGACAGGCAGATCTAGTTTTATTAGTTTTCTGCATGAAATAAAATGCAAGAGCCAACCATCTGGTTTTTTTATACTGTTTGTCAAGGAAATGTATTGATGTTTTGTTTGTAGATGTAAAATGTAATTTTACGCAGTCATGCTGTGCCTCCGGCAAGAGTTTTATTTTGTCTAGTAATACCTAAAGGTATCACACAGTGTATTTATATGACTTCCCAAATCACAGGAATATTGAACAGTAAATATGTTACTCCTTGTCAAGGCATTTTGCATTAAATTACCGTATGCTCATGAAATGGAGAGGAATAACATTTAATTTTACAGTTGAACACATGTATTCAGCTTTTCTGGACTACATGCATGTAAAGTACATGGCATGTATTAAAAGCTACAGAGATCTGAAATTTCATATTCACACTCACATAAATATTCACATTTCCTTTCAAACAGAGGTTGTCTAATGACCTACTGTAGTCTGTTACCTGGCACCTGCATAATTATTTATTTTTTTTAAGTATTTTTTTTTGCTATCTCTGACCTTGCTTTTGGGTAGAGTCTATCAGTCTAAGCTTTATTGTGCAAATGCATGTAGATAATAAACTTTCATTAAATGAAGTTTAGCCCTGGCTCTCAAGAGTAATGATGGGGAGTTGCTTCAAAACATGAGTGTGTTGTATAGAATAAACCATTGTTCAAGATCATACGTGTCGATGTTCAAATAAAATCAGCAAAAAAAGTTCTTGCAAAAACAACTACATTAAATTTGTCTTTTTTAAAGAACTTCTCAAACTTGTTTTTAGGTTTAAATTTTATTCAAAAGTAGACATTATTTTCAGTGATTTTTTTTTTACTGAACTTTCTGATAATGTTTTATTAATCATGAAAGTAGCCTATGTACAAAATTGATTGTTGTTTATTGCTGTCTGTAGAATTTATAGAAGGAGTTTCACAGTTCAGTGTAAAAGGTGACAAAGAATCAAAGCTTAAATGTAAGTACACTTTAGTTCAAAAGACAGAAATACATCAGTGTTTATGAGGATTTTGTTATAACTATGTTTAATGTACCCTTAAAACCTACCATGATTATAGTAATTATCTGAGACCTCCAATACCGATTATCTGAGAGCAGTCAAATAATTAAGGTACCCTAATTTGCATTATTACAGTATAACCTGAACAAAACAAGCAAGGTTAGGTATAAAGTGAAGACTTATGCTCTACCAGTGACCCTTCAGGTTACTTTCTCGGAAATGTCAATATTTTAATTACTTACAGCTGCACAAGAAGGCCTCCCAGAGTTTCAAATTTTCAGAGCTTTGAGTACCCAACATGTTTTCTTTGAGTGCAGCCTTGTTTGTACAATATATTGTACACTGTATTTATCACATCTCCTGGTGAATTGAACTGGCGCCAGGCAGTAGGTGGAGTCTCAAATGTTTGTCTAAATCAGTTGGAGAAGGGTTAAAAAATGGGGTGTAATATTATCATTGGGTACTAATCATAAATAAATAGATAAATACTTCATTATCTACTACCCTTATCAGGCTTTTCAGGGATAATAAAACAATAATTCAAATAGAACATAATATGTGTAATAATCCCAACTGGTAGGAGACAAAGCAGTTGGCTACTTACAAGCATGGCTGAGGATTTGAGCTCGGGACGAACCAAGAACAAATCTACCAAGTGGCCAGAGAGGGAATCAAACCCGGGACCGGTGGATTGTGAGTCCAATGCATTGACCACTCAGCCACACTGCCTCCTCAAAAGAGTTTAGGGCTGGGGGATACTTCTTGAACCCCATGACTTTGTGCCAGTCGCGATGGTGTTGTCTGTCTTGTAGAGAGTTTTTTGTATTTATTGTTCCATGTTTTTAGTTGCCTTTAGGATATATGATATGGATAATGATGGTTTCATATCAAATGGAGAACTTTTCCAAGTTCTTAAGATGATGGTAGGAAACAACCTCAAAGAAACACAACTTCAACAAATTGTGGATAAGACAGTAATAAATGCAGACAAGGATGGCGATGGAAAAATCTCTTTTAGTGAATTTTGTGCTGTAAGTTTAACTCCACTAAATTTCCCCACAGATGTAGAATTGTTTGTGGAACACATCTAAATACTTACATAAAGAGCGCAGACCAGCACCCTTTAGCTATACCTTTACTAGTCACATTCCTACAGTAACACTTCAATGTTGCTAATGCTTTTCATCTAATCAGATATATGTACACACTCTACATGTACATACGTACATTTGCTATTTGCATCACATATATGCACAATAATTTATATAGTCAGCAAAAATGCATTGAGAAACTTAGAAGAATGATTGTAGGAAATCTCGAAGAATAATAGCAACAATAATTTTAAAATCAAAGAAAAAACAGAATTTTAGAAGAAATTTGCATTATGGGAACAATAGTTAAATGTTGGGATCTGTGTACAGGGAGTTTTATTGTTTAAAAAATGGAGTTTTGCTTACATAAGAGGCTTCCCTGTCGTCAAAACTTGGGCTCCCTCTATTCCGTCCCTGCCACACCCCATCTCATTAACGGTAATTCTTGATAATTTTTTACAGGTTGTTGGTAATATGGATGTTCATAAAAAGATGGTGGTGGACGTCTAACAGGACCTAAATGAACAAAGTCTTTGAACTATTTATTATTCTTATTTCCAACCCAAGACATTTTTTAACAAAAATAGAGCAATATTCATAATCTGAAACTCTGCTTTTGCTGTGGACGAGGATATGTTTCGGATATCACTTTGCTCTGTAAAGCAAGATGATTGCCAAAGGATTGTCTGACATGTCATAGAGCTGCAAGGTAATTAGATGCCAGAAATTAAAAAGACTTGAGATAATAATAGATGCGTTAACAACAGTTGCGATGGCAATAGACCTGATTTACTTTGCATGCTTATTGCCCATCACAAATCACATTAAATTCTTATAAAGATTACTCACTTCATCCTTTAAAATAGGACATGCATTCAAGCTTGCATGTAACTTTGATTAATTTTCAAAGAGGTAGTTGCCTACAGTGTAGAACACCATCTTGTAATCTGAAATAAGACGATAAGCCAAAGCAGATGAGGTCTATTAGTCTGGCCGTTAACATGCAATGAAAAGTAACTAGGGTTTATAATGGGATTTAGTAATCTTGAACTAGGTCTTGGAGAGGTTGTCTCTCTACTTTTTAGAAATGTAACTCTTTTGCTTCCAGAGTCCATCATCAATAGATGTATTGAGGTTTCAAGTTGAGTTTGTAGAGCAAATCGTATGGTTTTACCATTCAGAATTCAGATTAAACCTTTTACAGTGAAATTTGTTGTACTTAAGCCAATCAACAAAGTTTTCCAAATCATTTTGACATTTTTTCTACAATTGTAAAAGCAATTAAAGGCCAAGCTGATGTGAAGGTGAAGGCATGCATTTTCAAGGTTTCGTTTAAGATTGTGTGAAATGAAATCTTGCATTTTGTTGGATTTGATTGGTCATATATTACATGAAACTCACCATAGCTTTGTAAAACAAGTGTTAAAAAAAGATGTCAACTTTGGTGATTGGCAATGGTGAAAGAATCTTTGCTGTGAGTATCATTGTTTTCACATGGTACAGTCTGTACTATGTGGTAGTTATCATGTTTACATTTCAGAAGATAATTTTGCATTATTCTAGATTTTCAGCTCTTTTGGAAGCAAAATGGTTAGGTAATTAATTATTGTTAAAACATGTCTGCAAAGGCCTGTTAGCTTTTAACATTTTTTTGGTTTGGTTAGTTGACTGCATCTTGTTAATACAGAAAAACCTGTATAAAGGAGGCACTCTCAAGAAACTCAGTAAATCACACCCTTAATTTACCTCTGTTCTTAAATTGCTTCAAATGTGGTCACTCTGTTTATGGAAGGTAGTTTGGACCGTGCAAAATTTACTGCTGATAAATACGTGTACATCCCAAGCAAACCTGAAACACATCCATAGCTTCTTGGGCACATTTTTCCTTTTTCTCCTAAAACATTGCTCTTAACCAAATAACCTACATTCATACTGTGATGGATCCTAGGGAGTCAGTGCTATCCAGACCATCTTCTCCACTGACTCACCCGACAAACCAGAAGATGTTTTTACAAGGTAACTGTGTATCACAGCATTTTACAACTGACACTGTTACTGCTGAAAGATCAGATGCAACTTTCTCCTGTTATGTTGGCCATGAAACTTACATTACATTGCACCTCGCTACTTGGGTTGTTCAACTCCCTGTGGACTAAACAGTCGTTACTCTTAACCAACAAAACGTTTGCTGCTTTCATAACAAGGCAAATGCTCTGTCGCCAACCTCTTTTCTGGTGTGTAATTCAAAGAAATGGAGGAAAGTTTAAAAGTTGAAAAACAGATTCATCAATGTACACATTCCCCTTCCACCACCTCACCAAAAATACCTGGACCTGCCCTTGTAATGGTTAGCATGTGCCATGTTTTGATCCTAGACTACATGTTCCTGTATGCTGTGGTTTTTTATTTGTCTCTCTCTTAGAAATTTGTTGTTCTAGAAATTTGACTACCTGGGTCCTAAAAGTAAGCCTCCCTCTAAATGATTAGGAACTTGTGGAATTTATCTTAAAAATCTTGGTCACAAATGAAAAATGTGTTATTCATATTAATAAGAGGTAAATAATGGGATAGAGAAACTCCCTTATGCTAATTTACATATTAAATGTGCTAGCCTAGGTTGTTGTTGTTTCATTCTTTATACCTGAAAATTTTACTCATGTTTGAATTTTTACTTGCTATCTCTACTTTTGCACCCCCACCCCCCATCCCCCCACCATCACCCATTGATTCCCGATAATGACAAAAGTGAAAAGAATTAGGAGTGAAGTTGTTTTGAATCAAATTCAAAGAACAAAAGATTTAACTTTTTTCCTGAAAATCCTCTTCCTGTTACACGCTCTTGTGCAGCTCTTTGAGAGATTCTACTCTTTGAAACTAGGGTAAAATGGGCTGCTGGCGAGGCATTGTGCTTCACATCAACATTAACTTTTAGCTTTTCATAACCTGTTTGCTACTTTCACTACATCCGAACTAAAAAAACATGGAAACTTCTAGAATATTACATTTTTTTCGAAAAAGGTTAAGGTAGCCTTTCATGATTTTTTTTTCAAGAAGAAATTTAAAATTCTGTTTATCTTATTTCAATATAGTCGAGGAAAAGGGGAACGTGTGATTACCACTGAGACATGTATAAAGAAACTTACGAGACAGAGAAAGTCTCCCA
>BOPM01000145.1:621936-639533 GCA_022179025.1 Porites australiensis | reverse complement strand
ACGTCGATCTTCATATGCGACGAACTAAACTAATAAATTAAAAATTTGTATGATAATGCATACGTAGCCTCGTTCGGGAGAAAATTTATGACTGATTTAGTTCATTGGTTCGACGCGTCTCAAGGTCGACGTCTGACCCAACAGACGATCTTAATTTAGGTCGGACCCAAATTAGTGTTTAGTTCGTCTAATGAAACGTTTGACATTTGGCAAAGGCGTTACATCACTTCAATAAGAAAAATATACGAATAAGAAATATTTGAAAAATCTAAGAAAAAATCCAAGTTACAAGCATGTGACCATTTTTTCGATAATTTCTTATTTATAAAAGCTCTTAAATATCCTAAGAGGTGAAGAGTTTCTACAGTCCTACAGTTTCTACTCTTTAACAAGCAAAGACATTTTGTTCGAGGAAAGACTTGCAGTTTGGAATTTGCAGCCTGTCGTTTAGTAACGTGTTTCTTCAAACTGTTAAGGTTGACTCGATGAACTAGAAAAGAAGAAGAAATACGTGTGTCAAACATAAGTATCCTCGATAGAGCTGTAGAGATGTATACTTGAAATCAACCTCGTCCCCCGGGCGCTTTTTTCCTGGCTCTGGATGTGGGGTGCCCCACTCCAACGCCAGGGAAAAGCGCCCTGGGGACGAGGTTGACTTGAAATCCAGATGTGAATGGAGTCACCTGCAGTAAATAAAAGCGAGTACAATGCGTTTAATGGTGCCTAGTTCTTGCGCGGTCAAAATTCTAGTCATTTCGGGTCTGGCCCTGATGGAGTGCGGGTGGATTTGCCGCAATACCCCTTGAAATGCGAAATGGTTCATCCCTCTTCCTGCGCCTTTCAGAATTAATACTAAGTGCGTGTGTTGTTTGCTCTAGATAAGGTATACCCATACTTTAATTGGCTAAACTTACATCCCCGACTCGTTCATTTTATAATGCAATTATTCTAACTGCGGATACAAAAAGAAGGCTTAATGCTTACGTCATCAATGGTAAATACCGCTTTTTCTGTTCGGCCCCCACGTCTCGTCACGTGACTCCTAAAAGTGTCTGCAGTATGTATGGAAAGTAAAAATCACAAGGATAAGAAGGTAATTTATTATTCTAATACTTTTATAGAGGAAAACCTTGAACAAGTCTCACACAGGAACAAAGGAAAACAAACCATGGTGCACTTCAAAGAAAGGAGTTATCAAGGGCGCGTCAAAAGAACTTTTCTCTAACTTGTGTGAGGTTGAACTCTTTTAAACTGAAGCATAGCAACTGCGATTAAGACTCATTACTTGGAAAAGGAAAGAAAAAGAAGGGCATGGTCCTGGCAGGTGACATTAGTAGTATAAGACGGACTGAATTATCCTTTTCGCGGTGGAATACATTAACTTCGTTGGTAGTGGTGGAGGGAAAGCAATTAGAAATGTGGTGGTGGAGGAGGGGAAAACAATAGAAAAGTGGTGGCGGTGGTGGTGGTGGTGGAGGGGAAAACCAAAAGAAATGTGGTGGTGGTGATGGTTAAGGGAATACAATAGAAATATGGTGGTGGTGAAGGGGGAAAGCAATAAAAATGTGGTGGTGGTGGTGAAGGGAATACAATAGAATTGTGGTGGTGGTGGTGGTGGTGGTGGAGGGGAAGAACATTAGAAATGAAGTAGTGGTGGTGGTGGTGGTGAAGGGAATACAATTTGAATTGTGGTGATGGTGGTGGTGATGGTGGGCAATAAAATAGTGGTGATCCAGGTGACGTCGTCTTAATGAGAAGCTTACGTATGACGTCATCAGCGTTAATGTATTCCCCTGCATATTAATGAGATTCTACCTTCTACCGCAAAAAGGTATAATTCGGTCCTCACTATACTACTGATATTTTAAAAGCAAACTCGATCGGCCAGTTTAAAGTAAGTTTGAATTTGTACTTGACTCACACTCAGTCTATATCTCTTACTTAGCTAATGACAATTACGAAATACAAGTTGCAGTTTTTTATATGGTCTTTCAAAGCTCTCGTCGTACTTATACAGTTTTACATAGCATGGGAACGTGAGAATTAGTAAAGCCAAATTTGACGTGTTTTTCGATATTGGAGAGATTTATACGATTACGGCAAACGGCAAACGTCAAGTTGAGAATTTCTCAAATTAGAAAATAAGCAGATAAAAACAGTCTAAAACGATTCTTATGGACAAAAGCCGACGAACTATTGATATTTTTGGAAAATAGATGAACATTAAACAACAAGTAAAGGAAAAACTTGGTCACGTGGTACAAATTGACGTGACTCTAAATCTCTCTATTGTCAAACGAGTTTTAAACGTCACACAGGGAGACAACAAACTTATCAGACTTACCAAACATGACAATGACTCTCACTAATATTTGAATGAATATATCAAAGGCTATTGTTCCTCTCTTGTTGTGATATCGCAGTATAATAGAGCTAAGCGCGTTGTTACTAAGCTGATAACCTGCAAAAAGAAAAAAATTTGCGCTTTAAGGCAGAAGAACAAAATTGTTCAGAAAGTCAAGGGGCGAGCAAGTGCTAAAGGAAAGTCAGTCAGATTACAGGAAGTAAAACAACAACAACGTCGCTCAACGAGCCGAGCAGCTGCCTTCGACTACTCTGGAGTGAAAGAACTGCGGTTGTTTAATGCAGATTACCCTACAGCACATTTACGTCTAAAGAAATCCGTTCTTCCTTAAGCTTTATGGGCCGTCTCGCCATATGCATTATCTTTTCTACGGCTGACTTGAGTGCCGTCTTCAACTCTGTCATGGGGAGTTTGTGTTCCTCAAGACATTTTAAGGCTGGGTCTATGCTGATGATATATGCAGTTTTCGGGCAAGTAAGCGAATAATGCAAAAATAGATCTTTGGAAGTTTTTTTTAGAATACGAGGGCACTTTCCTGCGTGTCTTTAAAGTGAAAAATATCATGGGATCAATATATGTTATTACCTAAATGATTGAGAGCATCCCGTAGTTCATAGAGGTTCATATCTCCACTTTTGTCTTTGTCAAAACGATGGAAAGTTTCCTGATTCGTGAAAAAAATACGCTATTAGATTACACTGAACTTCAGTTGTTGCCATTTGTTGCTCCTGTTTGTAATGCTGAGGTAAGTATAGTATTATTTTCAAAATCGAAGAACTTGAAGGAAACTGCATGACCACCACTTGACTGGCAAGATTGGCGTTTTTCGAAGATTCTGTTGAGTCCTGTCTGTTTTCACCAATCAGACAACGATATCTAGTCAACAAGACAAGCACCCGAATATAGCTTCTGAGCACTTGCACTCCAGGTCTGCTCAGTTTATGAGAGTCCAAAAACCTTAAAATAACTGATACGTGCTCGTCCCAAATTTCTAGGGACTTAAGTGTTTCATGCAAGCAATTCCTTTCTCTGGCTTTTTCCCTTCAAATTAAATTTTTCTCTCGCATTTCAAACGATGCGAAAGAGTTCCTTCAAACATCTTACCTTCCACATCCCCAATATCGTCCACAGGCCTCTGAATTCACTGTATCCCAGGGCGCCTGTTTTATCTTTCTATTAACAAATGGCTAAGGTTTCAATTCACTCTCATCCTCTAATATATCGAGTACAATATATATATTTGAGACCCCTGACGGCGCAATCACCGTTGAAAGATCATGCAAGGACTTCGACTATTTAACAGCTTCTTTGAGTACCCAATGACTCTCAATCGAGAGGGATGTGGCTCGCTTCGCTTGCGCCTAATTTATCCCGGCCACGATCATCAGCATCTAAATGTGATCATAAAAGGTCTGAGAACTTCAAGCAGTATTAGGTTTTGCGTCATTTAACCTAAGGCCGATTCTAAAAAACGTTAGAGTATCGTTCGTTTTGTTTGCCTAACTTTAACTTGTCTTTGGCTTCTATTACTAACGTAACTGTACCCTGGAAGTTGTAATTATTACACCTATAGGCGTTTTATAGGTTTCATAGGTTTTAGAACAAAGTAACATATATTTATACGCATGGTATGTCCATCGTGCTACGAGCGTTGAACTGTCCGAGAACCCAACGGGTACTTGATGTGCTCAGTTTTTCCCCACATTAACTAGGTTTTTATGGTACTAAAGCAAGTTTTGACTTTAGACACTTGCAAATTTTTCTTCATTTTTACCAGTACTAAAGTCTGAAATCTCGTCTAAGAATAGGCGTTTTACTAGGAACGAAAATTTCTTCAACTACGTAAACTGGTGGTAAAGGATACGTCGAACATTGTAATCATACTCCTGTTAAGAAAAGGTCTCTTTGTCAATACAAATGAATTGAAAAAGACTATTAAGGGGATGAGTTCATGTAATTTATACGCCACTTGCGTATCTCCCATAATGCACCTTATTTGCCCCCCAAAATTTTGCACAACCTTTGTTCTTCATTTCTCCTGGGTATTACAGCCGTCCCAAGATAAATTGAAAACAATTCTTGTGCATTTTTTTTAGGGGGGGAAGGAATGAGGTGCATTATGGGAGATGTGCAAGTGGCGTATACATCCTCTTTACATCCAGGGGCTAAAAGCGCGGGAAAAAGGAAGGGTGCTGGGCATTATGGGATAGTGTATTCATCCCACAAAGCAACGCGGCTTAGAAACAAGCAGCTACAACTTCAAACTCTATTTCCATAGAATGCATTCCCGCACCGGTTTCCTCACAATTGGATGCAAAATGTTGTTGTCCTGGAGCATGAGCGTGCCTACTCAGCTTTAATTCCTTTACGGGGCTTTGAATTACTTTAATGTTTACATGGCTAACGGCGTTTTTTTCCCGAGTATTTTCTTCATTAGGTATCTTAAAGGGTAGCCTGTTTTATGTATTTGGCTGGATTGTTACCTGCACGCTTCAAGGCTAAAGGCGTTTGAATTCAAGACTGAAATACAAAGAAAAATTTAAAGAAAAGTTAAAATGAAAGATAGAGATATTAATTTTATCTAAAAAAATCACTATTTTTCGTTCAAATAGTCTTTCATGATACCTTCACTGTTTTTCTAGTAAATGTTAGCTATTTATTCACTGCCTTTAAAACGCAAAACTCCCTCCAACAGTAATCAAGAAGTTTTCATTTGACGTTTTACTGACGTAACCTGCAGCTTCGCACATCCCAAAATCAAGAACATATCCATGTTCCGGCAAGCGAATTTCTCAATACTTACCAGTTACAAACGCTTGGCTTAAAATTGCCTGAAGTTCATACTGGTCAATTTCTCCATCCTATGAACAGGGAAACAGCAATTAATAAGATTTTAAAAATATATGGTAGTGTAATATCGAGCAGGCACTGAAACCTTGTCACTAGACCTTCTCCTTAGGACAATGGGTAGAGCGCGGACGCGGATGCATGACCGGGAGTAATAAACAGTTGTTGCTATAATTCCAATGAACGTGTTATTCTATTTTTGTACACTCGAATGATTTCCACTTGTACGTAAATATATCGAATCTACACATTGTTTCTGACAATTTAAGCCAACGTAAAAAAGAAAGTGAAATATTTTCCCTCTACCAGTTCCTTGGGCTGTTTACAACTTATTTGGTTTGGTCATCATAACTGTAATAAGGGACGTGCTAAGCAAGGAAGTTATGAAAGAATTATTGCGTGAAACTTTATCCTTCTATCTCACCTCTCCTGCAAATTTTTGAAATGTAGTCCAGAACTGGCCATCAATATCTCCTGCTTCCTCTGACGAGACTGCTGGCTAGGAGGAGAGTTTGAAATCGCAGACAAGAGATAGTTTATAGTCTGTTTAAGTAGTGTTATTGAGTCAATTATGAACTAAATAACTTAACTGAATAGGATTTTCGCTTTGATTCCATCGAGAGTTAAGAATGATCTCGTCATAACACTTGAATATAGAGGTGCGTGGACACAATGTTTCAGAAAAAGGAAAACTTTACTCCTGCGTTTACAATTGAGGGCGTGGAGTCATAATTGAACTTAGTTCCTGAAAAATTGCGGGGATCTATATATTATTGCGTTTCCACTTTTTTACTGAAATGTTGTGCTTTCTTGTGACCCTCGGTTTAATATTCTATGTGGGAGGGGGGGTAAACGAGAAGAGAGAAGCAAAAAGGGGAGCCTCCCCCCCTAACTGCTAAACATGCTTAAGCAAGGCCTGACACTTAAGCTAAAATGTATGGACTCTGACAAACCTTGGGAAGTCTCATTAATTTAGTTTCCACGTCAACTTCACTGAAAAAGTAATAAAGAACGGAAAATGGTTTATCTGAAAGAGTTTAGAGAGTTTTTGATTACTCAGATAACTCTGCTTCAGCAATTCAATAGACTAACAATTCTTCTCACAACGTTTCATGTTTCTCCTTATTTCTTAACACTCTTTTAATGAAGGGTCGTCTTTATGCTAAATAGGCTAGAACTAAAAACTGACTGGGCAAACTGGCATCTCTACGGGCGATTAGCGCGGGAAAGGGAAAATTTCGGTAGGGGAGGTGACAGTAACGGTTTCAAAACCCTTTTTTGTCTGTTTGAGTTAGTATTTGTATCAGTAATCTTTGCCACATTAGTAGAGACACAGTAACAGCAGGCTCTAGGATATAATACACATCTCCCAAAAGTTAATAGTTGCCTGAACTTTTGTTCTTTCACTTCCCCACTAGTCAATAGAACACGCTCTATCACTTCCTTACCCTGCCTCGTGTGGTTTTTCAGAAAATATTCTTAGAAGAAACTCCGATTCCTGACGCGGATAAAACGTGGAAGGAACTATAACGTATTCTCCTTGTGGCAGCGAATAGCGGCAGCTTATCTCTCTCAGTTTTGTAAAAGAGTTTGTCATCATTTGTGCCTTAGTGGTCTCAAAAAATCGTCGGCCGAAACGTTCTTTGGTGTCTCTTAGGTCACCAGGAACCTGAAAACAACAACACACACTTTATTAAAGAACAGATAGTTACAATTGAATAATACCTATCCAAAAATAATTGAAAAAGAATCGATTAAAAAATTAGCAAACCATATTTGAGAAAACCTATTTTCCTAGAGTGTGTTTTTACCTTGTAAATTGCGAAACCAATTGGTGGTTTTTCTGTTGCCGGGGTTCTCTTTCGATCGATGCGCATAAGAGACACTACTATTGAACAGCAGTCTTCATCATCGTCCTCATCCGGGTCCTGTAGCTGAATCCTTTTTAATAAAACAAACATCTTTTTTTAACTTTCGACAAATACTCACCTACTTGTACAGGTATCTTTGTTTTCACTCTACCTTGTCATTACCACCACCAATTACTAACGCATTATTTTAACTGACCGTTTCACGACCAGCCAAAATTTTGTCGTTTCATTCCTAGTTCATACTGCTACCAATGTAAGACCGATACATCAGTTAATACGTGGCTGGCGACATGCTATTCCCAAAATTATGCAAGGCACACAGATATCGGTCCAACTTGGTGCCCAGCGATTCGCGCCGAGGAGATACCAATGTAATAAAATGTGGTGTTAGTAACGGACATTAAAACTGTGGTAGCTGTGGTGTTGGAGGAGGAAATCAATTTTATTTGTTTATTTGTAGAAGTGTTGCTAGTGGAGAAAGCAATAAAAATATGGCGTAAGTGGTAACGATAGTCGTGTTGCTGGAAACACTGAATAGAAAGGTAGCTGTTGTGGCGGACCGAGACAAACTAGAGACAGAACATCAATAAAAAGGGTTTCTTTGGTCCATACAAAACTACTATGGTTTCTAACAGTTCGAAAGAGATAAGCATTTTATGTGTCTGATTTTTTAACAAGACACCGGTGCTTTTTCTTGCCTCCAAAACTCTTGTTATGGCGGATACTGCATGTGAGCTTAGTGAAGGTCTAAAATTAAGATTCCTAACAAGCTTGATGGATAGTCAAAGATAAAGTTGCAGGACATTGTTATTACCTTATTTGCGGATTAATGTGGAAAGTCTCTATAAAGTTTCTACATCCACCAGCTGAAGCATCAGCCTGCCATCTGCCCTTCTCTCGCTTGATCTTCCAGGATTTCCTCTCATCTGGTTCCAACACGCTATCCGGTGTAAGCATACAGATTTCGATTCGTGTAAAATTCGCCTGAAAATCTTCCATCGTCATCCTATGATTAAAAATGACGGTTTCAATTCCAAATCTTCAATTCATTTATATTTTCTGTTCAATCGCAATATACTGTAATGAACAATATGTGTGGTAGGCTTGGCGCAATTCGCTCTGAGTACTACCCCTTCCAAGTAATTCACCAGGGGTTATATTCGCTAATTATTTTTGTCCCTCTGCTCTTACCAAAATTCACCGTCATCGTCGAAAACGAGGTTTAGCCTCTTACGTTCTTCTGGGGACAACAGATTCCACTCGTCAGACCTGGAGAAAAAAAGAAGTATTGAAGAACGCAGCCTACATGGCAAGAGTATCCGATCGAGTAGTTGCGCGAAAGCATTCCTTATTTTCCAGTCCCCTATAATACACTCCGTTTTCCCCCTCCCCTCCCCCCCCCAAAGTGCATAAACTGTTTTCAAATACTTTTCGGACGACAGCATATTCTCAAAAGCATTTGATAACTATAACTTATGCAAAATTTTGGCAGGGAAAAGGAAAACAAGCAGCGTATATTATTGGGAATTCGAGAATAGTCATTGGCAATCAAGCAGTCTTTGAGTCCGTGCTGTTTTCACTACACTTTCGGAATCTACACTATGATTGGCACCTGTCACTCCAAGCACCTTTCCACTCTGAGCTATTGCCATGAGGATTTCGGAGACGAATTAGTTTTGCTTCGGGTATTCCACGAAATGGAGGTAAATTAACCTGGTATGGATAAAAAAGAAAAGAGTTGAAAGTTCATTAAATAGTGAAATTTTAGTGAAGAAAAGAAAATGATTAGTAAAAAAACCCAGGATTTTTATTCATTTTTTACCAGCCTGTTTTCCATTCTTCCGAGACGTTAAAGCAACAAATTAAGAAAGATTAATATAATAAATCGGCTTCTATTGGTCAGAACGCTTCTCTTTATAAGTAGCTGTTTGTTATTAAAGATGCAGAAAGGTTGGTCAAAAGAGCCTAGATGACCCTTCATTGATAGTCATCTTACCACTAATGTCGGTTAACCGGTCCTAGTGACGAGTCCCCAATCTCTCTAAAGACAAAAATTTGTGATTATTTGATTTAAGACTGTTTGTAATATTATGTTAGCACAGTTACCTTGGTCACCCCTGTAATAGAGTACGCGTGCCCAGTTATAAGGCCATTTGGTAGCGTTTTCTGAGTTTCTTGTGAACTTGTCTAAAAAGCGAAAAAAAAAAGATAAAAAAGTAATCACTCACCCATTACTCATTTTTCTACCACACCTTTATTGCTTTTTTTCCTGAAGAGTAACTGCGCATGCTCATACCTCAATTGAGGCTCCCATGAGAGAGTGCCTGTCATGTGCCTTCTGTAGTACTTTATATATGTCACGTGGAGGAGTTTTGAGGTTGATCATCTCAATGACACCACCAGTAAAGTCTTGTAAGGCTTCACTAATGCGTCCTAAACCCATGGCTTCATATGATCCACAAATTCTGCAGCAACAAGTAGAGAGAAAGATAGCCTTTAGTAAAAACGCTAAAGAATCAGTTAGCAGCTGAAAATCAATCAGGATTTGAAGTGGTGTCTTTCTTTAATATAACTCAAGTGGATAATTTGCCTTAATTGGAGCAAGACATAAACAGAAAGTGTGTAGACTCCAAGTACGTTTTAGGATTTCTACGTAGTATTGTCCTCGCAGCCAGGTTTTTCTTTTGCCATTTCCATTTTCACTTCGCCTGGTTGATGCATTGAAGTTTAAATGCTGTTTCTGAACTTGAAAAATGGAGTGAAAGTGGAAAAATCAGTAAAAGGTGTTACCCGTGTGCACCCCGGCACAAGCGCCACCTTTTCACGCAAACAGAAAGCACAGGGCGGGAAGAAAGCAAACCGGGTGCAGTGCAACCTTCCCTTGACGCAACGAGCTCCGCTTATGAGCAAAAAGGGACGCCTGGTGACAAGAAACGACCTGTCTTGTGTTGGGTGAAATTGATATCCTTAAAAAGACTTTATTTAGGTCGCTGCCTACCCGTGATACACTTACTTAGCATATGCCTTTTCTAGTAAAGGGCTCCAAAACTCCTCAGGATCACTGGAACGAGCAAAATACAGCTTCCCGTTATGCGTTGGAAGGTAATCGTCTATGATGACCTCAACCCACTCACCAAATCGCCAAAAATTGAACCTGAACATACCGCAGTAATTTCCAGGATCAAAGCTTTGATCAGGTGGACAAACGGCGTAAAAAAGCTCCTCTGAGTCGGTTAAGGATGCCACAGCTGCCACGAACCAGCAATTCAACATTCTCCCCTGAGCTATGTCTGTGCGGCTCACTCCTTTGCTGAAGAATTTGGGTGTTGTTTTGCAAATGTCCTAAAATATCAACACACCATTTTTCTATGCATATGGATTCTTAAAATAATCTTGCACTTAATGTACAGTTGTTGGCTATACAAAAGTTGCAAACGACAAATATTGAGATCTTGCGAGTCATGTATACCAGAATGCGCATGCCCAGCGAATAATTGAAGAAGGACGGAGAGTTAAAGTGGAACTTATGTTTTGTAAAGAGGAGATACTTGCTCAGCATAGAGACGACAAATGACAAATGCAGAACGCTATAGTTGGTGTGTGTGCAGCCAGATCAGAAGGTAAGCAGATTTACCATGTTAGCAGAGACTTCATTCCGGCACGGTTTTTTAACTTTCTCGAAGTCGTTCGCGTCGTTGATATTCCCGTAGTTAGTTTAGGCGAATAACAGCGACGCGAACGACATCGTAAATGCCAAAAACCATGACGGAAAGAAACCTTTGCTAGCATGGTATAATGTTTAATAAGTTTTCCTGAGTTTTCTGCTCCTTCCTCTGTCCTTCCTTTCTCTAGTGCATGTATTTTTACTTGACTCTACACAGCTTAATTACAAGGCAACCTGAAATTTTCAAACGAATATGCCATTTCTGAGTTCCAAAAACTATCACTTTGAAAAAGAGGCTTCGCTTTTAGCCTCGTTTTGATACAGAGGCTTGGAAAAACTCGAAAATGGTCTGCCTCTGAATATCTCCCTCAACGCATGCGTAAAGTCCAACTTACCTTTGGTCTCTTCCATTGAAGTGGAACAGATGGTCGTGTCTTGGTGAAAAGACTGCGAAAAATAGGCGGGAAATCTCTGTCTTCATACAAAGTACCTTTTCTCAGAAGCTCTCGCTGAAGGATCAGATACTTTTCTTGGGGTTGTGCTCGTCTTAAGGACATTGCTTATTAAGCGCGGCACATATCAGTATGATCCGATACCTGGATGTGGAGAATATTGAAAGATTCTGAGATCATAAGAGGTCAAACACGCTCGGCATGTTTTCAACAAATAGGAATAAATGATTGCGTTTATCAAGCTGGTATCCAATTATCTTATTTCCGAACTCAGCTCTTGAATCTAAAATTTATCTGCAAAGTCTTTGAACCAATTGAATTTGGTGGCACAACAACATCCTCAAAACTTTAACATTACATCTCCGATGCTAGCGTTTTTGCAGGTGGTTACAAAGGGTCCTCAAGCGAAAATAACGAACAAACAATGTAGAGTGAGTATTATTATTCACTGCACAATAATCTGAAGCAACAGTGATAACATACCATAGAGGCATTCTATATTAAGTTGAGTTTCTTGACATAATTTGCTTGTACAACTTTTAAAACATTTATTGTCTACTTCGAAACTTAGCTTTTCAGTATTTCTTAGCTCTAGACACTTTCTTTCCAACATCAAAAGTTTTAAGCAAAGGCCTGAGAGCAGAGGTTGTCAAGGCAAATTAATTGCCTATTATTTTAAGTACCGAATTCTCCGCATTCAAGGGTATAATTTATACAAATTCGTTAAATTCGTTCTCACCACATGATTCAAAGATTACCTTCATATAAGCCCATTCTAGGGACGTGCGATGCATACTAGCACGAAAGAATCTTGACTTAGACAATTTCCACAATTTTAGAGGAAATATTATGTTATCCATCTTTCATACAAATGTTAGTCAGGAAAAATTCGCGGAAGTATCTGAAGTAACGACTTACAACCTTGCTCCAGTGTCAATTATATGCACAGTTGGTATTAGACTGGCCCCGAGTTCAGAATGTTGTTTTAAACAGCTTTGGCCATGGCTTTGGTTCTAGATACTGTAGAGATAACCTACTGTTACTTAAAAAACCGTGAGTTGGTGAATGTTGTTCTATCTTCCTGCCCCCTGGCTAGTAGATTAGCAAAATTTACGGCAAACGGTAGAAGAATCTGACCGTAATAATGCTAGCCCAGGAATGGTTCGCTTTACGTGATCAAAACTATATAGTGAATACTATTTTGAAAATAAGCTTTCTGCCAGTTTTCTGAGGACTGAACAGTTCAGACTGTTGAGGCAAACTTACTCCAACTATTTTGGCAGTAATCTGATTAATTTGTACTATTATTGAAGCTCTAACAATTTGGAATACTGCTGATTCGAACGCCAACTGTGCGACTTAATAAAGCTCGCACGCGAGCCATTGTTGAGCAATGAACTGAATTACAAAAAGGGCAAAGCATAGATATCACTTAGCTATCAGTGAAACAGAGCTGACATGGAAGCATACTTATTCATGACATAATACTGCACTTAATACCAATACCACGTGGATCAAAATACAACGCTTGCAAATATCTGCTAATAAACCCGAACTTCTCTCTTTTGTACAGCACAATTTACTGGATACAACACCTTAGTTCAGTACGACTTGTGTGTCAATATACACATTTGGAACGTTTCTCGATCATGTTTGCAGCGAGTTAATTTAAGATGGCCTGCGTTGTTCAAAACACACATTTCTTAAATTGAGTGCCTCAATAGCATTCAAATGGCAGCTTACCTCAAGCTACAGCTATGTATTCACAGTCCTCGAAACGCGAAGAAACTATCTCGCGGATATCATGTAAATTAGCTTGGCACAGTGATTCATGTTTTTATGCCTCGAAGCCCACATTAGACGTAAAACAAATAATGCAGTCTCTTGATGCGTTTAAAATTCAGTTGTCATTTCTGTCATTTCTGATTCTATCAGCATCAGGTACACATGCACTGTACCTCCGTTCCTTCATCTATGGTTGAATTAGTTTAAGATCGATTGCATATTATTCACGGCGGCATTCTTATTGAAATCAGTGTTCCGAAAAGGGAGTTGATGTTTCGATCAAAGCGTGAAGCACGCTGTGGAATATTCAAAACTAAACTAAAGAAAACAAATTCTATTTGTATTAATCCGTTAATTTTTGTTTCGGTTGAGCGGTTTAAAGTTTTGTTCATCTCGGCAGGTGCTTTGAACAACTTTGTGTTTTATTGAATAACTGGTGCTATTTCTGTCACTTATATCGGATTTGTTTTTATTCTGTAATAATTTTAGCATTTAAATTAACCGTCTTTCACGACTTTGCGAAACCGCGTCTCGCCCACAGACGCTTGCCGGCGCAGTTTAACCAACAGACCGTCTGTTTGCAGTGTACAGGGCGTAGAGGAGTTTGATGCGCCATTAACATCTAAAAATAATGTTTTTTAACTCTGTTTTGCTTCGTTTAGCAAGCTCAAAACCTGCACAGTGTATTTCGACGTTTTACGACCTCAAATCTTCAGTAAGACTATTCTGCGGCTGCGCCTTTCATCGGTGAGTGACTGCGGGCTCATAAAACCACTAAGGTGCGCGCCCTCCTTTTAAAACGCCCTTAATGATATATGCAAATCACCATACGTTGAAATTCTAATAACCTATGTGCTTCAACTACGAAGTGAATGTTTGGGCTGAAAATTTCCACTAAATTTAAGACAAAAATAGAGGGACGGTTTGGAAGACAATTTCAGAATCAAATACAGCGTCTAAATATTGATAACTTTATTGATCAAACTCCTGATATACCTCTTACAATTTAGGCCTTGCGTTAAGATTTAAGCCACTGGCCCTAACCTACTAACATTGCAACAAGACAGCAGGAGAGTGATTGAGAAATTACATGCTTTTAAGAACTTCAAGTTGTTTCCAGTAACTTGTCATTAAAAATTAAAACATCGCACAAAAGACGTATTACCATGAAAACGTAACTCTCTTTGCAAACGTTCATATCAAATCGTTTTATTTTTCTCTTTCATTCAACGCCTTTCTATCAGGTTAGTTTTAAAAACTTTTGCACTCCAGAATTAAGATAATAAATTAGGGTTAAACCTTGTTCTTGGTTCAATATTTTCTTCTTTACATGATTCGTCAACCGTTGTTATTGTGCACACAGGTACGAATAAAGACAAGTAAATATTAAACTAAATTAAAAAGTTGTCAAATTAAACTGAAATACATGAATACAACAAGTATTATTGTAGGTAAGCTCGATTTCCATCAGTGTTGTTGTACTAATTAAAATCAGTCTTCTGTTATTAATATATTTCGGTACTTGGTAAACTGAATGGACAAAAAAGGAGATAAATAAAACAGAAACACTTTAACAACCAAGAAGAGTTTCATAAAAGGAAATACACTAACAGTAGTCTGACGTTGTTAAAAATTTGTTATCATAGAACACAATAAAAAAAATAAGAAAAACTGCTTGCAATTTGGGCTGACGGAAAGTGGATTAAAAATTGTAATTAATAATAAATACATTATATAAACACCGCCAGAGGTCGTCCTAGAGTAAGCCCACTAGGCTTTGTAAAGAACTCCTGTTCTATGATACATGTAGTTACATGCACTGTAACAATTTAAGATTTTGGGACAAATAAACATAAAAAATCGACCATTAAGGCTAGATGGGGAACTCATTCAAGACACTCAAGAGGACGAAAAGCATCCTTTTAAAAATGAAATATTTAGTATTGAACTGAGTTAATGCAAGCGCGCGATCACGTATAACTAAACCTAATTCAGTGGTGTTTCCTCTCTGAGATGTGGCTATATTCCTAGCACGTTAATGAACTACTTTTATTTCGCTGAGTTTTTAGGACAGTTTCATTGAGAAGATTAATCGAGGATTACCTTGTGCTTTAACCTTTCACGGTCTAAATATGCATATGGCACAACTGGGTGGTGACGGGTGACATTTATACAGTAAGTTGACGATGTCAAAGTGTATTGAGCTAAGTTTTCTTTATGCTCTTCGAATATGATGCAGTTTCGATAAGCTGTGGGCGCTTCACGTTGGATTTCCTCAATAAAACTTCGCCATCTCGCATTAAAATGTTCAGTAGAACGAGGATATTCGCGATGTTTCGGGTTTGCAACAGTCACGGCTGCAAACAGAAGTGCTTGGCCGCGGAATTTCAACCCAAGAACGGCCATGATATGCAAGGCTGACACCCACCAACTTTCCTTTTCATACTTGTTGTTGTATGGCAAAATGTGAGCGACAGCCTTATGGTGGAAAGCATGGAAAAGCGCATCGAACCAAACCACTGGCATCACTAGTGATGTGTCGTGAATTCCACACAGCTGTCTTCTTCTCTGTAAAGTCCACTCGGCACCATGATGCACTGCATAGTCTAAAACACCAAGCACTGGTTCATATTCTAAAAGCCAGTCTTCCACGACTCGTAGCGGTTGAGTTTTTCTCAAATCAGGTGGAGTCATTTTATTAAAGCTAAAAGTGACGTCATCATCTAAAAATATGTAATACCGGTAGGGTAGCCTTCTGTTTAAGGCCGTAAAGTAGAGCACATTTCGTCCTGATCCCCAGGTGGTTTGTGGATAAAATATGTAGGATGTATGAGATGGAATTATTGATTTGTTGCACTTCGCTTGAAAGCTCAACACGATGATGTCACAATTGCAATTTTGAGCTACATCAATCGATTCTGCAAGGTGTGAAGGAAGACATTGTTCCGTTTGTACAAGGTAAACAAATTGCTTCTGAATCACACCTAACGAATCCGCCTTTGATCCTTTCTCGTATACTGCTAGAAGTTCTTTGCCAAAACCCTTTCTACTGTAAAGGGTAGTGTGCATATATATAAGATTGCTAGCAATAAGAGTACATCCCACCAAGACGACATATGTAAAACATCGGAAGGAAAACATGGCTGTTTCTTGTACTCGTCATTAGCAATTGCATGAATTGAAATTTCACACCACTGGAGGCAGCGTTTCCACGAAAACGTGTTTTGGTTTAAAAAAACTTCATGTTCTAGAAGGCAAGCAAGGCTCTGTAAACAAATCATTTCAAGACATTTACTTGTCAAAGAAAAAGATAAAATTTCATGTGATTTAACTTTCATTTTCATTGAGGTATAATACATCAGTTAATTGAAACTCCGGCCCCCCGACCCCCGCGACTTGGCAGGGAATTTAACATTGGCCGCATGTTAAAACTTCGCTAATTTCCAGGCTCCCCGGGGCAAACAGTTTATGAAAAGTCCTGTATAACAGGGCATTAGTAGTTCATAAACAATAGACACGATTCAGTTCGGACTTACATTGTTTGCCGTTGCTGTACTTGTTCCTAAATTCAACCAATTTTCAGCTATACTCACCAACTGCAGTGAAATTGGACCTCTTTAAATGAGCTACATTCAAATTCGATCATGGTGTGCGTTAATCAGGCCGAGGATCGCTAGGAAAAGACCAGGGTCAGAATATCACCCTTAAGACCTGGACAGTGACTTACGGTTTTGTGACATTGCCATGGAACTGCTTACATGCTTGCATGCATGGCGGCAGATCATGGGACAGAAACGACATAATTTATGCGTACATGTCCACGTAAAAAAGGCAATGTTTTCAAAGAAACATTTCTCTAGCCAGTGAAATATGAGATGACCTTCCTACCGTGGGAAAACAAGAAATAAATGTTTGTCCGAATGTTTCAATATTCGCGAAGCTGTATTCGTTGTCGCAAAATTGCATCCGCTGTCGCTACCGCTTGCTGTGAATGGCAAAGATTTCCTTTGAAATTTTGTCCCTTGTCTAGAAAAAATCAAGTTTCAGTTCGGTCAAGAAAACTAAAGGTTCTTTCCATTTGAAATGAAAATGAAATATGCTTTGGCCAATCATTATACGTTTCTGGGAAACTGCCCAGCTACTCCTCCCCTAAGCCAACATAAACACTTATTTCTCAATTAGGGCAAAACGTTACCTTAGGGGATGGGTAAGTGGGAAGTGTCCCCCAGAAAAGTATAATGACCATTTCCTTTTTGCATACCATTTAGAATTTGACTGAACTGGCCGGATAGATTTAATTGCAAGTGAAATTCGTATTAAGGCGGGAATGGTATAGCCGGTCAGTTCTGAAGCGGAATAGAAAGCGCCTTAGTTAATAAGAGCCCTTCCGTTTACGTCGAAGTGTTACAAAGGCGTTTGCGTACCAAAGAAGATACTCACTATACTCAATAGAGCGTATTCACATGACGTCCATATTGGTGTTCCAAAACAATGAAACGGCGCCCATTTTGGTGTACCAAGACAACCCTGTGGGAATTTAACTCTTTTCTTATGTAAAAACTTTCTTTTGCTCGTATAAATTAGCACAGAGGCATGCCACGTGAGTGAATACG
>BOPM01000145.1:593348-621360 GCA_022179025.1 Porites australiensis | reverse complement strand
TAAAAAAACGCATGAGCTGTAGGAATTTTAAAACGGATGGAAGTGAAGTAGCCTGTTTCAGGCTCTAAGATAGTAATATGCAGAAATCGAGAAATTTCGACACTCTTTTGTATTCACAGGTTTTTCTTTCCAATTAAGCGTAACAGGCTTACTTACATAACTTGCCTTGCATTAGTTAATCGAGATGAAAAATAAAAAATTTGAATAGCACCAACTATATTATACAGCGCGGAACAGAAAACCCCTTGGAGTAAATATGTAGTCATATCTACTGCGTAGATATGAAAGAAAAGCCCATAGAGTCACTGCAGCGAGGTTTTGTTCGAGATTACATACACGAGTACAAAATTTCAAACCAAGTTAATTCGGCCAGTTCAAGGTTAAAGTGTTGGTCAGCAACAAAACCAAATGAACGTTTTGGTAATAACTAAATGCTGACGGGAAATCCCGTTTTCTTCTTCCTATTCTTAACCGTCCAAACAAGAAGTCACTAACATCTGCAAATCAAAATGTTCTCTGTAGAATCGTAAAACTTTGTGAAAAACCTCAAAGACCAGGAGGCCTCTTTAAAGGAAAGGAAACAAAGTGAAAGGTCAACAGCGCGCTTACCTTGGTGCAGCAATATGTCACTTGCAATGGAGAGTTCTACTTCCGTTCAGGAACGACTCGCCAACTAAGTGATGAGGTTGTTTCAGAAACTTAGCCTCAAGAGAGTTTTTGGGACAGACCAGCCTCTTTAAAAAAACTTTCCCCACTGACACGTAGGCATTCACTGGTAATTACTCAGCACAGGAAAAGGTAGTATAATTAAACAAAAGATTGTCTGGTCCATAAATTGGCTCGAGGTTAATGAATCTTTCGCGCCAAGTTTTTGACACCTGTTTTAAACCTCTAATTTTAAAAAGAGAAAGATGATTCACAGGCCGCTGGAATAATACGTCCTAACACTCCAAACAGGAATTGAACCTATGACCTCTTTGGTTACTATTCCAGATGCTCTACCACTCAGCTACAAGAGACTTGTCGGGGAACTGAGGCCACTAAGCTACTGTAGATTCACGCGACAGACATATCCTGCATACTACAAGGACTAATAGTAGTAATAGTATATTCTTCTGAAAGTTCTTTTTTAGCCAAAAGCCCTTTTATATTCATAAAAATACGATTGTGAGTAATAAGAGTACATCCAAACAAGACAGCATAGGCAAAATATCTGCACAAAAAGAAACGTTCATTGTTTCGGAGTTCTCACCCCGGGGGGGAACTCCCATATAAAAGTGACAGGGATGCTCGTCGTCTCGCTTAGGGGTAGAAATGGTAGGTTTATGCTTAAGCCATGCCCACATTGGTCTCCTTTAGGGGTCTAATTTTAATTTTTCGACGAAAACATGGGAGTCTCCCCGGTTCATCCTTTGAAGATCACAGAAGGGGTGTTTTCATGGAAACGTAATTTTTCGTTTGCAAATGTTCTTAAAGAATTGTAAGCCAACCATATTCCAGCCATTTTTAACAGGTGTTCTCTAAAGCATCCACCATGATTATTTTTGTGTTGTCTTTTCAATTCATATATAAACGCCTGTTACTATTTGAGAGACAATTTTGGCTGTTTATTATTATAATTATAATGGTTTTAAACTGGTTTACTTTCGGACGTGTACGTAACTCAGCAAAAAAAAAGTTAAGAGTGAATTTTGCAAATGGGGGTCGATTTCTTACCGACAAACCTGTGAATAACAGTTTAACTTCACATTTCGTTTATCTTGTTCACACGTGCAAGCGTGCTATGGTCAAAGACTCGAACCCTGGCCACACGAGGTACGTTGAAACACTACCGCGGCAACCTGTCCCCTTGAACAAACATGAGAAAATTTGATATTTTCAGGCAACAATGCTCTTTTCATATCACCTTTAATTAAAACAGGTAAGAATGAAATTAAGTCAATGGACAAGAGCAGGACATAAGAACTTAAATTTAATATATGACTCTGAATTGAATTACATGTTGTTGCTATTGGAATAAAAGGAATGGATGGTGTTTCAACAATAGATGAGACCCTCTCACCTTACTGGTAGATGTCATATTAAGACTAGTACATATCAGGAAAACGTATACAAGACTTTTAATTCGTGCTCTGTAGGGTCTTAAACTTGCAGCTATAGACTACGCAGTTATATTCCTAGAAGAAGCCTAAGCAAAAAGAAACAAAAGCAAACAATCAAACAAAACAAAAAACAAAAATTCGGTGTGAAGCATATGTTTTATATTGGATAGCCGCCAGAGCAACCTACCTTATTGAAGAAATATGAGTAAATTGGATACTCTCAGGTACCAGGACTCTATTTACATAAAACCCGTATTTTTTTTTTACTGGATTTAACCAGGACTTAACCTTTTATCGTAAGTTACCAGGATATCACATTTTTCTTAGTTTTTAACCAGTATTTCTACTTTAACGTGCTTTTTAAACCACATTCATAGCAATGTCAAACGTTTCTTACTTAAACTAAACTATGCAATTTAAATAACAAAAGAGGGAACATTTAATTTGTGGTCCTAAGGAGTCTGTTGAGATGAATATATGTTGCAAGTTTTTTCTGTAACCAGGTACTGTATTTCCAATCGGCCCATTTTTTAGTTGCTCCTTACCACGGCCGCCACGGCCAGCTTGCGAGAAAGAATATACTGGACTGGACTATGAAACAGTTGGTGGACGGACATCTTGATATGCCACCTGATATCACTCCACATAGAACTGCAGTGCGATCTCGCCATAAATTTAATAACGGACAGAATTGTGGTTAAATCGCTTGAAATATCCGTTCTTCTGTTGTTAACGCTTTTTGGAACACTTGTACTGAACTTAACCTCTTGTGAATATAAAAATATACATTTTTATCGCTAAATGTTTTATAGTTTTTAAATTGTTTATTCAGATGTTAATTTTCACTAACCAAAAGTTTCAGCCTTTCAGTTGGGTTAATGAAACTAAAGTACGCGCCCTGTAAATAGGCTCCCTCCCCTTTCTGCAATCTGCAAAGTTTTGTAAAAGGGGCATTTGTTGAATGGCCTACGAGCACCCCAGAGAACTTGTTGAACAAAATCGAATCCGTTTTCCCACGATAATGGGACTGAAGAAAAAAATATATCAAATGATTAAACAATGTTGGGTGCCCTTAGCAGATAAGTTTATTTCTGTTTCATCGACTGTTTTACATAAACTCAGTTTAGACACAGAACAGACAGAACGGAGTAAATTAAAACTAATACATTTCTCCCCTGTCTGTGGACGTCCTTAGATTTTCTATCCGAGAAAGCTATTTTTTTGATATGCCTTTAATTTTTAAGATTCTAGCGTTATGGAGCGCAGCGCCCATTTTCCAATCCAGGTCAAACCCGCTCAGTGAATTAGCGATCCTGATTTTCTTTTTAAGACTCAACCTGTAGCCGGCGGTTAACAACTCATAAATATAGTTAGCACTAAAACACCGATCCCTGCTATAACGGTTCTTGTTTATCTCATCGTAATTTTCGCCACAAAATGATTTCAGATGTACGTCAATTTTCCCTGGGGTGACAAAATTGTTTTGGCAATCAGAACAAACAGCGTTTATGTCTGTTAAGGCATAATATAACGCTGAAAACCCATAGAATTTGCCTCTTAATCTAGGTTGGTTAGAGAAAGGACACTTCTTCAAATCTGACGAACGACAAAAAAATAAATTACGGATTATATCCTTACAGACTTCAACACGAGCTGTGCCTTCGAAAACACGTGCCTGGCCATAAAATTCTAGTGATTCCTTGAAACCTTTATTATGACAGGGACTTTTGACGGCACATTCTTCATTTTCATTACAATCACTTTTTTTGACAATGGATTCTAAATAGCGTTCCTTTGCCTCATCCTGGCCATAACCTAAATAACTACGAGCAAAAACGTTATAGATTTTTCCTGCCACTGAAATGGAAAACGTTTCAGGGTTCTTTTTCCTTTTCAAATCCCAAGTATTTTGGTGCGATGCCCCTCCCAAATCTAAACTACCATAAGAGGCTTGATTTGTGCCAAAAATGCCCGTCAAAAAATTGACAGTTATCCAGGAATAAATTCCTTCTGCTGTTCCAGAAATGATTCTAACATCTACATCTTCTTGGAACAAAAATGGACATTTATCCTTATCATGAAACAGTTTTCTAACTTCATCTAATATGGCGTTTGCTTGATCTGTAGGAACGAGCCTCATTCCAGCTGTAGCCAGCAAATATATTGGAGTTGACGATTGCTTGTCTTGTGGAATGGTCTTCTTGGCTGACTCCAATAGTGGCATCATGTAGGCTTCGACTTGAGAAGGGTCGTCAGCAAGCTCTGAAATACCAGGTTTTATTTTGCTCGGGGAAGGATCAAGCTCTTTCACATCAGAGGCTTTTATGAATTTTCCGCTTTCCAGGAACTGGTAGATTGACATACGGGTTCCACTGGAACCTGCGTCAAACAGTATGACGTATTCAGCCTGCTGTTCACTTTTCTGTTTTGCGCTCACAGTAAAGCAGAGGAGAGCAAAAACCAGAGCAACCACCATCAAATCTTTCATCTTGTTATATAATCTGCAAAAATTTATATCAGCCCTTGAAGAGAGTGTTAAAAATTATCGGGGTCATAAGCAGCTGGAAGAAAATCACGAATTCTCCTGACAAATGTGAAAGCCAATTAGCCTTTGTTACGTGTACACTGCGCTACTGATTGTTCTTTAAATTACCAGGTTCAATTCATCACACATTGCCGAATTTTGCTGTAATACTCGAATTTAACGCTTCGTCATCAGTAGTAATGCAGAATCGATAACTTGGACAACAAAAATGTCACTTTCTTCCGTATTTCATTTTTTTAATATAGCAGGTTTTCTTACGTTGCTAGTCATGCGTTTTGATCGCCGAGATGAAAGAATCATTTAAATCCCAATCCAAATCAGTGACGACTGGGAAACCCTCGGTATAAATATGTGTAGATATTTACTGCATAAAGTTGATGAGAAACGTTCATTTGAAAGACAAATCTATGTATTTCAGCCTGTACAACATAAGGCAGGTATTTTTGACAGGTCACACTGTTACACAGGTCAGAATAAAAGTCATCTTGATACAGATAAAGAGACAGAACCAAAAGTTTTTTCTAAAAGTAATTACTAGCCCTAATCTATCTCATTCAAAATGTTGCTTTTGATAATAGGCAAACTATTTGGGTTCGTTAATTATCAATAAAACAGTACAATACATTACTTAACATTACAATTTCAAGTAACGGATTTTAGTCATTCATTAGATCAATTCACTTCTTCTTTTTAAGATTTGATCAACAAACAAAATCAAATGAAGTACTGGAAATCACGCTGGCGGAAATTCCGATTTCCTACTCGTAGACCGTCCTATTTGTAGTTTTTCAAATTCAAGGTTGCATAACTAGAATTACTTGTATCACAGAGCCTGGTGAGCATGTTGCTATTAAAAAATACCCATTGGATTCGTAAAGGTGGAAGACTACAACATCAAAAATAACTCGTGAAAGTAAAGAAATAACAGAATGATAGTAAAAATCTGGAGCTCTTACCTCCATGTGACAGAATTTGTCCAGCAGCAGCGACTCGTACAGTGACTGATGGCGTTGTTTCACAAACACTGGAATAAGAGTGCTCGTCTATACCTTGGGGAAATCTTAGGTGAAATTAATAGAGTGTTCCGGCAACTCGAGGGTTTGGGTGAGACAGGAATTTGTATGGACAATTTGCACAGTGACGTCATTTTACTACAGCTTCCAGAATCCTTCAGTTCGTTGTTTTCTTGTACATATTAGGGCTATTGTTTCTTTAATCCTCTGCAGAATTGTCAAATTTAAATAAGAAAGCAAAAACGAAATGAGTAGTCAAATGTGGCAGTAGAAGTTGTATTTGTAGTTGTAATCAAATAGACTGTTCTTGATCACGTTTGATTGTGTGTGCTTATTGGAGCGGAATGTGTGAACAGGTCTATTAGAATCGAGGTTAATGAACCTTTTGCAAAAAATTAAAAGACACCTTTTTGCCACGATATTTTTTACAGCATACGCTTCTAAAACTTTTGCAAGACTCTTTTTTCTGGGGCTTGACTTTCTTCCTGGACTCGGTTTCCACTCCTGTCAAACTTAAGATCAAGAAAGCCTTTCATATTCAATGGAAAGAACCCACCCTGAGTAAACAAATCAAACACTGTTCATAATTTGACGGTTACGTCACTTGCATTCACAATTTGCGCTAACTCGGTCAAATAATATGTAATATTGCAATTAGTTATTACTACCCCTATATGCAATTAACACTCCGCTCTCACGGTCATCTTACAAATTTTGAAAACGTTTTTGAACTGACGATGGATAATGACTCATCCAGGCACAATGTCTTCAAAATTTACAACTTTTATTTTACTACCACGGAATTTCGGTAATAATGGTATTAACGTACTTTTGTTTGTTTTCAATGTGCAATTTATTTCAAAATCTTTTTATAAGAAATGTGGAATTGTCCCAAAGGCTATATCGTATCGACACACTCTTCAGTGGCAGTTTGACTTCACATATCGGTTACCTGAGAGCCGATGGTTGGAAGCACATTTGTTAGATCATTGCCGCAATGAAGCTGGCTGAAATACTCTGTAACACCAAAGTAAATCATACTTACATGACCTTTAGTTTGTGCGTTATTAATGATTAATGTTTTTGATATGATTGTTTGCCTTGTTCCAAAGTATTTGTATAAATAGTTCCACTTATTCTCGTGGTTGAGAACTTAGTGATACAGAAATCCTCGATCTCGTTGAGCACGATTTACGTTTTCCAAAATGATAGCAACGTACGTGTTTACAATGACAAGAAACACTACTATGACGTAGCTAGCCAAGTAAACCATAGCGCCAAAGGAACCACAGTTACCATGGGGAAGATTGAGGTAACTGGGATAACAGTCTGGTGGTTCCACTAACAAGGCTTACATGATGTCATTCCATCCAGAGCCAGTAGCTAGACGAAACAGCAACAGCAGTGAAGAAAAAAAGGTCTCGAAATTTACAGTGTCATTTAACTCACCTGCGCGCTTCACGTGACCAAACGCCGACATGCCCATGATGGCGTAAATAAACATGACCATGAAGAGTAGAGTTCCAACGTTGAACAGTGCAGGTAGCGATATCATGAGAGCCCACAACAGCTGACGAATACCCTTGGCGAATTCCACTAGCCTGAGCAACCTGGCGATTCTAAAGATTGGTAGAACTGTCTTGGAAGACATTATTTATAGTCGGGGAGAGTGTGAGATGACGTAAAGATCACGTGACGAAATGCTTCGTGTGAGCATGAGTTTGCGAGCCTAAGTCGTTCGAGGGTCTTCGAGCGATTGTAATCGATTGATCCTGTCTGATCGTGTAAGATGAAATAAAACTCTGTTGGATTTTGTGGACTTGTTTCGAGCCTGGCAACATGAGCATATGTTGCTATTAAAAAATACGCATTAGATTAATAAGGGGGGAAGACTACAACATCAAAAATAACTTGCGAAAGGAAAAAAAATACTGAATGATATCGAGTTAGTAAAAATCTAGAGCGCTTACCTTTGTGTCACAATGGAGAATCTGTTCAACCGCAGCGACTCGTACAGGAACCGGTGGCGTTGTTTCACAAACGCTGGAACTGAAGAGTGCTCGTCTATACCTTGGGGAAATCTTAGGTAAAATGAATATCGTGAGTCGTCCCCTTCAACTAATGACATCCTGTTGACAACTTGTTTGGTTTTAATTTTCCCAGCCAATCAGAAAAAAAGTGTTGACAGGCTAAATACGAATCAAAAGCTCGTGATAATGTGAAACGTGGCCTTTGAGGTTGCTTAAACAAACACAGGTTTTTCTTGAATTGTATCTCTCGCGTAGCTAGGTGACTACAATGCATCGTAAACTTGACTGAGTAAATCTTATTTTTGCCTCTCTAAGTCTTATAAATATTTAGAGGTCATGAAGCTGGTTTGTTTTATCCCACATATTGAGTAATTATTTCCTGTTTTTGATGCTTAATTAAGTCTGTAGGTGTTTCTGATAGGATTTCAGTGTTGATCTCAGATGCAGGTGTAAAGTACCCTTCTTTTGACCACTTTTAAAGCATAAAGCTTTTTATTACGGCTGAATAAAGATTTAAGTTTCTTCGATTTTCTCCGACTGAAATAACTGGATCTGAATATTTACATACCAAGGAGTCTTGACTACATACATGTAGTTTCTTTGTCCGTGAATGTGATAATTTCCAGTTAACAAATCGACCACAATTTCCCATGGTCTACGCTCTTATAGACCACAGAAATGACGTCATAAAATGTTCAAAACTCAAGAGGAACCAGTCGCCTGCGGCTCGTGGTTTCACTGCAAAGTCTTTCATATTCAATGGAAAGAACCCGCCGTGAATAAACAAATCAATCACTGTTCGTAATTTGACACTTCCTCTAGTTTTCCTTTTGTTTGTACCTGTTTTACGTCACTAGCATTTACAATTTGCGCTGACTCGGGTTAGTGTTATGCAATTAGTTATTATTCCCCCTATATGTAATTAACACTCTCTGTCATCTTATAAATTTTGTGAATGTTCTTGAACTCATGATAGATAGTGACTCACCCCGGCGAAATGTCTTCAAAACTTATCCGTTTTTACAATTTCCATTTTTTGCTACCACGGAATTTCGGTAATAATGATATTATTGTTAATCGTGTTCATTTTCAACGTGCACTTTATTCTAGCCTGAGAAAACAGCCGACATTTAGCGACGCGACCAATGGTTTCCCCGCCAAATGACGTCTGAGAAACGAGCGCAGAAATTCTATACTGATGACGCGTCACTACTCAGATCTGGGTAGTGCTTCTGATTGGTTGAATCAAATTTCCCACGCGGCACGACCAATCAGAAGCACTACGCAGATCTGGGTAGTGACGTGTCGTCAGAATGGAATTTCTGCGCTCGTTTCTAAGACGTTATACGGCGGGGAAACCAGTGGAAACGTCGCCAAATGTCGGCTGTTTTCTCAGGCTAACTTTATTCTAAAATCTTTTTATAAGAAGTGTGGAATTGTCTCAAAGGCTATATCGTATCGACACACTCTTGAATGGCAGTTTGACTTCACAGATCGGTTACCTTGTACATTTTCGCGTTGAGGTTAAATTTGCCAAGCAGCTTTTCTATAGGTTATGTGAAACTCCTTTTATGATCAAGAGAAAACAGGAGAAAAAAATTACGGGAAACTCAGGAGAATTGATTACTCTGTCATCACAAATAAACTTAAGAAAGTGTTGCGGTCAGAAGTGCAGTAACGGATTGAAATGCCTATGCAAACGCGAGAAATTTAATTCTTCGCACATCCCCCCTTGAAGCCGCTGCACCATAAAAGGTCTAGAATTCAATGTTGCATTGTCGATATGTAAAATACTACTCCGTGTATGTGTTTGATGGTTTTAATATCTTGGAGGAGAAAAGCCGGTTGTAATAGTGGTGATATTATCACAAAAACGCTCCAAACATATAACTAATGCTGAATCAGAGATTCAACTTAAAGGCTTGCCTGTTATTTATTCGCCCAACAAAATTACATACTTTGCTATGAAGAAAGCGATACAATATGTAGGTAATATTAAAATAAGGAACGCAAAACTAATATAAACTAAGATCACCTAGTAATTCTCTCAGTTCTCCTCTCCCATGCTATTAACCGAACGTATGCCACGACGATTTTCTGACTGAGATAGCAACAAATGATTAAGATAGCAAGCCGAATTCTCTAAGTTGCGGTTAGTTTATCTTTTCCCATCGTAGTAAGCGTGTAATGGGTTTTGCCATTTGATGTTTATATAATTTACATATTTGAGGCAAAAGCATGGGCAAAACAGAAGCCCAACGGTATGGTGTTGCACTCCGTATTTTTTCAAAACATGATTTGAATTGCTCACTTACCATAATGACTCTCATATTGAAAAAACCTGTAATCGTACATTATTTTATGGTAACACGAAAGAAGCGCATCTATTATAAAACTTCTTTGTTTGGCAAATTCTACCTTTTTCCGCAAAATATAGTCGCCCTGCAAAATAAAATTATATGAACTTCAAGGACAAAAAACAAGGGACCCTTTTATTTTAGGTTAAATGCTAAACTAATCTTCGCAATTAATAATATATGAGAGCTGATTGTTGGAAACGCATTTGTTAGATCATCGCCGCAATGAAGCTGGCTGAAATACTCTGTAATAGCACCAGAGTACATCATACTTACATGATCTTTAGTTTGTGCGTTATTAATGATTAATACTGTTTTTGATATTATTGTTTGCCTTGTCCCAAAGTATTTGTATAAATATTCCTACTTATTCTCGAGGTTGAGAATTGGGATCATCTCGGACCTGAAGACTGGCAACATTGGGGAAACTGCTGCTACAACAACGTTTCAAGAAGTTTGATAACCTCGAACACGCTACGCTCTTTTTCTGGGTAAACTGGCCCTTCTTTAGTCAACACTTCCCTTGACTTGTCAGGTTATTGTCTCGGACACCTCTTCAAGTATTTTAGTCTTAGTAGACCCATTTATTGAGGAAATCCTCTTCTGGGTCATGAAAGACTTGTTGAAGCTAGCCTCCATTCTGACGGTAATTTCCTTGAATACCTCTACTGATTCACCGTGCTCTTCCAGAACACGTCGAACCAGAGCTTTCAACAGATCGAAGCAATATATTAGGTCGCCTGATCGTACGGGAATGTCCATATCCCTCAAGATTTCGGAGTTTGGTTTGGGAATTATAAACGGTTTATCCAAGGAAGCCACGAATTCCGAAAGTTGAGCAACTGGAAGGTACTGCTTTCCGTCGAGAACAAAGGCTCCCCATGATACGTAATAGCTGTCAAAATTTTCTTTAGTGATACAGAAATCTTCGATCTCGTGAGCACGATTTACGTTTTCCAGAATGATGGCAACGTACATGTTTACAATGACAAGAAACACTACTATGATGTAGCTAGCCAAGTAAACCACAGCTCCAAACGAGCCACAGTTACCATATGGAAGATTAAGGTAGCTGGGATCACAGTCTGGTGGTTCCAGTAACAAGGCTTCCATGATATCATTCCATCCAGAGCCAGTAGCCAGACGAAACAGCAACAGAAGTGAAGAAAAAAATGTCTCGAAGTTTACAGTGTCATTTAACTCACCTGCGCGCTTCACGTGACCAAACGCCGACATGCCTATGATGGCGTAGATAAACATGACCATGAAGAGAAGAGTACCTATGTTGAAGAGTGCTGGTAGCGATATCATGAGAGCCCACAACAGTTGACGAATACCCTTGGCGAATTCCACTAGCCTGAGCAGCCTGGCGATTCTAAAGATTCGTAGAACACGGAGGAGACTGGGGCTAACTACACCTTGATTGGCATCAAACTGATCAAGCATCACGTCTGTCAAATTAAATACAAAAAATTAATTTGTTTACCCACGAAGCACTTAGGAGTTCTTAAGAACACATGTGCGTTCTAGTTCGAATTGGAAAAGGCCCCTTACAGCTAGCCATTCACGTGGTAAAAAACCGCCCTGCTGGAGAGATACAATTCGCACTGGGATAAGACAAGCAAAGGACATTACCATTTAAAATTATGTATGGCTTTTACTTGTCTTGTCCCAGTGCGATGTTTGCTCTCCAAGATGGTTGTTCTGTACCACGTGAATGGCCAGCTGCAAAGGGCCTATTTAAAAGTGCCTTTGAAACTCTCCTCAACGGAGAAATCGGAGTACCCGGCGAAAAACCTCTTGGAGAAAGGGAGAGAACCAGAAACAAACTCAACCCGCACATTGCGTCAACGCCGAGGATTTGAACGCGGCCCCCAGCGCTTTCACCGCTTCTCCACCTTTGCTCTTCACGCACGCTTACGCTTTTTTACGTGCTTTAGAACGCAAGGGACAATGTTTGTCATTTTTTTGCCAAATAAACTGACGAAACTTTGTTGTCCAAAAGGGTGGTATAAATAATGTTTAAATTCCATACCCACAAGAGAACTGATAACAATGACAAAGTCGAATATGTTCCAGGCCTTCTTGAAGTAATGTGTCCTCAGTGCAATAATCTTGACTATAGCTTCTAACACAAATATCCCAGTAAAAACGAAATTGGACAGGCGTAAACAGCAGTTAAGGCAAATAAGACACGTATGAACTTGCATTAACGTAATTTATCTTAAGGTTCATCTTAAGGATGGGGAGAGAAGACGACCGACACTGACATTTTATAAAAAGGATATGAAGGACGTCTGAAACTTGGGATGACTGTCCATAGTGTTGTATGGTCATCATTACCATGTTGCACATGATTACTGTAAGAATAACCACCTCAAATTTATCTCCTGAAACCACGTCGTATAACAAACCGTACCATCGTCCCTAAAAGCAAGAAAATTAATCATAAAAATTCACGCGGTGATTAGCATCTACTGTCACTGCATAATCAAGCATATGTATTATGAGAATAAACCAAATGATAAATTATGACCTGTCTTCAACATAAAGCAGCCTTCACCAACTAGGTTAACAAAGATTGTTATAAAGTTACCATTTCTGATCTGAGGATACAGCCTCGATTGTCATTTGCTGAAAAGTGTTCACAAGTGCTGTGTTGTCTGTTCCTTGCGAAGACTTTTTGCTTTTTCCTTAAAATTTTCTCTCTACGTCAGCCGAGGGAACATCTATTCTATACGTACCAGTCAGTCTCACCTCTGGTCGTCTCCTAAAGTAAAACTGAGAGAGAGAACATTTCGAGAGGTGGTAAGACTACATACCTGTGGTCGAATCTGTCGATTAGGGGGTTTCTTTTTGGCAGCTTCCTTGAGAAAATTGACCCATTTCCTCTGTTTATCGGTCAGTAGCATCCCCATGCTGTTGAGTTCCTCGTACTACGATAGAAAATCGAAATATTGTTTTGACGTTGATTACAGTATGGGGTACATTTATTGCAGTACTTTGAAGGCAACTGTTGCATGGAGCATCTACAGTTAAAAGTTTTGATGACCCATCCATCTTCTATCCCTACTTCGGGGAGCCCACTTTGCTTTGTATAAAAAAATGTAGATGACATTAGCATCGTACAAGAACCATATGGTGTTTTTCAATTTTCACTTTCGATGAATTCTCAGTCCTTGACTCATGCTAACAGTTATTGCTCCTTTTGGTCAGGGAGGTAATAAAGAAGAACCAAGGGGGCAGCTTATGTTTGCGCGAAATTCTAATGAATGGAACAGGCCTGTACAGAAGAATTTTTTGTGTCGATTCCTGAAGTATTTTAACATTTTGGGGGTCAATTTGGTACATTTTCTCCTTTTCTTAGCGGATTTTCCAGTTGTTACAGAAATCCATTGATTCAATCTGCCCGTCTCCCGTGTTTGATTTCAGCGTCTAGAACGAATAACACTTTGAGGTGCCTCACCTTCTTTTTCAGGGTGTTAAAGTTATCGATAATCACTCCAACAAAGAGGTTCAACACAAAGAATGATCCTACAACAATGAAAGCAACGAAGAAGCAGTACGACACTAATCTGTTTTCATGCTTGGGCTGCATATCAACCTGAAACATATAACAGACAATTTAGTTTTCCCCAGGAATTCTTACAATAGATCTAGTGTGGGCAAGAGATGAACCAAACCTTTCTGTTAAACAAGGCAAGATATTGCCGTCAAGGTTGGAACCGTTTTCTTGAAAGAAAGTGTTAAAGTTAGTGTTTAGTCTGGTTTGTAAAATTTCGCGACTGGGAATAAGAATCATAAACTGAGGTTCGTCTTGTGACTTTATGCGTATCTATCATAACATAACGGTATTTTAAAGGAGGTAGCGTGGCCGAGTGGTTAGAGCACTGGACTTCTAATTCGGAGGCCCCGAGTTCGAGTCCCGCCCTGACCGCTAGCTGGATTTGTTCTCGGTAGTGTCGAGTTCAAATCCTCGGCCACGCTCGTAAAATAGCCACCTGATTCGCCCCCTACCAGTTGGGATTTTTAACCATGTCATGTTGTTTCCTTTAAGTTATTTGTTTCATTATCCCTGAAAAGCCCCAAGGAGGGGAGAGGATAATTAGTATAGTATTATAATTATTATTTTATAATCATACCCAAAGGAAATGATGCACACGACAAGTTTCTTAAGCCCAAATGTTGATTTCTGTAATATACATACCTCAGTAGAATCGACTGCGTCCTTCATTACTTCCATCCAGCCCTCAAAGGTCGCCTGAAATGTATTCCACCCCAAGTTAATTAGATTCCACAGGAAAAGCATGATACGTTGGTCCCTACTATACTACTTTACTTCACCTTACAGGCTCTTAGGTTGTTTAGGTTGTATTATCGAGGAAAATTACCGAGAAATATAGAAAATTCACTCACCACCTGCATAAGTGCGAGAAAGCCTGTGAACACGTTATCAAATGACACTTTGGAGTTTACCCAACGATATCCGTCAGGATGACTGAGGCACTCCTCTTTGTTGGCGACCACGCTGAAGGGTAATATTTCATTGTCTTGGTTCACACACTTGTAAAACTTTCCAGAAAAGAGATGAACACCAAGGATACTAAATATCAGCCAAAAGAGCAGTGAAACTAACAGGACATTTCCAATTCCAGGTATAGCAGCAAAGAGTGAGTTAACTACCACCTAAAAGAAATTGAATAATGATTGGTAGAATCACTTCTCATAGCACTAGCCAATAGCTTATTAATATTTTGGAAATTTGAACTCAGACGCGGTGCCCAGGTGTACCTTGGGAGTTAAGGAGATCAGTGCCTCCGTTTGTACTAAGGCACATGCTTGTGGTGCTGTACTTACTCTTCAGATGAAAAATGGGCTTGTTTGTGACTTCATGTAATTTCTGCTTAAGTTTTCAAAACACCAGTGATTGGGTGCAATAGACCCAAGCCCAAAACGTTTTATCCCGGAGTGAGTCGAAGTGAATTGAAATTTCCCTCGCTTGTTACATTGTAATATTACTGTATTCTACCAAATACCCTCTCTCGAACGTTTGGCAGAGTATTTTTCTTTACTTGTTACTTAAACGGACTAGCAACCAGCGGACAGTGGAGAAGACAATTATAGTAACCTTGCTCTTAAAACGCTTATCTTCGCAGGCTTATGGCACCAATTACTATTCCTTACTCTGTTATTTCGCTCTGTTATTTTCCCCTAACATTCTCTTTATTAAATATTTTTAACTGAGAAAAAAAGCACGGAATCTCTTATTTACCCTCATGCCCTCCAGTCTTGAGATGGCCCTCAGAGGTCTTAATGCGCGCAGGGTACGCAGGGAACGAAACACAGCCAGGTTCTTGTTTTCAAAAACGCAAGCAATTGAGATCTGCGGAAAAGATGCATAAAAAGATGAGATACTCAGCTTAAACAAACCTATGAACTTCGATTTCGTATTTCCTTCAAAAATACTTACTGAAACAATGAAAGTGTCCAGACAGTTCCAAGCTGAGGAAAAGTACTTAATAAGCCCAAAGCCAATTACTTTCAGTATAAACTCCAGGGTAAAAATGGCCGCGAACACGAAGTTGAGAATTTCTAAAGTTTTGGCGAGCTTCGGTTTCTCGTGCAGATGGACGTCTTCAAAAATCTGCAAACAAGGAAACCGTTTTGGAATGAAGTAACACAATAAAGTTCTTCCTAGAATAATAAAATATTTGCCATGAAAAAGTTGTTGAGTTAAGCTCTTAATACCTTAAGAAGAGTATTATAAATTTTGATTAAGGTCTCTTACAAATCTTTCAGCAGTGGTAGCGGTCAACAAACCGAACATACCAGAGTAAAACTGCTCATGAACACTGTGGCAAGAATGAACCATTCAAAGTACTTTTTTTCCACGAAAACTCTCACTCTGCATCGGAACTTGAGCCAACAAAAATGACGCTTTGAAAGTGGTTTCCACAATGGACAGTCAACGTTTACGCAGCGTTCCGGCAGGCAGTCGTCAATCTCCATCATATATCGAGTGGGTAACGGTTTCGACAAACTTGGGCCATTTTCAGGAATATCTCGATCCTCAGGTTCAATTTTACATCTCATGGTCAGTGTGCCACTGGGCGAATAATCAGAGTTATTTTCGGGCATCCGCACTATATCTCTTGATGTATTTGAGTCTTTTTCATCAAAGTCTCTGCCTGAAAGGGAATGAAATGAAATATGTTGGAACGGTTTTGTCGTGCGCTTTTTTAAAACGAATATCAGTAAGGGCACATAGTTTAATTGGGCAATCAGAAATGAAAAGTAGGGTCCACTACCGCCTTGCAGCCACCCCGCTATAACAACGGACACTCCGATAATACGGACAGCAGCTAAATTCCAGGCAGAAATAAACTGCAGACGATTGACTGCCGTTATGACGGACTCTCGCTAATAAGGACACTAACTCGAGGTCCCAATAGTGTCCGCTCTAATCGGAGTTGACTGCAAATGGATAAAGGAGCCAGGTTAAGTTGATTGACAAGAATTTGGCACCAGATTTCCTAACCAGTAACAGTGCAACAGTATGAAAGCTTACAAAGTGATCTATTTAAAGTATTTTTCTCCTCACTTTTACAAGCAATGTCATTGGATTCTTCATCATGGTGCTCGGGGTCGCATATTGCCAGTGAGCCCCCGGTGTTTTCGTCTGAGCAACGGCTGCTCTCTAAAACCTGAAGCTCGTAAAGGCGAAAAGGCTCGCGGTACTTCGCTACAAAAAGGCGAGATTTCCGTGTTCTGAATGCCTGTTTAATGTCGCATCTGGATTGTCTCTCCATTGAAAGTGTGTCAGCATCTGCATTTGCATCCGTTTCCCTAAAGTCAAATGCGTTTACCAGAAGCGCAACAAACAGGTTGAGTACCTGGAAAACATCAAACAAATACAACAAAAAAAAGATCAAAGGTGAAGCTGTTCTCCTGCACATACGTCGACCTTACAATCGTTCAATAGTTTTTTATTTCTTTTTCAACAACTTGATAATTGTTGCTTCTACTGTAAATTCATCATTTATTCTATGTATAGAGTAATTCGTCAGTTACGTCACTCTTGCTGTACAATTGTACGCATGCACTTTAATCCTTAAAAAACTTAGGGATAAAGCACAGAAAATTGGAAAGATGCAAATGAGTATGCAAAGAAAAGACTGGTAACGTGAACAGTATAGGGTAAGATAAAATTTGTTTTCACTCACGATAAAATTTCCAACAACGAGAACCGTAAGGAAAAACATCGTTGCCTTAGCCGCACTAGTCGCTCTCATGCAATCCCAGAGCGGCTCGATCCATTCCCCACACAGCACTCTGAAAACCATCATACAAGCGTGCCAAAAGTCGTTGAAATTCCAGCGTGGTACTCCATCTTCACCAAACTTATCTGGTGTGTAAGATTTACCGAATACCTTTATTCCCAGCACAGCGAATATGTAAATAACCACACCAAGGATAAGCGTGATATTACCCACAGGCTCAACGCTTCTAGCAATGGCTCTCATCAACCTCTCCATCGTCTTCCACGACTTAGCCAAACAAAGAACTCGCACCTACAAGGCAAGTCGGCAAATAACATATATGTACAATTTGAATCACTTTTGTCTCGGGCAAACGATTTCCTACCATTATGGTAGAGAGATTTAGAATCCCGTATACCTTTCACGGCAAACGGAAAAAGTCAAATTGTGCCCCATGACCAAGTTTCCTCTTTACTTTTTATCACTGTTTCATGTTAGCTTCATCCACATAAATTATTTTGGTCTGTTTTACCATCTCTTAATTTGAGAAATTCCTGAATTAAAACTTGCCTTGTCATATTCCGTAAACGTGATTCCAAAGCTCACTTATGAGTTTCAACTTGGAGTAACTTTAAAGAATGTAGACAAATTCCACAATGTATCTCGATGAAGACTGATACTAATACTGATTCTGATTCAACCTTCGTAATCATATGAAAACGAAAAAGAAACATGCTTATAGAAAAAGGCTCGAAGTCGAACTCAAGAGAGAGATTTATTTGACCGCCTACCAATCTTAACGTTCTAAAGATGCTGAGTCCCTCAGCAGACTTGTAAAAGTAACCTAGCAAGCTTCCTGATACAACTGTTGTGTCAAATACGTTCCATCGACTGCGGATAAACGCCTTCGGTCCAACTGCAACCAATCGGAACACAATCTCCGTCGCAAATAGCACTGTAAAGACCTGTGTGATAAAATGAAAAGAGCTATAAAAAACTCGACTTCTTTGGGGCTGTTATCCTGTGTAATATAGGGCAAGGAGTTGTTTTAAATTGTTCCGCAATGATAGGAAGAGCCAAGAAATGTAAGTGTCAATCTTTAAGTCCTTATCATCATAGCTATTTGCCAAATGCCTATCATTAGGCTATGTTATGTTGTATTGTGCTTTTTACAACTGTGACATATATGATTGAACAAATGACTTATTTAAAATATTCCATAAATCGCACCGAGTATCTTAGTAAAGACAATTAGGTACGTACAAAGGAAGAAAAGAACTCTTTGTCGCCGGTGGGCATTGAACCACGACCACCGGGTTAGATCTGCCGACATTCGAAGAAGAACCTTCCTAACTTAAAGGTTCGTATATTAGATAGGTGGTCATCAGTTTAAACGTATTTAGGAGAATTATTTCCGTTAAGACTAAACTCTAAGATACTCAAACACTTTCTGTGTATGTAAGGTAACTCGTCTTTCCTGAAACAAAAGAGAATCAATGGCAAAGGACAAAAATATGTCATGATGACACTTACTAGATTGATAGAGTCCAAGACGTGCCGAAACTCAGGTCCAATACCATGGTGATACAACGCCAGTACAATAGTGTTTAAGAGTATCAGAATGACAATTATAACATCAAAAGTGGAATGAGAGGTGATATCGTACATCCACTGTCGCACCTTTTGTAAAAAGTTGCGCATACGCATAAGAACATTGCACTGTACATCATTCACTCCCGTTCTCTCTCTGAGTGCACAAACTGGCAATAGGCACTGATGTGCTTCATTTTCTTTGCCTTTTGCTCCGTGAGCTTTATCGATTAGTTCTTCCTTCGCTGCTGGAGGAGAGCTTCCATCCAAACGAACGAGACGTCTTAACGTTTCCTTGTCGGCTGGGTACGAAGGACCAGTTTGTCGCAGGAGGGTTCTCTTTTCTCTCTAATAGTTTAAAGAGAAAACCAAATGGTAAGAGACTTCACCAAATATGGAAACTACACCTATGCTTCTTGCCCATGCAAGGCTTTCAGAAGTTCTTTCGTCGCGCGTTTTTTGCCTGTCGTTTCTTTTGACTGTTAACGAACGAAGTGCACATCCGCGCAAGCTATAGCTGCGATTCATACTAGGAATTCGAGTATTTCATTTAATTCAAGTAAAACCGTGTTCCTGGTTGGATGTAATGAACAAATCCTCACAAGTAACTACATCCAATGTCTTCGCAGGCTATTTTTTAAGGAGCAACTGTATCGTCAATTCAGTTGATGAAGCAGCTTACTTTTGTTTCTTTATCTCATTAAAACCACTAACCATTTCGCGGTTGTGAAACTTACCAATTTGTTCAATATATTTATTACCTCTCTCTCGTCAGAACACAGCTCCTGTTCATATGATAAATACACCACCGCCAGTACCAAGTTCATTAGGTAAAAAGAGCAGAAGAATATCCCAATAATGAAATAAGCCACATAAACTGCACCAGTTGACCTGATAATCTGAGAGAACAACAGAAACTAGGGTTAAGGTTTCTAAACAACGAGAACCGTGAAGAGGCAGAGTTGTTTGCTTGGAAAAGGTGCCAGGTCTAATTAAGATTTTTCTGACCTCCAAGAAATGAAGTAAGAGCGGTAACACCTTAAACATAGAAAAACTAAAAGTATTACTAAATATTTTGGTGGAAATGTGGCAAAAGATTAAGGCCGCATACAAATACCGCTGCCCTTTATAAGCTGTAACCTGCCACTGCGAACCCTGAAGGGGAGAGGTATTGTTTCAAACAAGACATGATTTCACTAAATTCTGCAAAAAATACAAAGTCCCTTGAAAATTTCACAGAGTTAGAAACACTTAATAAACTAACCAAATTAAATAGGCATGAGCCCTGTGCAAGGTCAAAAGGAGAGAAAAGGGCTCGAAGCCATTTTTTAAACATTTTATACACTTCAGTTTTAGTGTAGAGCTTTTATTTATAAATGGACTCGATTACCTTCTCGTACAGGTTTTCCCAATAATCCATTGTTAGTATCTGCAGGGCCATAAGTAGTGACCAACCAATATTATCAAACGATGTGTAGCCATGGTCAGGATTTGGTCCTGCATGAGCCATACAAGAGTAGTTGGATGGACAAGACCTACATAAGATGCAAAATATTTAAACTATCTGAACAGACCTTTCCACGGTTTTTCAACTTTTGACATTGACAAGTTAGAGAAAATCCATCGACAGGGGCATATCTGGGGGATGGGTGTGGGGAGTGTGCACCCCCCCCCCTCCCCTAAGATGACCTGCGGCTTTCTAATACAACTGGTATTCTAAAAAAACAAAACTTTGTGCTTTATTGGTGTTGAAGTAAAACATGAGACGAGGTTAGAGAATTCATGTTAAACGCCATAAAAATGGTAGTTCTTTAGTGGTGCACCAACTGCTAAGAAAAATCCTGGATCCGCCCCTGGGCCCAGTTGTTCGAAAGATGGATATGACTATCCATTGCATAAGTATTAGGGAAACCAATTGCGCTATCCACCTTTCGAACAACTGGCGCCTGGTCGACAACACTGGAAAGAACGCCTTGAAATTAGTAAAATTGCCAAGGTTGAAAATGATACGTTTTGAGCGAGCAAGATATAGTTCCACAAAGTTGCGAAAATTTACAGGCGTTTGTATGGTAGGACTGGTTCGTGTCCCCATCATACAGACGTTTGTAAAATTTCGCAACTAATTTAAAGACGCTCTTTCCTGCGGAGTTGACGGATTTTCCTGAACTTGTCCATGTCGAAAGTTGAAAAAAACATGGAATCGAAAGGTCTACTGGACAAGTGTCAATTTCAAGCTTATTTAAAGAATAATTTTTCATTTATCGGCCAAAGAGTGTTTTGCAACTGGGGTTTTGTTTTTCGAAATAACTCTTTGAAAATGTTTGGTATCTAATACTCACCCAGCGGTGGAGCTGTTTCCGCAGATCAAAGGTTCGCCATCATAAGTAAACCAAAAACCTGAAAATGAATTACTTTTTCTTGCCTCAGTGATCTTAAGATTTTAGATGATGCCTTTTATTAACATAGAGGTCGAGAGAAAGACAAATAAGGTATACTGGGCTTTTCTCTTAGCAAACACCGCTAGCCAGCCTTTGCCGTGTTCTGTGAATAATCTCATGGCTTGTCCGCTAACTTGTATGTGTCAAATGTAAGGATTGTTTATTGAAGATAATAATTGCCAAAGTAGGAGCACGTTGATGAAAAACCCAGTTAGAAATTTTCAGTGATTGAAGTTAAAGGTTAACGATAACGATGGTAAAATAGGAATGGTATTATGTTAATACTGTAGTTATAACTAACTTGCAATTAATGCCTTACTTTCGTTAAGAATCCGCTCCTGTAGGCTCAAAGAATTATTGTCAAATGGAATGCTGAGGACGCATTTGTTCCTCAGTTCTCCAGAAAACAGCTGCAGTCCTATGAGCGCCATGACACCGAGAAAGAAGAAAAACAAAACCAGGACATCGCTCAGTAGCTTCAGAGATCGGAGTAACGTGTTTACCATCGCACGGAGACCTTCAATAACAAAACAAGTTTGCTGTTATTTGAAAAGAAAAAGTGTTACAATCTTTTTTTACAATCGTAAAAATATACAACCATTTAGTTTATTTCCTTAAAAAGCGTCAAATATTTAGGGGTTTTCTAAGGGATTATTTAATGCTATTTCGCTATACCTCTGTAAAGAGTACCGATTATACACAGTTTGGATTGCAGTTACTGTAACAAGCAGTTGAAATTGGAGAGTTGGGGTTTTCGGAGGATGCCAAACGTGGTGTCATAAAGAAGAAGGGTGTAAGGTTCCTTCTTGATCCCCGAGAACTAGCGGAGGCTACTCAATTCACGACTAAAGTGGACTTACCTTTCAAGGCGGAAAATGTTCTAAGAGCTCGAAACACGCGGATGGTTCTGATTCCCGTTAAGTTCGCGATATTAGGTGCCACTGTGATATATCTGAGGGAAGAAAAACCTCACCATTTTAAAAGACAAATGTTGCTGCAAGTTTCAAAGGCATCAATAAACTTCAAACTGTGGAGATTTACTTTCTGTTACAAATACCTAACTTACCCCAATACTACTACTATGAAATCCAGCCAATTCCAGGGATCTCTGAGGTAGGCGTATGTATGAAAAATAAACCCGCGAGACAAAATCTTGAGAATCATCTCCGTCGTGTATATTCCAGAGAAAAAGTATCTTAAAGAAGAATGTTTCATTAGTTACCAATTACTTCATAGTCTTATTGTATCTGTAATCCTTCAGGGTCACCCAAAAACCTTGTTGGAATCGAAGCCTGAAAAAGGTGTGAAACCCTGCGTGGTTGGGCCAGACATAACATAGGCACATCATATGATCTCCCGGCCCTTTCCAACCCCAATAATCCATTAAGATGGTTTTGTTCAATTAACTTCCAGGTTTGCCAAGAATAGTAGAGGAATTTACTGATCCTTTAAAAAGGGTCAGCAACCTGGAATAAATCCTTTGTGGTGATAGATAAAAGAGGAAATCTTACGTTAATAAGAAAGGTACGAATCTCGTAACGTCACGAAACTCGCAAAGGAAAAATGTGAGACAGACCCGAACCCAAGGCGTCCTAGACTAGCGGTAGTCTAAGCTACCGACAAACTGGTGGTGAACGCGATAAAAGCCAGCATTATTCCTTTCATTGGTTTTTCTGTTGTCAGTTTAATTCACTTACTCGGCTTCCTCCGGTGCGCTTTCAACCACGAGAAACACGCAGTTAGCCAGAATGGTAAGAATAACAAATGACTCGAAATATCTCAAATTTCAGTCAAGGAAGGATTCATTGACTTTCTAGTCTCTTTAATTCATTTATTTTTCTGGATTCTGTTCCTTAATTTCTTCTATTTAGTCCAAGAGAAACTTTGTCGATCGCTTGTGGAATTATGGTCAGTCAACTAAATGGAGTCTGAGATACTATTTTCCCTTTAAAACCAAACTGGGTCTCGTTAATCTCCGAACTGATAAATGGCCAACGTGCACCTTATAGAAACAGCAGATTTAGGGCCTTTTAGAATCAGTTTTGGAGCAAGAGAATATGGTGGTTGTCATAGTAACAGCAGCTTATTAATTTAGTCTTCCTGATCTTTTAGTCATCATCGCGATCGTATTTTCTTTTCTTTCGTTCTTTAATATCATTTTCTGAGGGGTGATACAAACAAATCTCTCACCCTCGCCTGCTCTCTACAACCCTCTCCTGTAAGTTGTAGCAAGTATGATAAAAGCCAGTTCAACTCGATCATGTTATTTTGATAGAGCATGCTGAACTTTTCAAAGGATACCTATTGGTAACAACACTGATCGCAAACTGCCTGATGGGGCTAACAGGCTCCAAAAGACCCAGTGAAGGCGCCTTGTTGAATCTGTACACGTGATCAGCGCGTGATTTTCCTTGACGACGAATCACCAGGAATGTGTGGTTACAAGGCACCTAATAGAAAATTAAATTGATTTAGGTACTAGATACTTTATGTAACTTATTCAACATTCTGCAACGTGCAACGAGACAGCAGTTCTCTTAAAATTTTCTTAAATGTTTTTATTTCCAGACATTTTGTTTTTAGAGGGCTTTTTTCTCCTGAGGCAAGTTTTGCAAGTTTTGGCGACTTTTTAATGATGTTGTCACAGAAGATGACGTCATAAATGGTATGAGATCAACCCATTTCGCACTTTTGTAAATGACATAACATACTGAACCTCTCACTCTCATAGAGCCAATTATACTGAGAAAAATGTATATTAACTGGTGTTTTAACTTGGAAGGCTGTACCGGAGATACTGTGCTGTGACCATCAAATAAAACCTCTTGGACAATACAAAAAACCTCTTCTGCAAATGTTTAAACATGAAATTTGCCTTCTGTTTTTTACTTTTCCATTAATTGCACTTTTGAGTTTGTGATGGGTCAACCTTACTAAAGAGTCATAAACTGTAAAAACCCGAAACTCGGTATTATGACGATGAATTTTGCCGGTGCACTTGCAATAAGCGGCCTACAACACGAGAAAAACGACATGGCAGATCGGGTGGTTCCTAGAAAGTTTTTGTAACAAAAAAATGAAAACTAATGAATACGCTTCTTTGCAATTTTTAGAACAACAATTTCAACCTTTCCTGCTGCAAATTAGTTATCAGGACGGTAAAATGTGCTACACACCCTTCCAATGCCTGCATCAAAATCCACAAGCGGTTTTCCAATATAAAACGAAGGAACCCGAGCTGCAACGTTGTTGTTCTCCGAATCTTCATCGGCAACCATTCCCGGATCTTCAATTACTCCGTCCATATCATCGTCCTCGGTCTTAAACCGAACTCTCGGCGCCGAACATGTTTCTCCTCTGCAGGGATCTGCTTGCTCTTTCCCTTTATCGTCTGCCTTCTTAGTTTGGGCTTCTTTAGGGTTTTTACCTGTAAAAAACGATTGTTAATTTTATGGCACAACGTTAATTACGGGTCAGGAAAAGGCTGTTAGAGCTAACGTTGGGTTTTGCACTTGTTAATGCACGGAGCTTTGGCTTGTTTTTATGTGCAGCTGATCTGCGAATGAAACAAGCACCACGATATGGATTACGACGGACAAGTCATTTTTACATAAAACCATCAATTGTCTGGTGATCAACTGCACTGACAGCCTATGTTAACATTTAAGCCCATTTTTTTCACCAGATATGGCGTTTGAGCTACGAAGAAAGAATAAAATCGGGGAAAAAAAATCTTTTACGTCTAGGAATAGCCAAGAATGAGCAAAAAAGAAAATTAAGAGAACTCAAAGTTTCGTTGAGTAGTTTTGAGGAGGTGAGAACCTATCTGTGCGTTCTACTTCCGTGTAATCAAGCTGCATTTGCGTCAAACCTTTTCATATGAGATATATATTAAAAACAATCAGAAAAGCCGGCCAGAAGTGAGAAAAACTGTCTGCTAACGAGCACGGGTCAGCTCAGTCCAAGTGGCGGCGGATGCTGCACAGACATTACATTCTGCGATAAAGATAAATAATCCTTAGTATATCTTGCTAAATGAAAGAACAAAAGGAACAGGAGATACAGCTGAAACCTTCAAAGATCCCTTTGACCATGATCTGAGAGAAGTGATAATTGAGGAAGGTTATGCCTCATTGATGTATGGCCGATTTTAGGCTCACTGGCGACCTAAATCTTTAGTTACGTAATATATTATAGTTTCCCATGAATTAATTGCAGTCTATATGATAGTCTATATACATTGAATTCAATCAATGTGAAAGGTGTTTAAAACTTCAATAAATATATAATGATGTCTGCAGATTATCCTTGAGCATCTAAAAGACAATAGATTTAAATATCGCTGACTGCGTCTAATTATAGGCGGTAACAGTCCTAAAAATGATACGAGTTAGAAATATTAGTTGGGTAACTCAAACCATGCTACATTAAATTTAGACACCTCAAAAAATACATCATTGACTAAAATAACATTGAATTTAGTTCGATTTCAAAAAACTGTCTTGATATCAATCATCATTACTTAGTAGTAAAAAATCTATTTTTCCAAACGAGAATGCTGTAAATCTGCGGTTTTTTGTTTTCAGATTTTAAAATTTCATCACAAGAACATTATGTACTTATGGGCTCCCACCTGCGGGTAAAGCTACTCTAGACCTCAAACATCCGTGCTCAAGGCAAATTTTACGAGAAGAAGTAGAAGAAAAGTGCTGGTTGCTGATTCTTAACGAGTTCGATCGCATACGAAAATTATTCGTGTGTATGGTCTACACTGTAAAATACGGCGTCTGTTGCAAAGGAAATTGTTTGACAATTTCAAACTTCCACCATAGACAACTTATTTACGAGCCGTAAAAGTAATGATAACGATTTAAAGTTACAAGGCTGTGTTCTTGGAATCCGAAGGTGTAAATAAAAAGTGTATATTATGTGAAACGGAGAACATAAATAATTCTAATTGTGCTATCATAAGATAAGTTATTCTTGAAGGTGGATATTGCACTTGTCAGAAGCCACCATACAATTGACGCTAGGTGAATAAATTGCTTCTTTCAAATTGTCTCTTTTTGCATTAAATAACACCACATATTGTAAAACATTAAATCTAGCTCAGCAAACTACGTAATCACAGCCATCAAGATTTCATTTCGATTTGATTGTGTTATTAAAGACTTCCATTAGTGGATTATTAGGATGGCCTGTATGCTGTAATAGATTTTACATGAAATTTGTTCGCCAGATCCTAAAATCTGGTGATGTTCGTTTTAATCAATTTGGCAAATAACAGTTTAACATGTAGCAAGGTTTTTGGAAGAATTAATTGTTGCTATCAAAACACAAGCTTCGAAAAATCTTTTTATCGAACGTGATAAATTTTTGAAAAACAGAAAGATAGTAAAACTTTTAATAATACAAACCTATGAGAGAGCTCTTTACGAACATGTTGTCGCAAAAGAAAAAATGACGTTTCTACCCTTGTCGACCAGCGGGACCAACTCCAATATATTTACTTACTGTGGACATATGAAACACTGTGAACAACAACTCTGAATTAATCGACGAACTCGTGTCATTTTTGACAGCCTCTACCTGCCTGCGGGCTCATAACTTATTGATTTCAACATTACGTCATGCTGTATTATTTCAGCCATGAACTTGGTATCCTCTCCTTCTGCTAATCGTCAAAGAACGACAAGGCACAAATTTGGCTTTCCTCCACGTCAATAAAGAATTTGTTTTTAAACCCAAGAGTATCTCCGGTATGTCTCTCTTGATAGTATAAAATATATACATATATAGGCAAAGAAGAAGACGAAGAAGGGGCTGCTTACTGGAGAATGTTTAGTATTTAGCTAGTCAAACAGAGAGTAACCGAACCGTCTTAGTCTATGAAGATTTCCGATCAATTGTTAAACAGAACAGTCTTCGTCGTTCCCCAAAGCTGCAGCCTTACAGCCGAGCAGCGTATTCCCCGAGTTGACACATATGGACTCACTGTGGAGTGCGATTTGGGCAAAGTTGAAATAGTCAGAATAGTTATAAAGCGCATTAAAGCTTCTGAAGAATAGGAGGATTTATGTGCGATTGAAATAAATACTTCTGACTGCACATTGGGCGTAAAGCTGTCGTTTCCATGTATTTCGAAGAATTATCATCAAAACGTCCATTGCAAAATTACATTTTATCATAGCTAGAATATTCGCCTAATGAAAGTCTTATGAGTGCTCTTCAAACTTTGCAAGTGCTCGATATCTCGACATACGCACAGCTGAAGCATGAACTAATTGTTTTGAGCAAACAGGTCGGTTCACGGTTTGGGCAAATGGTAAGCAAAATTCAAGACTGGTAAATTTCGTCCTGGAACGGCATTTACCATTTGTACAAATCAGTTCCATTACCGAAAAACGACAGTGAAGGCCTCAAATTAAAGATGGCTTTCAAGAAATTGAACCCAAATTTCCGTTTGGAACATTCCGTCCGTAAAAACAGGACTACCTTTCCAGATGTTCGATTGCTTCCGAAAAGGTTCCGCTGGAAGACCCAAAATATTGTATCCCATTTACTTTCAACCAGATTTTCTGGAAACATTTTGTAAATGATAAACAACGTACCTGTAATTCTTTGCTGTATCCATCCAAAACGGAGAAAAAAAATTTAAGTACGAAGGTATACGATCAC
>BOPM01000145.1:553457-593338 GCA_022179025.1 Porites australiensis | reverse complement strand
AAAAAGGGCGTTAATAAAGAAGCCAAGAGTATAATGGCGGGAACCTGGAATGCAAGGGGAGGGAGGCGGGAGGTTTTCGACCCCTCCTTTTTTCTCCCCCCCCCCCCCTACGCTCCCAAGACAGGGTTATTTTGTGTACTCTGCTAGTCAATCAAAACAAAGAATTTCGCCTCATTTTTCCTAGCCAGAAAATAATTAACGTTAATTCGGTTTTGTGCAAGACAATACACGCAAGTTTCTCTTTCGTTGCATTATTGACTCGTAATACTGTATATCGGTGTATGATATCTACCATAACACTGAATAAGGTGTATTTCCTGCACCTGTTGCTTATTATCAACAAACAGTTTTTATTTTTTTTAATAACAATTCTGCCACATTTTTAACAAAGAACCTAAGAACTTGCGCGTAAGAATGGTATACAAATATAGGAAAGGAATGTTGATTCTGAAAGTCAGTTTTAACAACTGGCTAATCTAGCTTGAGATGTTTACCGCGCGCGATACGACAGCCAGTTACTGATGTTTTTCAGTCTGGCAAACTCGCTTCCTGTTTTTAAGAGGATCAGTAAAATTTGCGTGACAGCTGAGATGTGTGGCGCATTTCATCATGAATAAAATATGGGCTTGTGGTTCACGAGTTTAAATAACCACGATCGGGTGAAAAAGAGAAGTTTTCAATCGATATGACATGCCGAACTGTCTGTCACAGATATCAATTAAATGACATTGCAATGCCAGCGGCATTTTGCCTTATCACGCGCATAGACGACGTTCGTCGTATTATTTTGATGCCTCACATGGTAAAGTAGATATATATATATATGTATACGCCTCGTGACTTAAGAAGGACAGTCACCAAATAATTTTTAGGTTGAGTGAGCGTTGGCTAGGAAATTCCCACTGGACAATAATGGAGGCGTTTCTTTCTGCCAATATTAACAGTTCGGGATGTTCTACCAAACAAATACTTGTAAGAACTGAATGCACTTGCGGTGTGAGCCATCATTGGTCGAGAAATTTGATTTTAAACGAAGCCAACTTCTTGGAGACCGCAAATAATTTTCCAAGTCAACACCTAGAAAGAAAATCTATTTTAGTGGGTACGGGGTAATCCAAATATGAATTAAGAACTGCCATGAAATTCATTTAGCTCTCTGACAATGAGGAAGCGTAACCGAGGATAAAAATACTTCGAATTGGTGGAAGGATTTTGGTTTTTTTCTTGTGATCAAGTTCGACCAGACTTAAGAAAGGATTACCTCATCAGGTACTTGTTAAATTTTGTTATATTTTCGTTTTTATTTTTCACTGCAAGACTTATTTGTTTCAAAGCCTAATAAGAATACGCCTATGGTCTGAAATGATCACTGCTTTGAGCGAATGAATGGGCAAGCCCAAAACAATATACGGACTGTCCAACTTTTCTTACTTTCTTTAAGGAGATTTTTTCGAGAAAAAAAGAGATGTACCTCGAATTTTTCTCCGTTATTATGCCGTAAGCTTTTTAGGCCAAACAAGTAAATTCATCGTCTTCACAAAATTTGAAAGCCGAGATCGCAAGTTTTTTTGGAAAAGTACTTTCAATTGATGATCGCTAAATTTAATGAGGAACAACTTTGTAGGGTCGACAAAAAAATCATGTTTATTCATCTACCGTCCCTTTCTCTGATAAAGACGAGTCCGACATTTTTGGAAATTGCATCTGAAAAGCAGCTTTGTTTATCTATGAAATGAAAACCTTTCGTTCAGATAGAAAAAGTGATTTGAATGTTTTTGCCTTGACTCCCCTAATTGTGTTAATCAACCACAAATTGGGATCTTTACCGATAAATTTAGGTCGCTTCGGATAGTTTTATATTCGGCGGCGGTGATTCCCTTCAGAGCAATCCAATTCTTAAGCATATCGACCAATCAAAGCCAGTCTTCATGATTTTTTAAATAAATAGCCTAAAATTCGTTTTTGTAACAACGGCAAACCAATTTCTTTTCTAAAATGACTCCTCCTTCAACGTAACAAAATTGATTAAAGTTAGTGATGGACAACGCAAAATTTGACTGAACTGAATGGATTTCCAATTTTTATCGCCCGAAAAGCCTGTTGTTTCTTGTCTAGTTTTTACTTTCACTTACATCGAGAAAAATTAAAGTAGTTTTGATTTAAATACCTTCAGTTGGTTAGTTTCAGATATAAGGTTTCTTGATATAGTTTTTTCTTATTGATAATAGATACGGGATAAATTAGGTTGCGGAGCACCGACAACCTACAATGAAAGGGTTTTACCTGGTATTGTATTGGCTCAGCAATTATTTGGGCAAAACCTTTCGAATAAAGGTAAACACAAAAAAGTATAAAAAATATAAAATATCAAAGATTACTTTTGACTTTAAGAAGAGAGGGACAGCCAACAAAGAACAGCCGATGCAGCTGGAGAGACCGGAAAGAGAAGAGAGTCAATACATATCTCCTCAAAAGATAATCATCTACAATCTCTCTCACTCCCCAAGTACCGAGCGAGAACCTGTAAACGTCTTCCAAATTTGGTCAACAATGCAGTTTTTTTGCACATGACGTCATCACGCCCGCCATATTGGTGTTCCAAACCAGTCTTTTTGTTATGTAAACAATTTCTTTTGTTGCTATTAATTTACATAGCTGCCACTGAGCCACGCGAGTCAAAACGGTTAAATAGGTGGTTAGGTAGGGAGAATAATAAAGGTTAATATTGTTATCACGTTACTACAACAACAGCTTCGCGAATATGACCCCGGAATTTGACTTTAAACGGAGGCGTTGAAGATTTAATTCCATCGTCCTTTTTCGTGACTTCCTCTCCTTTCAAAGTTACTTGAACAAAAAAAATCCGATTAATTCTGCTTTGTGGAAACCCAATTCTCGAAAGCACTTCAAAGTTTAATTTTAGGATCTCATTCTTTTAGGCATTTCTGGAAAGAAGCAGGGTGGGTGGAATTACGACAAAATTTATAAATGGTTTCCGTTTATTTTTCGTTTCGGGAGAGTTTGCCTTGCGATTTAAACGCAACAGCCTACATGCATTCCTTATATCCCAAGTTAGCCAGGCAGGAGGCGTTGATGTTAAATGTTTTTGATGTGCTTGTACACACTAAACGCCAAATGCCAATCGAGGCTGTCAAAAAAGGTTTATGAGTTTCAATGCGGCTTCCTTTTATGGTCTTTTGTCCACGACGTTACAGCCTCGATTTCACGGAAAGAAACTGCTCCTATTGAAGTTAATTTACCAGCAGACAGTGTTATACTGGGAACCATATTTTTTCGAATACCGCGGTATAGATTTATTAGCACGGTTAAGTAGAGCTTTAATTTCACAAAATTATGTTTCAATTTTGCAAGGGTTTTAAAGCTTCATCCATCTCTCCAGACGCACTTTGGATAATCATGCGCAAAAAATTCAATCCTCCTTTAAACAATGTGTTTTGTTTTTAAATGAAAGAAAACATGTCATCAAAATAAATTATCATAAAGGTATTAAAGCAGCTGACAATTTCTAGACATTCTTTTATAAGTAATATGGAGAAGCTCTCTTCTGTCCTCAAAGGAAAGATGAGAATGTAGATGTGGCTTCATTTCCAATAATAAAAAAATAATACAAAATTGTATGTTACATGATTTAACCAGAATTGTTCCAAATATTCCCTGATCATGATTGAGCACCAGAATGCACTAGACCTAAAGTTGTAACAAATTAATTCTGACGAGGAAGTTAACAATTGTATCTGGGATGGTAAACTACACACATTTGCCATGTTTAATCTTAGTTCTCCATGGTCAGTGATCGTTAGCTTTTATGAGCAAGTAACTTTCATTGCTTTGTGAGTTCGTTTTGCATTGTTATTTGAAATTTACCCTGTAAACTTTACAGCAACGATAACCTCACAGCTCGTAAGCACTATAATTTAGGTGCGAAACTTCTGCTTCGCGTTTTGACGCAATCACTAAGCGAAACCGACGCTGCGCTAATAAGTAGCAGATATCAGTAGCTTATCAGCGAACAGCATGGACTTGAAACAGTGGGAGCTACTGAAGATTGCATAAGGTATGGATTGAGAATCCGTTATATGTGATCTTTAACAGAAAAAGAATTCAGATTTTTAAGCAACTAAGGTAAAATAAAAAAGATAAAAACATTTTTAACTAAGCTAAAATAAATTGTTACCTACTTGAATTCTTCGCAATTTTGAACACTTCGTAGCTTTCACTGCGAAATGACCGCAGATGAGGCCTTGTGAGTCATCTTTTTACTATTTGAAAGGCAATATTTTATTAGGGCGAAAGAAAATGCTCAGTCGCGGAGGTCGGTACTTAAAGATAAATTGTGCATCGCGATCATAAAGTCTTTTTCAGCTCCACCAACCGCTGATTGGCTAACATGTAGAATTTAGGCTATTACACTTAATTGACTTGTTCAAATGGCTTCGGGGCAACCTATAAATGTTTAACTTGGGCGGTGCATTGAGGATTCACATGTGTTTTAAACTGTAATATTCAGTAAGCCCTTATATCTGCTTACTAAAACACTATGACGGCCTTTTGTAAAGAAGCATTTAAGATCCTGGCGTTACCTACGATTGCTGAATTTAGTTACAACTTTACGGCCAAGTAATTATGTTTGGATGCCGGAGCCTCTTGACTTCGAAACTTCCTGACTTTTTAATATCCAAGATCTAAAAAAAGCAATGTATCGAGAGCCAAGGACAAATTGAGCTGTAAAAACTGGACATTACGTAATGCTTCTTGAATTTTCTTTTTTAAAAAAATAAAAGGTTTCGATACACTTTCGCTGAACAATAATTTAGCGCCGTTGGGCAATATGCAGTCGCCTTTCGCAGCTCCTATTATTATCTGGATTAAATAAACCAGTCTTAAAGCTTCATTGAAAAACATATTGGTTTTAAGCAATTAGAGCTAATCCCTTATTTTGAGTTTTACATGCTGGACAAACTATTTAATTACTTCCATAGACATAAATCAAAAATGTTTTCAGTGATCCACGTACGTGTCAGGTTTCTGATAAATCGGCCTTCAGCGAGTCTCCTTATTCTTAATACATTTGACAGAAGATATGCCATAGGCATCATTTTGGTTTTCACTTATTAAAATTCGATTTAATTGTGCTTCTTTTGGTTGAAGTGATAAGATGCAAGACTGGAAAAATGTAGTTAGTTCTTTCGTTGTTAAAACATACCTTTGGCGATCGTTAGCAGGTTCCGATCAGAGCTTTAATATGAAACGTCTACCAAAACATATAACGAAAATTATCCCCGCTAAAATAATGCAGAAATTGTCACCTAAAATGGATGCAGAAAATTTTCATGACGCTGTTATGTTCTACGACTGCAGCTGAACTTCTACGCCTAAACGAAATACTCTCGAACTTAATAACATTTACTACGCGCCGAGAAACTCAGTAATTTGCCACCTGCTTGCAATGTAAGTCTGGGCGCGCATTAAAAGATATCCGTGTTCAGTAAGTTTTGCACATGAATAACATAAGCTTTTCTTTGTCTAAATGCATTACCAGCTGTACCATCAAATTGTTGCTTTGCCACCGATTGTAATGTTCAAGACTATTGTGTGAGAATAACCAGGTTAAATCCTGAAAGCAGATCATTAATTTTTTCGAGTTTTAGGGCTAATGATGACTCCGTTTTTTTTTACAAGCGTGGGTATTAACGTTATTTGTGCTGCTCTAACTTGTAATACTTTCTTTTCAGTAAAATCAGCTTATTATTGTGTTGTGTTGCTTATAATACTATACCCAGCTGAGTTTTAAGATGCACAGTATAAAAGGTTTCGTGACTAAAGCAACCAATGGTTTAAGAAAATTGTCACGAGAATAATTCTAGTGAAAGTTAATTAAAAGGGTACTTTTCTAATGGTTTCAAAAAGGAACAATAATGGAAAGTTCAGATCTTTTATTTTAAAAATTTTAAGACCGAGTGAAATCGAGATAATGTAAGTTTACATTTTTTTAATACAACATTAAACCAGTCTATCTTTTCCCATATAAGCAAAGTGAAAAAATAAGGCTGAACATGAATGTTCTCTAGCTTAATTTTTTATTTTTTCTAAATCGAAATTTGCTACTGTTGTAATAAATCAATAAAACTCGTAAAAAAAAAAAAAAACAAGTGTGGACCTATCAAGATAAGTTGCTGAAACAGTTTAGTATTAAACTAATCTACTTCTGTGACTGTGCTTTTTCATTAATTCATCTAATAATATTTATTCCTTACACATGCGCAAATGAAATCTCAGGGCAAAAGCCAAGCTCGGTCCCAGGGCCCTCTCCTACTCGTTCCCCCGAGCAAGAGAGGGAACTAGCAGGACTCTTTATACTGCCTTTGCTCGATTCTTTTGGAAAAGGAACTGAGCACTTGAATATGGATTTATATGAACTGAATGTTAATAAAGGCAACTTCAACTTTTTTCCACTAGAAGTAATTAATTGGGGGAAAAACTGTGACAGTGCAGACACATGATTAACCCTGGCGTCGCGGAGACAGTTACAGAGCTATTTGATTGACTGATCGGAACAAGCGGCAGGTTCCAAAATAATTGGCAGTGCCAGATACGTATTGATCGATACAAATTAGAACATAAAAACGGGTTGATCGAGGAAATATGATATTACCCTCATCCATATTTGAAAATCTATTCTGATTACAATTCAAGTTTAACTGAGAAGATAGACACCAACAGCGTAACATTGGAATTCGAAATCTAGAAAACTCGTTATCTGCGAAGGGACGAAAATGTAGGAGTAACGAGTTGGCAGGAAGAACAAGACTGGTTATCAAACTTCTATATGCTTTAGCAACTAGAGCCTCCCCGCAAAATATTAGAGACCGATTAAACCGGTCCTTCTTATAATGGGTTCTATTGTTTTCGCTTCATATTTATGGAAATACCTCGGCTATTTATCTTTTTACGCGACATGTCAAGCCTTAGTAAACCAAAATGCATTGTAAGGCAAGATTTACATGACGGAAATGAATTTGACCGACTTTCAGATCATGTACCCGCGCTGTTATATTGTCGAATCTTTCCTTTTTTTGTTCTCCTCTTCCCGTCTCCCTCACTATTTAAACGCCCGAATCAGACTTAGAACACTTGAACCGATGACGCTGGAGAAAGTTTGCATGCCGGTCTAAAATCAAGAACCGCGGATGACATGAGAATTTGATCCCCATGTTAAATAATTCTTGCTTCAAACTGGTAGGAAAATCATCTTATGCCTGTCTGTCCAACTCATGTTTGGAGTTATTCACATGTTTCCCTAATCTGATTCCGATTCTGAATAGTACGTGTCAATTCAGCACTTGGACAGAATCACAGACTGTATCAGCGAATCAGAGCGGTACTAGGTTAGATAGGTCTCCATGCTAATTAATTCTTACATTAAACTGTTAGGAAAATCATCTCATACCTGTCCGACTCATTCTTGGAGTGTAATTCCCTAATCTGAGTCCGATTCTGAGTCATACATGTCAGTTCAACACTTGCACTGAATCAGAGACTGTATCAGAGAATCAGAGAATCAGATTTAAACTCAAGACCGGTACCACTTTAAATCGGTCTCCATGTTAATTAATTCTTGCTTCAAACTAGTAGGAATTTCATCTAATACCTGCCTGTCTAAATCAGGTTTGGAGATGTTGACATGGCTCCCCAATCTGAGTCTGATTCTAAGTCATACTTTTCAGTTCAGCGCTTGGACTGAATCAGAGCGGCTCAATATGACTTTTAAAATCAGTTTCATATTAACAGATTAGCAAGCATTTGTCTTACCAGTCTCGTGAATTCAAGACCTGGAAAATTTTTACACTGGTCCTATCGAGCTGTTACAAAGTGTCCATGGTCACCGCGTGGATGCACACTTTGAATGAGAATTCTATTGGCCTTAGTTTAATTACTTATTGAACATTTAAGGCGGCGAAAATTTTAACTCTATTCTTGTTCTATAGACGAAGGTATGCTTTAAGAAAGAGACCTGAATGCCAACGAAAAACTCATCGAACTGTCATAATATCGCTGGACATGAAGCGAAATAGTTGATAACAATCTAGCGAAGCCGCGACAGCTGATACTGGAGTTTAACATGAATACTGTAATCATCAATGTTACTTAAGACAAAACAGTGCAACTTAAAAACTAAAGCAACTAAAATTATGTTTTTTCATTTCATAAGAATTAAATACTGCGTATAATGAATTTGCAATAATTATCATCCTACACTTACCAAAATGAAACTTAGAAGTGGCGATAATCTATCAAGGCCGAAGTGATTTCATTGTTTAAGAGATCCGCTACAAATTCCATTATTGTTATTGAGAATTCAGTCATGTTTTCAAAATCTACAAGATGTTGATACCAATGCTGAGGAACATTAGCATCTTGATTATTTTTCTTGAACTTTGAAGTCAAACACTCTACTTGAATTTTAAAGATAAACTCTTTACCACCAGATGTTTGAGTCATGAAATTGTAAATATTTGACATTCGTTCATTTAAGCGTTTGATTGAATTCTTTTAGATATCCAGTCTGCTAAAGTTAAATTATGTGCTTCAACTCACAGCGGGAAATTTGAAACAATACAAAGGCTCTCAATTTCCAACTTATAACGACCTTGGCGAAAACTACCAAATCATATATGGAATTTTCATTTTCTCATTTGGCTCGTGGGCGTCGTAAAATTCTTTTACCAAGGAATCTATAGCACAGTGATTGATAAAAAATGTGGTGTTTAGATAATCGCCACATCGTTGTTGATATGTATAATCTCTATGGGGAATCGATAAAATGTATTACTCATGCCGAATCCAAAAACGAATAGGAAGATTTATTTTACCATGATAGACATTTTCACTGTTTAAAATTGAAAAGTTAATAACGAGTTGCGAAGGAAAAGGTATATTAAAAAACAAATCACTTTCCTACAAGTCAGCTTTCACAATTCTGCGGCTATTGTAAAGCTCTGATTTCATGATTGCGAACGGATTTAATTGAACAAAAACAGCCCGGGAAACGGCTCAACAAACTGGCTCTAACGGTGAATATTTCATTTATATGTGATGTGTCGCTTGATACCATTTAGAGCGTAATGAGTTTTCAAATGTGTGTACGCTCAATATCGTCTATATTACAACAGCTTAGACGTCAAACAGTAACGAGCGCTGTTATAGATACAAAGGAAAAGCGGTAACTCAAAATAAGCTGGGGTCTGTGAAGAACAGTGGTCTCATCGACGAGAAACTATGATTTATCTACACACATTGCTTACTACATCAAAAGCATGAAATAAATACTCACTACATTCAATACATTCACTAAAAAGGAAGCTAAAATTCCTGAGCTCAGCCTTAAGTTTTTGTCTCACAGGCAAAATTTCAAGAGAATTTTTTTCAACGAGAAAAAGTGGAAACTTCAAAACGAAAAGAAAGTCGGAAGAAATTCGGGCTATAACTGGATTCGAACCCTCGACCTTTTCAATACCAGCAAAGCAGTCTACCAAATTGAGCTAACAAGCCAACTAAGAGCAAATCATTGAGTTGGTTTATCCTCTGTTACTCAGTTATTCTAGCTGCATTAACAATCAGATTTTGACCTATTCCTCTAGGGTGGCCCAAAAAGAATATTTCATTGTGCGGAACTATATCACTTGTTTGATTTTTTTTTTCAATTTTTCTGTCAGCGACTGGGATTTAGATGTCAGGGAATGCTATTTAGACCAGAAACTGTACAACATGCTGACCGGAATTGAAGACAATACTTCTCTTACTGACGTCAGCTCTCGTGACAAAATAACACCGAGTTCTCGGAGGCGAAGAAAGGTGGTGACGTTTGCTAGCATGGCAGAGTTAGCTGAAATACAAGCTCTCGCGGCATGCGAAACCGATTCACAGTGTTCAGAAAGCGGAAAAACACCTTCTCTCGACGAAACGACATTGCAAGCACTGCAAGATCCAAGACTTTTCTTGAATATGCCATTAGAGGATTATGACGCCACATGTGGTAATGTGAGTACCGCTGTGCCTAAATACTGCAGCAGGCTATTAATTGAGTTCATTCACAAGGCACTCAGACAGTCCGACATATCGTTTACCATTTCGCTTTGTTACCTTTCGCAAGGGCTTTTCCAGGAAAATTCCAAGAAATTTGCTTGTTTTTACTTTTTAAAGAATTTATCAGAGACGATGTCTCATGGGTATATAGTCCAAAAAAATCTTTAACATGCTCCACAATCACTGAAAGAAAGTTCCTTCAAAACTTCCGCATTTTATATCAGCATATTCTAACTTCTGTGGAAACTTTGGCAGATTCGGTAAAGGAAATTGAAGACAACTCCCGCAAAGTATGCTTGTGTCTCAGGTTTTGTTCATACTATACCCGATCGCATTTCGCAATACACAATAAGCTTTCCAGTACAGTAAAGATCACCTATCCAATATGTAACTCTCCACTTTTAAGATCGGCGCGCGCAGCTTCGCTCCGTTACAGAAATCGCCCCGAAATCACTGTTACGAGTGAACAAAAGCTCTATCTGGTATGGTTTTCGTGCCGGCGCAAACACTATCCGATATAATGTGAATATAGCCCAGTAAACTCAAACTACAAGGCAACATCAACGAAAAGAAAAGCTATAAAAAGTTAACAGCTTTGATCTGGGTAAAAACCGTTTTTTTTTCCTCTCTGTTTTTCCATTCCTTTTCTTTAATGTGTGTAATACCGTTGCTAGAACCTTATGTAACATGTTTCTTTTTAGGTACCTGCCGATGACACTTTCCTCGTTTTACGACAGCATGGAACAAATTCTCTTGCACATCAAGTATTTCGATTTAATAAAGCGCGCTCGTTGTGGCTTTTTGGACCTCTACAACCTCTCCGACTGTGGGCCATAAGTTTGGTTACTAATCAGTATCCTTTTGTCAGTTGTATGCAAAAAGAGGGTACAATGTCTAAATCAGTGTTAGCGCTTTTATGAATGCTAAAGCACGATCATTTTTTATTAATTTTTCCAAAAATGAAACCGGAAGCAGTGGGGACATGCAGTGAAACTTTCGCTTTTTTAAAGTGCTACACGATTGATAAATCTTTATTTCGCAGTATGAGCAACAAAATTGTCGCCAAGTTCATCATTGAAAAATCATTAGCCTTGGTTGTCAATGCCATTTTAGAAATCAATTTTATTATATCGCTGTCCTTAACCACAATGCTTTTTCAGATATTTTGAGCTGCTTGTGATTATCGTCATTCTCATAAACTGCGTCTTTTTGGCTCTTAAACATCCTCCTGAGGAAATAGAGTAAGTCGCTTTATTGTGAAATTTTCCTTTATAACGGGATAATGAATAGTTTAAACAACTGGTTTAGCAGTCACATCTGCTGGAAATAATACTCTGAAAAAGGTCAGTTTCTATTTCTTTTGTGAAATACCGTTTAGCGTCGTCCAAAGTAAAAGATCGCCACCGCACCCCGCGTCCAAAAGCAAAAACTGCTGCAATTGGACTAGTCTCCCTCGCAGCCGTTTTTTGGCTGTCACGCAACGCTCCTCCGCTCTTTTGGGGGAGCGTTGCGTGACATCCAAAAAACGGTTGCGAGGGAGACTACAATTGGACCGACAAAACGTAGAAATTTCTAGAACTGGTGAGCGTTATGATGTAACGATTGTTCCCGACTAAGGGCACAAAATTCCTTTCAGAGGAGGAAGGCAGAAAAATCCATGAAGTGGTTAGCTCTAGAAGTACCACCTCCGGATAACTGTGTACCATTGTTCCTGTACTTTATAACGGGCAGCAAGAAACCTTTTTCATGCACATAAATAACATAAAGGGACTTTAAACGGAGAAGACAGAGCTTATTGATCGCTTTTATAATTCTTTGAATAATCCCTACCGTCAATTTTCAGACGGAGACAAGAATTTTTTGCAGCATTTCTTCAGTACTTGAACTCCTATTTTCATTGTTTAGCTTTTTTTTTTCAGATACGTCTTTACGTCAATTTATACAACAGAGATGCTCCTTAAGATTGTGTCTCGTGGATTTGTCCTTCATTCTTACGCATATCTTAGAGATCCATGGAACTGGCTGGATTTTATCGTCGTTGCTTTAGCGTACGTAGAGTTAACTTGTCTTTAAACAAAATCTATGATAAAAACGACAACTCTGCTTACTTAATGAATTTCTCTCTTGATAGATACATTACAATGGCTCCAAACATTGCAAACTTCACGGCCATTAGGACTGTCCGAGTTCTGCGAGCACTTAGGACTATATCTGTCATATCAGGTAAGTTTAACAAAGTTTACTGTTTGTTACCTAACGGAAAAGCTTTCTGACAGACAGACTCACTGACTGACCGACCTACAAAGAGACTTTTTTGCGGATGCGAGTCCAGACTGTCTATAGAATGCTTCATTTTCAAACAAAACCACCATCAACAAATGAAAATCTAGGTCAAGCTTCTCAGCCTAAACAAAGAAAAAAGCAAAGGCAGCAAAGCAAGCGATTTTCGGGTTGTTGTTGCTTTTTAATTCATCTTGACTAAGTTATATTCTCTAGTTTAGTGTTGACTTTAAATTTTGCTCAACGTTTCTGGGCAAAGTGGGTAAAATAAACGGTAATCTACACGAGCTGCTAAATTGCTTCAAAGCGTTATACTTGAAGTTTAGGCCTGACAAACTCTCACTTATAGATAGAACAGTGGTCTGTGAAATGAAAGAACATTTTTTTTTGCAAACGTTCTTTCCTCTTAGGTCTCCGTGCGATGGTAAACACGTTACTACGATCTCTCAAGCTTCTAAGTGATGTGCTGGTTTTGTTTCTCTTCTTTCTTGTTGTCATGGCTCTCATCGGACTGCAGCTTTTTGTAGGAGAATTAAGGAGCAAGTGTGTGCTTAACGTGCCCTCAAACCTGACTGTAGACTTAATGGAATACATTCGGAATGAAAGTAAGCACTTGGTCATGTCAACATTGAGTGGTTTTCAATTAGGTGTCATTACATTACGCTGCCATTCATAACAAACACACACCATCAAATAAAACATGCCCCGGACAACAAGCTTGGTTAAACGCATGCAATAGGCTTATAGGCTTCCTTTGTTTTGATTGGCTGAAAAAGTGGTGCAAAATTTTTTAGCCAGTCATTAAGCTTAGCAAGGCAACACCAAAACAGCGTCAAAATTACTCTCAACATTGAAATAAAAATGTTCAGTTTACGTGTGGATATCAATTTTGGATTACCTTTCACCAAATGGACAAATAGACTTAGCGGCAATGCATAATTAAGCTTAAGAAAACTAACTTCTCTTTTAAGGTGTTTGGTATTTGCGTCACGGTGAGGCAGTGATATGCGGGAACTCATCCTGGGCTGGGTGAGTTTAAAGTCTACTTAGAAGGATAAGTCGGTGTGATATCTTATCTCTAATTAGGATTATTACGTAGTAAATATACTAGCAATAACCAAAGGTTGCGGAGTGCGGGCGTCAACGATCGAAGGTCAAAACGCTTTTGCTCTATCGCTGTGCTGTGCGTAAGTTTCACGTGAAAGAGAGTCAAAACACGCGTGATCAGATTACTAGTGATAGAAGGTCCAAACGCGCGGGATCAAATTGCGTTCTGTGCATTCCATTCATTCTTAGTGGAAGTCCAAACGAATGCTGGCTACATACATGAGACGCACGCGTAATAACAACCTGAAGATTAGGATTGCGCGCTTCTCTTGTCGCCCGCAATATCAAGATGTAACCAAGCTAAGCAAATCCTTCACTGCATTAGTTGACTCGTTTCTCTCTCTGCATAAAATCTCGTCACAAAAGCTTACACGAGAGAACATCTTTGTACACCTCAATGCAATAAATGTTAATTATTTCTTCAGGTCTTGTCCAGCTAATTACACCTGTATGGCCAACGCTGGACCCAACCCCGATCATGGCTTCACCAGCTTTGATAACATTGGATGGGCTTTGCTGATGGCCTTTCAAATTCTTACAATGGATTACTGGGAAAACCTTTACAACAAGGTAATCAAACAGGCTCCAACCAGATGTATGTATTTTTCTATCACATGAAAACAATTTCGGCAATAAGCAGGTCATGGGTTATTACGAAACAGTGTTCGTCGAATTCTGTAAATTGATTAAACGGAATGTATGTCTGTCTTTCATCACTGGCTTTAAAAAATCTTTCAGTATTAAGGACCAGTGTTACTTTTAGCGCCCTCACTTTGGTTATTAAAACCAAGGTTATGATGTTATATATTATTTTCGCCATCTCTTATCCTTTAATTCCATCTCTTATTCTATAATTCTTGGCCAGCTATTTTACTGGTTTAGTGCTAAAACAATCACTGACTCTCTTTATCAATCCGCTGAAGAGTAGGATATTTGCCTCCACTTCAGTTATGGAATAAATGCTCGCTGTCTAATTCATTAACCACAGGTAGTCAAGGCGCTTGGTGTGTGGTATGTATTCTACTTTGTCATTACCATTTTCTTCTGCTCCTTCTACCTCCTCAATCTTGTCCTAGCTGTGGTATATATGTCCTACGAAAAAGAAATGGAATCAACTGAACAGGAGGTTAGTCGACGACGGCCAAAGTCGTTTTATTTGTTAATAAGGCTAATACGGCAAGAACTAAACAGACCACTGAACTAGTAATAATGGTGATTTTTTTTTATTTAAACACATTTTTTTCTGGCGAAGTTTACCCCAAGAGTAACAGAAACACACCGAGAGGGCTCACTTCGAAATATCATTGAATACAAAAATGACAATAAATAGTAATTGGTCAAAAGCGGCAGCAAAACAAACAATGTATTTAAGGAATTCTAACAGATGGAACGTACATATTTACGTATTTTCCTGAAATCTCCTTGATTGAGATATAACAGACTAGACATACATATACGTATATCACTCTTTCACTGTTGAATTTTGTCAATGTGCTACGACAAAGCTCATCAGTTACTTGTTCAGACCAAATGTTTAGATCATTGGTCAGAATTGTCTTTTTCCAAGTAAAGAGCTAGAAATCGACGCCTTTACCTGACACCAATTTTTAAAAGAATTGTTGTTGAGCGTGAATGTGTTTTTATGTGTTTTGAGCAAACACAAAAATGGAAAAAAATGAAGCCTACCCGAGTCTTTTTTTTTTTTTCATTTGGCCAACCACGAAGATGGCTAGAAAGCTTTTCAAAGAGTTGAGGATTGCACATGTTAGAGTAATTTCAAGATATCGTACTTCCTCGCGTTTTAATCGTCCTCGGTAATGACCGATATTCTTATACTAAGAACTATTACTAACCTTCTCTGCCTTTATTTGCACTTTGCTTTCTTTTTCCAGGAGAGGCGAAAAGAGCTCATGAAGAAAACCGCTGCCTCATACACTGCAGACTCTGGCACCCTCAAGAACCTCAGACCTTTGAGGAAGCTCCGTAAGACGAAAGAAGCGATGGTTGAAGTAACACAAACCGCATGCATTGTTACTGACGTTCCTGATATTGAAAATGAACATAAACGTAATCAAAAAACGCTCGTTGAAAGAGTGTGTGACTGTTTTCGTTATGTGAACACAAAATGCGAGTCCTGTTTGGGCAGGATACCGTTCGTAAAGTCTCTTCGGAAACGTATGCACACTGTGGCTGAATGTGCAGCTTTTGACGCAGTTATTATAGGAGTTATAATGCTGAACACCATTGTGCTAGCACTTTATCATCATGGAATTGAGAAGAAGTTCGAGAAAGTTCTGGATTTATGCAACATGGTATGAAGAATACTACTAAGTACTGCGTTAGCTGACCCACTTTTGTTTTATCCGTAATATGTCGGGGGCGGTTATAGAAACTAGACGATAATTTAAAATAATACAAATTACTAATATAGCAGCAGCACTGATCCACATATAGGAGTTGGTATTTGAGGAGAGGGGAAAAAACTCTCTTAGCCAGGAGACAAGAAGAGAATTAGCAACAAAATCAACCCACGTATAGCCGTTATGGCGTCGCCGAGCTCGGGATTCGATCCCGGTTCACATTGGTGGGAAACTGATTCTCTCACCACTGTCTTGCTATTGTTCCCAGCATTTGTACACTATTTTTACATGAACCGGGTGGGAATATATCACCTAAAACAATTGTCTGAAAGGTTCGGTGCGGGAAAAAGGAAGGAACACTGATTGCCAATGGACAGCTAGTTAAAATGCGGAGTGGGACAGATTGGGGGGTTATGTATTTATATGCAAAGAGAAAAGGTCATATCCTGCATATTAATGTCAACCCCGTGGCATTTTAATTTGTTGTCTATGAATAAGTTTTTGTTCAAGTGTTGTTTAACACGACGCTATAACTCAGTAAATAGTTTTAAAAAGAGTAAATTTAAACACTATTAGCCATAGCCTTAAGCCATGACTTCCTAAGCAAACTTGCTTAGTCAGCGTAGAATGACGTCAGGAGTTTTACTAAAAATTCCAAACCTGAATGTCGCTGTTAATTCTTGGTAAACCATCCCACTCTCTCACCCAGTCATCCTAAGTTCGTCTACTCCAGGACAGGTTAACTTCTTTGTATTTTGCTATGTTTGTGCCTCATTTCCACTTGGAAAGGCGTTGTCTTTAACAGCAACGATACCTCGCTAAAATGGTCCTTCTGTCAAAATATATTACACGATGCTGGAAATTGAAATTTCAGCTTCTGACTCGTTCTCTTCGAAGGCAAAAATTCTACGCTTCCCAATAGTTTTCTGAGGGTTCAGTTGTAATACCGCTGTAAAAACTACTTTCGAAGTAAAACCTTGGACCTCCCAGTCTCAAGACTTTACTGTTCCTATCATGACTACAAACAACTAATTCGAAATGCAAATTCGAAAACAAACATAATTAAAGAGGTTGCAGACAATGGTAATCCCACCAATGTCACTATGGAATGTTGAAAAACAAAAGAGGGTGAAAATTAGACACATTTTTCCTCAATTTACTCTTGGATCCCTTGAGGAATCCTCTCCGATGTAAAAATAACCCGTTTATAGGTCCATCAGCCCCGGGATGCGAGATCAAGCAAGAGCTATGATCTAAATAGCTTTCTTTTAATGGTCACATGGCCAATTCCTCCATTAAAAATAAACTTAGTTCAGTGTAGTACCTTTCCTCCACGCAGGTACATATTCTTTTTAAAAACCAACCATTTTATCTGCCCTACATTTTGAGACCCCTTTTATGGTGTAGTTCAGTCATGAAAATAGAAAGCGAACAAAAGCTATCGGCTCGCCTTCACCTTGGTGCGCATTACATTCTCCTTACAATGCGCGACAGGGGACGAAGGTTTTAGACAGAATGACATATCCTACCACTTTTCGCCAGTTTACTAAGTTACTTAGGTGTGACAGTGGTATAGCAGAGTGATTTTACTTTATCTGTCATTATAGCCTAGCAACTGTAATCTTTATAATAAGAATGAGTCGATTTAAATTTAGGGAGACAGCAAATCAAAAAATAAGATTATTAATTTTGAGTCTTTATCAATTCATGCTGTTTTAACACGAGATTCCTCTTTTTAAACAATACGAAATTCCCGGCTGAGTAGTGTTACAGCTGGTTCACATGGTGCAAAAAGTTGTCGTTTGTCTGATATCACCCGTAGGTGTTCACGATAATATTTGTGGCCGAGATGATATGGAAAGTTATTGCCTTTGGACCAGTTGGTTACGTAAAGAGCAGGTGGAATATCCTGGACGCCTTTATCGTGATCGCAAGTGTTGCAGGGTATTTAACAGAGTCCGGTGGAAGCTTCAGTATCTTCCGTAGCTTGAGGCTGGTATGTCTTACTTTGTAACAGTTTAACGCGTTCAAATGCGCTGTGAAATGACTAAGATTACAGGGGGAGAGTGCCCTGGTCAAACATCGAACTTCTCATGTGAGGAAATATTCTCGTATCTAGATCTGAGTACGAGGTTAGTGACGAGCCTGATCGCGGCGGTCAGCTATTAGCCATTTATTCTCCTGTTCCAGAAGTCTTTGCGAAAGCTTACTAGGCCTAATTCCCTTCTTATTTCTAAAGCGGCGATTTAGGGAACACCAAGAAACGCTCTTATTTTTCTCCCCTTTTTTTCCTTTCAGTTTCGAGTTCTTAACCTCGCACAGTCCTGGAAAACAATGGCCAAACTAGTGACCGCCATAACGAAAAGCGTAGGACCTGTTGGAAACATCACTCTGATTCTTGGAGTCATTATATACATATTTGCTGTGGTGGGAATAAAGGTGTTTGGTGACACTTACACGACAGACAAGTTTGGAACTGATGGAGTACCACGCTGGAACTTCAACGACTTTTGGCACGCGTTTATGATGATGTTCAGAGTGCTGTGCGGGGAATGGATCGAACCACTCTGGGATTGCATGAGAGCCACTAATCCTATGGCTATTTTGTTCTTTTTGCCCGCTTTTGTTATCGGAAATTTTATCGTAAGTATTACAGAGTCATTAAAGATGTTATTTCAAGAACGTCCATTTGTAAGACTGCATGGCTGTTTTCAAGTAAACAGGGTTTAAACAGGCTTTGTTTCTAGTTACAAGGAACAAAATTCAGCACACCCAAAACACTACCAACCTCCGCGGTATGGGCAGTACATTACGCATGCGCACAGCCATATCACCAGGGCAGGCGCAGCCATCGACTACTGATTTCCTCTTGTTAGGAGCCGTCAGCATGACTAGCCTCATCTGTAGCCTGGTCCGAGGGGAATGGATCTAACTTGTAATCACAGACCCCAAAGTTTGCTGCGATCTTATCAAGAACAGCAAAATACAAAAGAGAGCAAGAGACGACCGCTGCTTTGACTATGAAGTTTGCATGAGAGCATTGGACCAAATAGTCTTTAAAATAGGGGCACAAGCTTTCACTTCTCCATCTAAATTAATAATCCCCGAAAGAGTCAAGTTTGTCCGACTCCAATGATATCATAAGTAGTCTGAAATCACTGAATAGAGAAGCAAATCATCTAGAGGGAAGAATAATGTCCGTTGTCGTTTCATCTACCGGTATACTATCCGTATGAACACCTACCGAGGGAATTAAAAACTCTGGAGACGCTCACAATGATGTTTCTTAATTCAGGTACTTAACCTTTTTATCGCCCTTCTGCTGAGCGCTTTTGACACCGAAGACGACGACAATAACCTAGACGAAGATGAAGGGAACAATTCGAGACTGAAGCAGCTTATAAAGAGGTTCACCAAGACCAAAAAGACACGCTTATTTGTGGCTACGTTTAAAGAACGATACAAACTATATGAAGTGCAGCTGCTTGAGAGTAACCTGGCAGCCCAGGGGACCCCTCTGAGAAAACCTTACCGTGGGGGGTCAGTCAGGACATCCGGGAGCTTTCAGGAGGGTGTGTATGATTATAAAATATAAATTTCTGAATAGAACGTTATCTCATGACGTCACGTCCGCCATATTGGTGTTTTAAACCAGTCCTATGGGTCTTTTGTTTCAATAAATTTTCATATCTGCTGGCCAAGTGAGTAAAAGGCTCTATTTTTCATTTGTACACTTTAGACACAGTCGACCTTGGGCGAGGAGATGTAATTCTTCCAATGATAAAATTATTTTTTACTAAGAATAAACAATACGAAACAATGGTCAATTTCAACTTTGTTCAGCCGAAAAAGCGTCATGTAGAAAATTGCTACATAATATTAACAGTATGCCAGCCGAATTTCTCATCCCAGTTTATTACGTACTCCTCTTAGGTCGAGGCGAAATAGTATCCACTGTTAGCCAGTCTCCTAAAGGAATTCCTCCGAAGTACATCGTTGAAGTAGACGACTGTTTGCCCGAGTGTTGTATGTTGCCTGTGTTCTCAAGGCAGCACTTTAAATGGCTAAAGTTCAGGTGTAGCATTAGATGTCTTGTGGAACACAAGTACTTGGAGTGGTTCATTCTCTTCACAGTCATGTTCAGTAGCTTCGTTCTGGTAAGACCAAAAAAAGGAATCTTATATAATTTGTATTTCTTGCCTAGAAAGAAGAACCTGTTTATGGGAATGGCCGCAAAAGAACTGATCACGAGTTTCCTTAGGGTGTTAGAATTGACAGGAACTGATACATTTTTTAAGAAAAGCAATGATTCAAATCATTATTATTTTTTAATTTTTAATCCAGTCTTGTTTTCTCAAGGGGATTTACCATATTTCCATGAAAAGTTCATAAGAATTTAATTTGATGTAAGGTCAGTGGACTTCGCAAACTTTTTTTTTTGTTAAGAATTGTAACAGTTGAGCGTTCTTTTCATAGTCATTCACTAAAGAAAACGAAACGAATTTGTGCTGTCTTACCTTAACGAAGATATCTTTTTAAAGGAATGACATGAAATATGTCCTGTTCTAAAAGCTAAGCAGTATTGCTGGGCGGAAGGACTACCAAAGCCTTTAGTGAGGCTTATTAAAGTCAGTCTGAGATTGATCCTTAGCCCGGAGTTCTTTCTATATTCATTTTTTCAGTGTTATCTCTCCGAGTTGAATAATAAGCGTCCTTTGTTTGTTTTCCTAGGTGTTTGAAGACATCCACTTGCCCGAAAGACCACTGCTTGAAAAAGCTCTAGGGATTCTCAATTATTTCTTCGCCGCCGTTTTCTCGCTGGAATTTCTTCTTAAGGTCATCGGTCTTGGCGTTGTTAAGTACTTCTCTTCAGTATGGAATTGTTTGGACGCTTTCATTGTAGGGGTAAGCAACTGAATAACTGGTGAAATATGCTTGTCATATCACTGATCTGTTACAAGGAAACAGCTCTCGCGTAGCAAATCATTATGTGCTTTTAGACCGTTACGCGAATACATAAAATAGCTTCTCTGTACAGGTAACTGGATCCTATCTATTTCATTATTTCCTCAGATCTCGCTTGCTTGCTTGTCAGATAACAAACAATTGTCAGTATTTCGATCTCTTCGGACGTTACGAGCCCTGCGACCTCTCCGTGCCATATCCCGGATGGAGGGAATGAAGGTCAGAAATTATCAGTAATGTATTTCTTTTGACTCGGTCGGTTGATCTGCTTGGAAGAAGCCCATCACATCGTAGCAAGTTCATCAATCGCAGATGATATAGCAGAGGAGTATTCAATTGAGGACCAAGGAAGCTCATCTAAAAGATCGACTCCCATATTGCAATTCGCGGACATTTGTGCACACAGTGCCGAATTTCGCCCAGGGAAAAGATTTCTAAAACTAGACTGAAAGTTTTACATAACGTGACAGTTATTGATAGCAGATGGAGACTCCGATGTCATAGGCTCCGGACTAAATAGACCACTATAATAATAACCCTAAACTTAAGCGAAAACTGTTTCTCAAATCCCTTTTTTTGCTTATAAACATCATTTTACCACACGCAGGTTGTCATCAACGCGTTGTTTGCCGCCATTCCAGGCATCGGGAATGTCCTTGTTGTATCTCTACTGTTCTGGTTGATATTTAGCATTCTCGGTGTTCAACTGTTCTCTGGAAAATTTCAATCATGCGTCGATAGCGATGGGAAAAGGTTACCAGCCAGCCTTGTTCCAAACAAAACAGAATGTCTTCGCTTTCCTGAGAAATACACTTGGAGGAATTCGGATGTAAATTTTGATAATGTTCTCAACGGCTTCCTCACGCTTTTCCAAGTGGTAAGTTATTTGTTTTACACACATGATCAATGCAGATCCATTCTTTTATAGGCTTGTGTCGGAAGAAAAGATTCTGAGCTCCTTTTTAACATAAATATCTTCCTTTGCTAAGTGGGTGTCAATGCCTGAAAACTGCAACACCTAGAGTGACTTTGTTGCTCACTCCCACGACGTGAGCTCAGGAATCCATAACGGTTCAGCACCAGGTCTTGCCTAGTCAATTATACCGCTAAGTACCACTAAAAATTGAAGGTCTTATTGACTGAACTTTCGCCAAGCCGCGAACACCAATTATTATTATTATTATTATTATTATTATCATCATCATTACTATTTTGCTAACGCTCATTGATTAAGACAACATTACATGTATCAAGCACTGTGTAGAGTGAACTTTCAGGACTCAAACGAAAAAAGAACCAGTAAATTATATTGATGTGTTCCTTACCATTTCAATACTAAATTAACTTAACAGCGCGATTGGTCTTGGTTTTAGGCAACGTTTGAAGGGTGGATTGATATCATGCACATGGCAGTTGATTCAACTAAGGTAAACTCGTACACTCATATTAGAAGAGAGTTATGTTTCTGAGTAAGTCTCACAGACATTGCTTGTTCTAGCACTAAGCGTCTGCCACGTAAGAGAGAGTAAAAAAGAAATGAATGGAAAGCAAAAGGAAATATCTCAGCCGTAGTGAAGAGGAACCAACTTAGCTTGCGAGCAAGCTCTCCTATTTGGGCAAGCGAAGCGAGCCTCGCGAGAACGCGCGAGCGAGGGGCCTTTTATTCCGCCCCTCGCGGCTTCGCCGCTCGCTCGCGCGTTCTCGCGAGACTCGTTTCACTCGCCTAAATAGGAGAGTTTGCTCCCAGGCTAGAACCAACTCTACGAATATTTTGTAAAGAGGTGTCCATCTTAAATATAGCCTGAAGAAACAGCCGACATTTCGCGACGCCATCCGGCACTGGTTTAATTTCCCAAGGAAATGACGTCTGGGTAGTGAAGCAAATTTTCCTCTCGGCACGAACAATCAGAAGCATTACCCAGTCACACATCATCAGTATACTTCTTAAAGGGTTGTTTTCGAAGAGAATGGAGATCGCTTGAATTACTTGGAAGAATAGAATTATGCATATGAATACATATCTCTCCTTTTTATCATTGAAACTTGAGCAAAGCATTCGTTTTCTGTATTTATTTTATCAGGTTGACCAGCAGCCCGTCGACGACAACAACATGATCGCGTACATTTACTTTGTAGCTTTCATCATCCTCGGCTCTTTCTTTGTTCTCAACCTGTTCGTTGGTGTTGTCATTGATAACTTTAACTCTCTAAAGAAAAAGGTAAAAATTCATACAGCTTGTTTGGGGAAGTTATAAAGTCGAAAGGATGTTTAAAGTTTCCATGTTTTCTAATTTTTTTTAACCTTAAAACGGGTTGCAGTTTACAGATCATATCTCCCGAAAGGGTTTCAGTTAGATTTCCGGATCAGGTTGAGAAAAAAATGGGAAGAAAGGAAGGGGGAGGGAAATTGTGTAAATTACATAGCGGCTCTGACGATGAAAATTGGCGAGCGAGATCGAGATAAATCCATCATGGCTGGTAAAAGGTTGTGATTGGCCAGTGTAATTATTTTTATTTTGATAATGAGTTACTCAATCAAAAAAGAAATGTTTTTTGCTAAATATTTCAGTATGAAGAAATAAGCAGTATGGGTATGCTTCTGACGGAATCACAAAGAAAGTGGGTCAACTTTTTAAAGGAAGCAGCTAAGAAGAAACCAGTATCAAAAGGAATAAGACCAAAGGTAGGGTATTAATGAAGTTATGGCGTTTAAGCAAAGGTGTTTTTGAGCGACCTACGTCAAGCGGAAGTGAATCCTTTTCCCTTATAGTATGCCTTGACGATACCAAATTTGTATTGTTTATTGTCTTTACTCTAATAGAGACGATCTGGCCAAAAATGTGGTCAAAACCACTTTCCAAGAATGCAAAAAGTCCTCTTCCGGTTGACGTGTGTCACTTAAAAACGTCTTTGCTTAAAAAACCGTGGTGTGGTTTATCAGTATCATTAGTTCTGATAAATCAGTACCGTCCATTTAACAGTCAGTGACTACAAAACAAGCTGCAACCTCGATGGGAGTGAATGAGAACGAGTCTCGACGCATTCTACCACATAAAACGCGTTTCCTCTTTACCCCAAGGTAGGGGAGAGTATGGTCGTACCTTCATGAACGCTTTGTCTAGAAAAGACCGGAAAATTCTCGTAGAAGACTCTAAGAAGATCCTAGAAGGCCAGAGACCTGTTCGGGTTTTACTTTGAAGACTTCAGGGAATTTGAAAAACAGAGATAATTTAAGAAAGTTTTTCATTCAGTACTCCGGAGTTGCCGAGAAAATGAATCGTTTCCTTATTTTCTGGAAATTTCATTTTTACTAACCTGAATCCAGATTCATCGCCTTCTATCTAGAAACTGCTTGCATCCACTTTGAGCTTATGGAACTAACAGCAATACTATAACTATATAAGTAAATATAACAGCAAGATAATGGATACCTCATTTTTTTTCTAAAGGACCGATTCCGCAGTGTGCTATACGATGTGGTTACAGGAGATAAGTTTGAAATCGTCATTCTCACAGTAATCATGTGCAACATGATAATGATGACCATACAACACTATGGACAGTCTACCCAGGTCTCCGACGCTCTTCATATCCTTTCTCACCAACGACATAATGTTTAATTGTCCATTTTCGAGTTCTCTATGACCGGTGAATTAAAGAAGTGAAGACGCATTTTTTACAGCCTTAGCCTCAATCTGAAGTAATAAATTCACAAATTCCAACGAGAAAAAGACCTTTTTATTACTCTGTCTATTGTCTATATTCAAATTTCAAACACTTACTTGCCGGAATTTCTGAATATTTTACTTTACGTCGAGGCCAACCCTGCATGAATGTGTCGTTAATGTTTATATTCAGTGGCTTAATTTATCGTTAGTAACGTTTATTTCTGACGAATGTTAAATGATTCAGTTCCTTAACTTAAGCCCCGAATGGTTAACACGAATCTCAAACTGGGTGTTCACTGGGATATTTACTGCTGAAGCCATAGTTAAATTGATTGCTTTACGACAGCACTACTTCAAAAAGGCGTGGAATGTATTCGACTTTATCATAGTTGTGTCATCTTTGATTGGTACGTAATGCTAAGAATATTATTCATTTCTTCCACGAGAAAATAAACGAAGCTCCTTTTAAGCTATTATGGGAAGTTTGACTCCCAAGCCCTATTGTTTTCACAGGAGTAGTTCTTGACGAGATCAGTTCAAAGGATACAGTGGTCAATCCCAGTCTCCTGAGAGTTATGCGGATCTTTAGAATTGCCAGGTTACTAAGAGTCCTCGAATTTGCCAAAGGAATTCGCCAGTTACTTGTGGCATTGATGATCTCTCTACCAGCATTGTTCAACATTGGCACCCTGTTGTTTCTGGTCATTTTCATCTACGCTATCATTGGCATGTCAGCATTCGGTAGAGTAAAGAAAGAAGGAAACAACTTGGATGACATCGTCAATTTTGAAACTTTCGGCAATTCAATGATGCTGCTGTTTCGTCTGTCTACGGGCTCAGGCTGGAATGACGTCGTGAGTTCATTGTCTATTCAACCGCCGAATTGTGACCCAGGTTACCATGGATACCCGAAAGGTAACTGCGGCTCGCCATTTGGAGCGGCCGCTTATCTAATCAGCTACATTGTCATTGTGTTCATGATAATTGTCAACATGTACATCGCTGTTATTTTAGAAAACGTGAATCGCGCTCATGAGAATGACGATTTTGCCATCACTAAGGAAGACTTTGACGGTTACTACCGTAAATGGGCAGAGTTTGTGCCGAATGGGAAACAATTTATCCCTCTCGATCAGCTGTCTGATTTTGTTGATGGACTGGAAAAACCTTTCAGGGTGTCCAAACCCAACGAAGCTCGCTTGAGGCAGTTGGACATCACGATACGTGCTGGGGAACTTATTCACTGTTTTGATCTTCTCAAGGCGCTGGTGCGATCCACTTTAGAAGAGCATGGAGAATCCCCGGATGTGTTTGAAGAGATTACAGTGAGAATGGAGGCAGAATTTACTAAGTCTATTGGACGAAAGCATTCTATTGCCATACTTGGCTCTACACAGACGAAATTCAAATGCGATGAGCCAAACGAAGTGGCGTTGTAGAGAAGCAGGCTAGTCTAACAGTACAACTGAGGAAAAGCGGTTTTAGTAACAAGAGCAGGAGAAATTGTGCCCGATTTATCACAGCTCAGTGCATTAATGCTCCAGAAAACAAGCGTGCTGCTCAAATTGGAGGTCATACGGGCTAAATCGTAACAAGGATCATAGTCAAATGTTCTCGGAAGAACTGAGTTGATTGTCAGTCATGGAAAATAAGAAAGGACCGATTGAAGAAGTTTTAAAGGACAACCGCATTAACTAAAGTAATTATATAAAGACCCACATAAACAGTTTTAAGCTACTAAAATACAACTATTTGCGAACTAACCTTTAAACTACCAGACCTTAGAAGTATTTCATGATAGGAACCAATGAGAATCACTTCCTTCTTGAAATTCATTCGGCTAGGAAAGGACAGTTAAATTAAATTTAGATAGTTCTTCAAACATAGCCAACCGTCACTGACTCAGCAAAAGCGGATATTTTTTGGATATGTTTATCTAAATTTATTGGTAACTACTTTGTTAAATTAAAATGCAAAATTAAGAATCATAATAACCGAAATTTGAAGTTGACTTTGCCTCGATCCAGTTCTCTGTGTTTAGATATCATTTGAAACACTCACTTTCGTGTTTGTTGTAACATCTAACACAAGACGTAGTAGCGTTTTTATTTGACAGACAGACATCGAAAAGTGGGTTAGAAAAACTCGGCTTTAAAACACCTACATCAAGGTGTCTAGATATTGCATGCAACACTGATCGAGTGTTGGAAAAAGAATCCCCAGTTGACACTGAAGAAGTTTGCAAAACTTTTATGGTCTAATGAAAGATAGGATTTTCAAATATTCACGGTTCCTTTTTTGTTCTCATGCATTGGTAGTAATGTGTTTACTTCCTGGTGTGCAGGTGACTCACAGTTCGATATTTGTTGTTCAAGAAATGCTGCAGCGCTCGAAGTTAAACAAGTTGCAACTTGTTGAATAAAATACAGGCCATCCTTATTTTTCGTTCACCAAAGCTCATCATGTTGAATGGCCTATTAATATACCATAATACACTGCTCATTTGTTCAACAAAAAATGCGTTACTTAAGTTCTTACTCAAAAAGCAACAAAATTTGAAACGTGATTCTGGTTTGTTTTAAGAAAAGAAAGATCCACTTTCATGGCTTTAAATACATGCATACTTTATTATTTCCACAATATCAAAATCAAAGAACTCTGAAGGAAGTTAATGCTGATACAAAATAAAACTAAGTAGAAAGTCTGGATGAGATTAACCTGATAGCTCAGAACGGGTAAAAGTTTCCAAATGTGAGTTGAGAAATGAGAAGATTTTTATGTGCAAGGGTAAGTAGTTGATCCTGAGAAATGAGCTGGGATTTTAGTTGATAGCAGACAAATCACTTGTGATGCGACAATAGAGACCTTGAGATTCCACGACGAGAACGACTATGAGTGCGAGATTTGACTTAAAGTTTACTCGACGTGTTCTCAACGAAAAAAGTAGACATCACGGAAAGCTTCATTGTAATTTCGATTCACCAGAAAAGTTATTATTGCTATCTTCATTGAAGGAGGTTAAACCCTCTCGTAATCGCAAAATGATAACATTTCTAACATTTGATAACTTGTTTCCGCCACTACTACATTCTCCCTAAAACTCGTCGTAGAATGACGACGGCTATCACGTTTTCCCGCCAAAATGACACTGGTTCACGCACGAGCACTACTTAGCTGAGAAAATCTCGTACTCATCTTAGAATCTGAATGTCTCGAATAGATAACCGATGATAGAGGTATTGGGCACTCTCGTCCAGACTCCATATGCAAACACCTACTTTACACTATATACAAGACTTCTATCAAAATGTTAGTGCAGTCAAAACCCATATTTTCCTACTACAGATTGAAGGAAACATTGAAAGGAAGACTAAGGTGAAAAACGAAACGCGAGGTATTGATAACTTGTTCCACCTATTCCTTATAACATTACTGAAGCCTACGTTCACAGCTGTAGTTCAACATTTTCTTTCGTTCCTGTTGCAGAGCCATTGAATTCAACTCTGTGCAGTCTGTGTAGTATGTAGTGGGTAACACTGCACTGATAACTACCTCTTAGCTAACAGTGATACATTTCATTTCTCTTAAAAGCTCCATCCTAAGTAAATCTTAGAAAAAGAATAATTTTTTTACAAACTCTTGAATTTACCGTGTTAAACTTCATTTTGAAGAAAAAGCTTATGTCAAAGTTCTCACTGGCGACCACCTTAGGTGTTAAGAAATAATATTAAGCGCCCATTTACAACGTTTCGGGCGTACTTGACTGAGAGACACAGTTGGGTCTTAATATAACCTTAAATTGTTAAAGATCATGAAAAGGAATGGGTGTTGTGATGCTACCAAGCTTCATTTGGCGTATACGTCTACGAAATAACACATGAATCCATGCCAAGTTATGAGGATAATTAATACTTACGAATAAATTGAAGATTAATACTAAAGAATAAATTTTATTGTACAACGATATGTGGATAAATTAAACTGTTTTTCAGAGAAGGGGTACCCCTTTCGACGAGGAATGAATCAGCCAATCAGAGACTGGAAAACCAGCGCATTTGGGTGGGTTCTGTTTTCCCCCAAAATGACATATGTTTTGGAAAATGGGGCAAGAAAGTTGCCTTGCTTAAGTCTTCTGCGCCAAAGGATTTTTTTTCGACGTAACAAAAACTTTTCCTTCAACATATAAAAACAAAAAGCCGTACGACGGGTTAAAAAGGTTTTAAAACATTGATAAAAAATAAAACCAAGAAAAAGTAACGACGAAGAGGTTTCACTGGTGGTCACATCCATAAGGATTTCACTCAAACAAAGGTTGAAATACTTTTTGTTTTCGTTTTCGCAATGAAAGGTTTTACATACACGGTGTTCCTGTTTAAGGAATTACATAACTAAATCTGGGTAACGTTGCTAATGCATGCATTCAAATATTGGATTAAAAACGTGTGGGAGTTGTTTAGTATTTAAAAATTTCATCGGCAACGATCGGCATAAAATGTACAACAACACCCTGGATGGAAAATGGAAACTCTGAAACATAGTTACAAATTAAAAAGAAGGGAACTTAAAAATCTTTTGTAAGTTAAAATATAAAGATCGAATCTAAAAGATGTGAGAATCTGAGATTCTTACAGCTTTTAGATTAATATATCTGGTAAAAATAGACTCGGGAGTTGTCACTTTTTCTCTTTGTTCTCATTCATAGACTAGTGGACTATGTTGAGAAAATGATCTCCAGTGAGGAAAGGGAGGAGGAAAGCGAAGAAAGAAATTTCATTTCGTTCAACTATAGTCTTAACGTACAGTACTTTCCATTGCACATAAAATGTTCTCACGAAACGCAATATTCATTACGCTCGAGTGATCACCTATTTGCGGGGAATTCCAAAGAAAAAATGGGCAACTTGTAATCTTGGTGTCCATTCATGGCATTCAAGTGACCGTAGTCCGGAATATAACTATATGGGAATTAACTCTATGAAACACTTGGGAAGGCATTTGATTTATGTAGCACTTCATAGACTAGAAATATAAAAGTGCATTCTTCTAACGGAGTACGATCAATGGAAAGCACCATAGATTATGACAGTTACACCATAGCCAGCATAGAAGCCGAGTAAGAAGAAGAAGGGTACGCGAGCGTCAAGCGCGAGGCGAGAAGAAAAACTATATTTCCCTCTAACTTACGTCCCACGCTCGTCTCTCGCGAATCGTGCGCGAGTAGGTCTCCTACTTCGCACTCTGTCAAACAACCCTTGCTCTGCAGGCTAGTAAAACTCCTTTTTTACTTATCACGTAATAAATTATCAATATACTTCAAATTGTTTCTGGGCGACGAGCAAAAATGGGATCAAAAAAACCATTAGAACTACCCACCAGGTACAAGTATCTCTCTGCAGTTATAAACATAGACGCTTTCAAAGAAAAATGCTAATGGAAAGGAACACTCTAAAATACTTTAGGCAGAATGCGGTAGGGCACGCGTCGACAGTATTCGTCCCAGCTTGCTCCGTACTTGCGGCGGTTACTTGCTTCATCCCTCAGTTCACGATGGACCAGCAAAATTGTCAAGTAAACCGGGTAGAAGAATGGAATCAGGCTAGAAAAACCTGAGTAAAGAAGGAACCGTATGAGAGGTTGACACTCAAATAGCAGTATATCTGTTTATTTATTTCCCGATCATTTGTTTTCGTTTTGGTAGTTCAAAAGGTACTTGCTATTCGCAAGGGCGTACATGTAACATATACTATATTAAAAGATCGACTGAGACGTACCACAGGGTAAAGTCCAAGCAAATGCCATGATGATGTCACCTAGATAGTTGGGGTGCCGCACCACGCCCCACCAACCTGAAGCCAGAAGTCGTCGACCAGATGAAGTTAAAATGGTTTCTGCATCTGTAGGAAAATATCAAACTTATCAAGTCATTGAGAACCATATATATATGTTTTTTTACAAAACAAAGAAAAAGGGGGTGATTATTCGAGAAGGGAGGGAGGAGGGGGGGAGATGATTTTCAATAGTGTTCTCGGGGAGTTGTGGCCTCATTATCCCCTTGAAGTACAAAAAGTATAAATGACGCACAAGAATGAATATAGGAAAACAGTGAACCCAATCTATAGCTGTTGACCTTTGCTAAGATCTTTCCCATCATTTGAAAGACCTCCCAGATTTCTCCTTCCAACGCTTACTAAAACAGCATCTAATGATTAGACAATTTGAAAGTTGACTATATTCGTTCTTTTCATTTTATAGCAAGGCGCCAGCACAAAAACGGTTGCTAATTTAGATCCTAGACATCCTTGTTATCATAGTGCATAATTTTCATCATGTAACAATTCCTTCTTTTATTTCCATTAGCAAACAAAAATTAAAAAAATTTTATTTGGATGTAATAATAAAGGTTGTTGTTGACTAGTAGCACAACTCTTGCAAATTATCTGCTGTAAATAATGTTTACAACAAAGCTTGTATCTTATACCACCATGTCTGCACCTAAATGCCACAGTGAATTTATATTTGCATGTATTTGGCTCACCTTGAAATTCCTCAGAGCCAGGGTCAGTTCTGAACCTGTCCTTTTGAGAGTTCGAGCCACGGAATATGGCATATCCAATAACTACATGTATGGACAAAAGAATTGGGAATGAGAATCTGATGTAAACTGAAGTTTTGGAAGGCCAAAATTCAAGACATTTTTGGGGAGACACACTTTAGAAGTACAGAATTGTTACTAAAACTTATCAAAGGACCATCAGTGAAAAACATTTTGTTTCATATGAAGGGCTGTCATTGAGAGGCCGGGGCCAGGGATTTTCCTCGGCTACTATGAATGTGGGCCCCGGCTACTTTCAAAGGAAAATAGAAGAAAAATAGAATCAAAAGAAACCCGCAGCTGTTTGATTCCCCGCCTACTTGTTGTATTTATCAGGCAACTTGAAATCTTAGTGACAACCCTGCTCATATACATGTATACAAGATAGACAGGGCAGACATACCAAACAGAACTATGATTGCAGTTGTTGTTATCCAGTGAAGTTTATTTGGATTATCAACGAGATAGCGTGCCTGTAAGGAATAAAGGACAGGAACCCAAGATATGTCACCAAAAGCCAACATGAAGCCAAAGCCTTCCTCGATAATATCCATTGTGCTCAAGATGGACGACTAAAACAAAAAAATGAAAATCATAAAAACATCATCAGAACAAACATATCTAGAAAGATGTAGACTTTACAGTGTATCAAAATCTTGCACACTTAGTGTAAGAACGAAATAGTCAATTTAAAAACTCATTCCCTCAGACTGAACCTTAAGTCTCTCCAGTTCAAGAGAAATAAATTCTTTGGCTTCTAGGCCTGTGAGGCAGTGAACGTTCTGGATCATGACCCATCACCATCATCAATTTTTGCCATTGTTCCATTCCACATAAAATTGGTAGGAGGCTCAAGCAGCTGGAATTTTTTTTCCTCCATCAAAAATATCAAAAAGGCCCTCCTGCATTGCTCCACTGTGAACACCATGTTACTTTAGAATTTAACCATTTTTGCAATACTAACCTCATAAAACAAACAGTCAGCAACATAAATGAAATGAAAGATGCACACAAGGATCATTGCAGTAGATAATTCTCCATCATTCCAGTATTCCTTGGCAGCCATACAGAAGTTAATCATCACCTGAGGACAGAAAGATTAACCTGGATTTCAAATCATGTACTTGAAAACTTACGTTCAGAACTGTGATACACATCACTTTTAATCCTATTTAAGGAGGCAGCCAAGCTGAGTTGTACATAAAATGTGCACCAGACTTGCAATTGAAAACTAACTGGACGCAGTTGTTCGAATACTGGATAGCGCTAACCTGCAGCTGAGTATTATGGAAACCGACTGCATCATAGCTATATCCACCTTATGAACAATTGGGGCCAGCAGTTTCTTGGTGGCCCTGAGATCTACTCTCAACATTATGGGGTACCAATAAAATAGATCACGCATTTGGCATACAGTCTCTTGTTCACATACAGGTTGTATGTACAGATCACAAACTGATATGTAAAATAATAAGTCTCCCCTACCCAGCCAATAAGTCCAGGCCTGACTTCAAAGAAAAACTTGAAATCAAACTTTCCCCATCGTGGATTGAGCTGATGACCCATGAAAAAGTCATAAACAGCATTTCCTGTTGAGAGAAAGTTAAATCAAAAAAGGTCATCATTACTGCAACATGTCCACTCTTACAATGTAGACTACAATGTTGATGCAACCAACAGTAAAGGTGAATGATGTTCCAATTTTTACTCATTAGCTCACTAGTTAACTTATTGAAAGCATTACCAAGTACACAAGTTAAGTTCAAAAAGTGAAGAGCTTCTTATAACCTGAGCAATATTAAGCTCTTTGCAAGAAATATGCAAGAAAACATCACTCATCTTAAACTGTAAAATTGCTCATAGGCAAAAATTTGGTTCAGCTACACTGTACTCATACTGTACAAAATTTCAACTGTTAAAAGAGAATTTCTCTGAAACTATTCAGTATATATGGGACTCAAAACTTTTAATGATCACTAATATTGCTAAGTTCTTTCAACATTCAGCTGTTATTTTAATAGCTCGATTACAAAAAATGTTTCATGTTCAAGAACCTGTGTTTCCTCCTGGAGAGAGTCCCTTCTTCTGCACGCGGGCCATAACATAAACAGTGACCGAAACCAGTACAGACCATATGAGGGTTGCTGTTATGATTCCAAGAAATGTGTCATACACCAAAGCAACCTTGACTTTGAAGTAGACACAGGCAGCAAATCCAATCACACTTAGCATTAAAGCAAGAAATCCTAAATGTCAGAAAAAAAAGACAGAAATGCCAATCAGTTATTCCTGAAATACACGTGAATTCTGATAACAAATATCCATCAACTGACCATTCAGTCTGTAGTCAAGTTGAGTTCCATCAGATAACGCTCTCCCATATGCCACCTTTAAGAGTTCAAAAAGCATACAGTCAGTAATGTAATTACTGTTGATCAGAAAAAATGAAAAACAATTATTGGATTCCACTTCCATATGACATGAAGGGTTATGCACATCTTGAAGGGTGTTATAACTTTGCCCTGGATCTAAATACAGGAGAACCTCGATTTAATGAAGGCCCAAGGGACTGACAAAATTTTTTAGCTATAACAAGGTTTCGTTATACTGAGGCTCTTTTTCATATATTTTACTATTATTGGGGCAAAGAAATTTGTTCATTATTTTGAGGACATTTGTTATATAGTCTTAGAGGTTCCACTGTACACTGTTAGTATCATGAACAGTTAATTAGGCCTTTCCCGATTGCGCTGAGCACCTTTTGAGCACTTTTTTGAGTCTGGAGCACTATTTTGCATTTTGAGCACCCTTAAGCACTTTTTGCACTTTGGGCAACATTTGAGCAATATTTCACATTTCGAGCAACTTTCGAGCAACATATGTCTTCTAAAACATTTTAAAGCAAAACCTGAGTGTCGCTCGCAACGAGAATCGCGTTCCAGGTCATAAATTTGAATAACTAATGATGTTGTCAAGAATAAAAGACCGTTGTCATGGAAAGGCATGTGGACTTATCCTTACTGAGCGTGAGAACAGAAGTTTCTGATTGGCTGATGTATCATGCTTGTGTCATCTCAAATTTCTAAATCATCTGATGCTAGTACCGCTGAATTTATTTACAATTCGTAACCGGCTTTAGTTTTTTAAAAATATTATTGTTCTATATTCTACCAACCTTTCGTAACAACCTGTCGAATAACACTATACAAAATAGATTGTTAATTACTTCAGTAAAAATTGACATATTTACGAAAAGCTTAGAGGTAACTGTTCACAACTTTTAGCACTTTTTGAGCACTATTTTGAGATTTTGAGCACTTTTTAGCCATTTTTGCGAGCACTTTTTTAGGATTTTACGAGCGCAGTCGGGAAAGGCCTACAGTTAATGCATTCGTGTTTTTTGTGAAATCGAAAAATAAGTTTTATCAGCTGAGGTCGAAGGCCAAGCATGACCTTATATGTTATTTAGAAGAAAATAACAACAAAAACACTGTTGCCTGAACACAGTTTATTATTTTCCAAAAAGAATAGACATGGCTCTTAGAAATCATACATTCCACATGCAACCTGCAGACTAGTTAGTTAGGTTGCGCCAATTTCCAAAATTAATTGTTAGCTCTTAGCCAATAAGAAGACACATAGTGAGTCCAATGTATACTAATAATAACCCATATTATACTCAGGCTAATCCAATAATTGCTTGACTTCAGCTCCATCAAATAAAATTCATTACCAGTTGGCAAGGGAGCAACCTTATTACATAATCATTCTTAAGTTTTTTATAACCAAGAAGTACAGGTATACGACTATGTCTTACCTTTCCAATTGGCAGCATGTATATAATAACTTGGAGTATAATCCATCCATCAACAATCAGGTGACCGACATTAAAAAACTCCTTAATAGGGGGCAAGGACGGCCACCTGCGAACTGTACATGACCCCTCTCCATTACAGAACAAATAGGACAAAACCACAACTGCTGGTAATGCTAGCATCATGAAGAAAACGCCAACAGGGCCACCGAATTCATACCCATGCTTGCTTTTCGTAGGCTTCATCTCTGTTGCTGAGAGTAACGCCTCTTTCTCTTCAGTGATGAGCTTTTTCGTTACAGATCGAGTGACACGAACTGTAGTGACGCTTGAACCATCGGATGTTACTTTAGAGCTTGAGGTGACCACTGAAGTCTGTTCGATTTTCTTTTCGGGTGTTCGGCCTCGTCTCGGTGACCGCCGACTCGGTGTTACAGCCACAGATTGTTGTGTGACTTTCTCTACAAGACTTTCCTCCGATGTAGATTTCCTTGTTTGACGACGTCCGCCGCTTCTTGCAGGTGATCTTGATCGAGAGCGAGATCGCCTTGCTGGTGAACGAGATCTCCGAGCTGGGCTTCGAGCTGGCGAAGTTGAGCGGGAGCGAAATCGTTGTTCTTTCTACATAACACAACGGTAAGACGGTAAGACTTGTGTAAAAACATTGAGTATTTCGGTCACATCTAAGTTGCTAAATCGTATATTTCGACGTTAAATAGTGTCTGGGCTTATCAAAGGGAAAAAGTGGTAATTATATTAAAGGTCAATCTTGAGCTTTTAGCACATTAGGTTGTTAAATATAAACAAACTCAAATGAGATTAATCTAATGGTGTTCTTGCGAAATATGTTGCTAAATTAACAGCAGTCATTGGTCTTTCGACCACGACTGTTAAATTTTGGTTATTCGAAAAGTATCTTAAAATAATTTTTATCTAACCAATGAAAAAATCCAGCCTTACATAGGTTTGTCGCAAAGGAACCTCTGTTTTGAAGCCATCTTTGAAGTTAACGTACACGGCGTTCTTGCGTAGTTCAAGCACTTCTGCCTCGTAATATTTTTTGCTCCCAGGCCATAATGCCCAAACTGTCTCTCCAGCGGAAAACTTAGCCTTTGACATGTCTTTCAAGTAAAGAAATCCAAGCGATCGCTCTATTTTCTCGTACACAATTTTATGGTAAAGACAGCTCTCGTAACTTCACAAATTTTACGAAAGACAGACAACTCGTCAACGGTCTACTTAGTAAAAGCGGGAAGTGATCTGATTGGCTACGCGCCGACAATTTTGTTTCTGATTGGTTGTTGAAGAATTTCAAAACCATTTCTCTTGACGCCAATCTCCCTCCTTCTTGGCTCTACCACTCATTCCAAATAATACCCTCGAGCGGAATAGCTGTGTTTAGTTTATTCTAAGGTCATGCATATCACGTTACTTGTGTAAAATTTTCAACAATAGAAGCGAGGTCAGTTAGGTATTTTTACTGAGGCCATCAAGGCAGAACGCATGACTGAAGGGAGTGTTAGGGGATGGAAAGGGGAGGAGGCCGAATGATGGTTGTTATTTAGGCTTTCTTTCCGTCACGGTTGAAAGAAATCTGAAATTTTATGCAAAGGAATTCGAAGAAATAATTCAATTTCGTTCCCAACGGGATTGGAATAAATTTCCATTTCCCCCGGAAGTAGTAGATTTTAAATTTTCACATCTTCCGGTTTGAACAGCGAAAAAAAAAATCTTAAAAAAAACACATTTATTGCAGTATACCAGTTGGTACGTTTTATTGTGAAGAAGGTAGGAAAAGAAAGAAAGAAAGGAAGAGAGAAAGAATTTAAGAATGGAAGAAAGTATTAAGGTAATTCCCTGGTTTTGTGCTGCGCATAACATTGCAACTTCAAGGGGAGCGGTGATTTTCACCTGTCGCCTGAAAAGAGGTAATTACATGTATGGCCCCTTTTGTAGTCTACCCGGCTTAAAAAGCTAAAAAGGTGTGTCTTGAAACTCGCCGCAGTCTCCTCGCGCAAAAGGATCATTTTTCCCTATGTTGTCGTTTTGCGATGAAATAAGAACGGTGACCCCCCGTTTCAAAGAAAAAATCTGGATCATAGAAGCTGTTTTCTTTATTAGATATGAATGACTCGAATTTCCGTAGTTAGAGCCACGTAGAAATACGAGACGATGTTAAAACTGTCCATTTCTCTAAAATTTTTCAAAATAGGGCAATTGGAGGTTACTGAACTGAAAATGTAAAGCCCAGCAAACAAATGGCCTTAAGGTTTTAAGTACGATTCATAGTTTTTGCTATATAAAAAAAAGAATTTTTGACGAACATTTTGCGCGCAACTAGGAAAAACACTCAGAATTACGGGCACACAGGGCGAAAGCAAGCACGGTGACCCTATCTTTTTATTGCAGTTTTTAAATGTACTATATATGGCTGAAACTTGTGCCAAGTTTGAAAAAAATGTGGAGAGTACATCATCTACAAGGGAATTAACTTAAGTCTATAAAACTAAGGGTAATTGGACAAGACATATTGAAAAAGTGGTTGCTCTGTGATTTCTATGTGCTATCGCCACAGTCACTGAGCCTTTTCAAGCGCTTTTTTCAAGTTATTTCCGTTTATAACATGATCTTTGGTCATGTTCGGATATAAACCTGGATATAACGTGTAAAGAAGTGAAACAGATAAATCTTGTATTATCAGCATAATAAAACAGCACGCTGACAAAATAAGCAGATTATCAATTATTTATACAAGAGCTATAACACAATGCATGTCAATTAAGCTGCCTAGAGCATCTGCACAGACTACAGTTAAATTTTAAGGAATTTTCTGCATTGGCTTGCGATCGAAAACAGCAAGTAATTAAAAGCCGATGTTTTACGTATGCAGCCTTAATGTTCAGTTTTGCTTTCTCCTTTTCTTTTTGTCTCCCGTTCCTCGCACATACTTGCTTACAAGTTTCATAACTTGAATTTTAGCTGTACTGACTTCGTAACCGATAAGCCGTTGTCCTGAAATCCCCGCAAGATGTTGCTTCAGTACACTATTTTACTAACTTCTTCACTATGAGTTTGAAATTCTCGCTCCTCGCTATATATAAATGTTCTTCGATTTCTTACACACGCAAGACTGGGGACTCTTGCACCTACCGATCGAGTGACTGTGCGCGCGCGCCCCAAAGTGACTTGAACCGTGTGATTGCATCATCACTGTTGTGATTATAGCTATTATAAGAGGACTTTTGAAATTGTGTATCTCATTCCTAGTTTTTCATCGTTTGATACACAAAACATTTGACAGTTTGTTTCGGTTTGCGCAGCCTTCTTGTTGACGTGTTATAGCTTCAATTAGCCGTATAAATCAGAATGTCTACCCTGGATCAAACCAGCGTCTTTGGAGCAACTTTCGTCGAAATTACTTCTTCGTTTTAGCAACTAAGGAAGTAAATATTATGTTCATAAGGCAGCTATTATGACAAAATAACAAAGTCGACAAGCGCCCACGAAATATTTATATCACTTCCTCTGTGTTTTGTTTTCTTTATTTTACAAAAGGGACAAAGAGGAACTCTTAAAAAGGCTTCACGAGACACCTTCTAGACCTCAAGCTGCTAAAACGGTTGTGTAATCAATAGCTCTAAGCCCGGCACTTCTTGTCGTTGTAAGAATAATGTTTTTTGGTAAGCATGGAATTCACTAGAAAAACTCATTTTGTGTTAAAGGTATGTTATCAAAAATTTCAATTAAGCTAAGCTCATTTAAAAATTGGCTGATTAAGAGCCTTGTATTCTTGGGTGTGTTGGAAATTAACCGGGGAAGTTAAAAAACGGATCACTTCGTCATACTTGTACTCGGTCCCCGTGTGATCAACTTGTTTAGTTGTCTCGAATATAGTAACGCTAAACATAGGGACCATAAAACAGGACAAATCTAATCATTTTTGTGGTCAATATAGTTTCATGATGCTGATTTCAAGAGTACGGTTTAAACTGACTCTCACTTCACTGTGGTTGAGTTCTTTCATAAACAAGTATGTAGTGTGCCAAAGATAAATCATTAAGTCAAGTGTGCGAGGATATGAAAAGAGACATGCCAGGAAAGATGAAAAGAAAAAAAAGTTAGAAAATTATAATTCCAGTAGAATTCTATTTCTCTGGCATGCTTGGTTGAATATTAAGTCTTAGATCGTATACTAAAGAAATAGAAAGCATAAAATATTTTCGAAAACAGTGTTTTGGGTTTAGTAGTAATCTCGGTATTGTTTTCTTCTGAAATATTTTTGCTGCCTTGCGCTTCGTATTGTTCGTCAACCATTCGGTGATTAAAGGAATCACCATGATTACGCATGCATCCAAACAAAAAACATTTTTAGGGTCCCCCCTCTCATCCCTAAAAAAGAGTTTCTTGATTGCCTCTTGGGTAAATTATTACTTCTTGAATGGTTGATTCACAAAAACGTTAACTTTCAAAACGAGACAAAGCAAAAACCTTTTCAAGTGAAAATGAGTTTTTCATTCCTCTGTTTACAACACTCATAAATAGTCCCAATCTATCCACCTTCTTCTTATTTTGAGGGGCTCCGGCCTTTAGTCAGTCTCAATATTTCAGTTCCAGAAGGCCAATGAAACATTGTAATGTGTGTCATTTCTCTGGCTTGTTCAGAGTTTTTGTTAAGGGGGTAGTCTGGTTGTTTTTTGCGGGAAATGATGTTGATTTGGGAAGAAAATAAATGAGGGTAGAAATGGTATACTCATAAACCAGTTAGTTGCTAATGGGATCATGGCCCGAGTGGGGGGGGGGTACTTCCTTATAAGGGCTTAATGGGGACGTGCGGCCAGCCAGGGTATGTTTTTCGGGATTTTTGTCTTAAACAGGGTATCGAATCTATCATTTTTTGTCTTAATCAGGGTATCGATTTATCAATTTTTGTCTTAAACAGGATAAATGCCTTAAACAGGGTATCAAAAATCGGAGGGGAGGAAAATCAGCGA
>BOPM01000145.1:540308-553447 GCA_022179025.1 Porites australiensis | reverse complement strand
ATAAGGGCTTAATGGGGACGTGCGGCCAGCCAGGGTATGTTTTTCGGGATTTTTGTCTTAAACAGGGTATCGAATCTATCATTTTTTGTCTTAATCAGGGTATCGATTTATCAATTTTTGTCTTAAACAGGATAAATGCCTTAAACAGGGTATCAAAAATCGGAGGGGAGGAAAATCAGCGATATTTGTCTTAAACAGGGTCAGGGTATGACGGGCCGCGCCGCACCTCCCCACCCAGGGATATATCGAGTACCCCCTCCCCCCCCCCCGAGGATCAGAGGCACCTTGTTGTGGTGGTAGGCTATCTGGTATTTGTCTACTAAATATTCACTTCATATCTTAATTTTTAACAACCTCCAAATGTAATACTTTTCAATTTTTCAAAATTTTAAACTTCCCCCTTAATTTTTATACATTAAAAACATTCGAAAAATCCTCCAAAAATTTTGCAAAAATTATTCAACCAAGGACTTCGACTTAATCGAGTCATTTTTTGATAGAATGGAATCTTGGGCAGATATTTTTAAGAAAAAATGGGAGGAAATGAACGAAAAACAATGCGTTCAACCAGACTGCCCCCTTAAGGAGATATTTTTATTCACTGTTTGCTCCACAGATTTTCCTTTTCCTGAACGTAATATCCAATGACAAGCTGGATCTCTTAAAAGTGGTTTTGGCAGGTATCATATCAGTTCATTATTCTTTTAGGTGTAAATGTTACGCAAATGTAGTATGGTGCAGTTTTGCTGATAAGTAAGTTACTAAGGCAGGGCTCGAAAAATGTCCCGTCTTGACATGTACCATTTTCCTTTTGGGCGTGTAACGTTTGAAGCTTACTTGCCCAATGGCAAAGGTAGAGGTCGGTCACCTTAAATCCAAATGTTTAACTAACACCCCGGGGGTACTCCCCTATATAAGCCATATAAGTATGTGCCACCCCAAAGGGTGTGGTTTTTGCGCCGTTTTGGTATGAAAACGGGTATGCACTTTGCCCATTCTGGTCTGGAATCGGGTATGGTTTACAAGGGAACCACCGGAGTGTACGACCGCATTTATTGTTTAGAGAAATATGCGAATTCGAAATGGATTTTAAGAAATCTTTTTTGTTGTTGTTCTAATCTTAGTAATGATGACATAATTTCTTAAAGGCTGGTCTGAGAATGGGTATGGATTTTAGAGGCCATGTCTGAAAACTGGTGTGAAAATGATATTTTTGGTTTGAAATAGGGTCAGGATTTGAAGAACCGGGCGGCACACCTCCACACCGTTCCCCCCCCCCCCCCGCCCCCCGTGAGTAAGACAGGCTGGGCCAGCAAAACGTTAGAGCTGCTTGTCCAATGAACACCCTCATGGAATTCAATTTTTTTTTTAAAGTCTTCGGAAATTCTCTGGTAATGTATAAAAGAAATAAACAAAGTGATTGGTGATGTTGCCATGTAGTCGCAAGAGTTGTAGATCGGAAGACCCTGCGAAGGACCGGTTTTCCCTGACATAAACCAGATAATTCCCCATTACTTGCAGCCAAAAGAAATAGAATGTATCAGCAAATGTTATTAAATACTTAACCTTAGCAAAGACAACCATTTAAACTAGAACTCCTATCGATATTTTAAAGAAAGGTAGATAATTTCTACATTGATTGCTCTTGTAGTAGCCAAGATCATTCTCAAGATTAACGATATGTAATTGAGCTTTATCATATTTTTACAGATGACCCGGACATTTGGTCTTTTGATGACCTAACTGAGAACATGAAGATACATGGAAATGCAGGTTATTCCGATTCTCCGGTTGGTACGGGCCTACATCTTGATGGATCCGAAGGCACATACGTCCAGATCAAACAACGCAACATGAACTGTTTGAATCATCCGTCGAGCTGTGACATATCCGTGGGGTTCTATATCAAGATATATCACAAATCTGGTAGCCAGCTCATCTTCGGCAACCATGGGATGCCGAATAATAGGACAATAATTTACGAAGGTGTAAATATATTTTACAATAATGATAGAATTTATATGTACGTTTATGGCCAAAAAAAGTACTGTCAAACTTCATTTCATCCACCCCTTGGAGTGTGGTTTTACCTTGGCTTGGTGTGGGAGAAGGCTGGCAAACTTGCCTTGAAAGTCGATTCGTGGTACAGAGACAAAAGAAACTGCGGCGATAGCCCTGCTGGATTGTTGAGAAATGGAGACTACTTTTTAGGCAAAGAAACATTTCCCGTTGCTTACTACAGGGATTTAACTATTTGGTATTCAAAGCAGTCATCGAGTGTTCTACAAGAGAAATGGGCAGTTGCCTTTCGTAAGTATTTACCGCCAAGAAAATGATCTTTTGAGGTTTACAAGATCGATAACGATTGCTAAATCGAAAATATATGTTCAGCAAACACAATAAACACCACCTTTGCAAATTCGCAAAATTTTGATGTTTAAGGCATTCCTTACTACTATGTTGTTCCCTTAACTTACTTTCTACGTCAGTAGCAATTTTTTCTCTCCGAATGTTGAACATATATAACCGAGGATGCAATTCGCGAAGTGCCCAGCTGTTGCAATACCGTCTTCTGAAATCATTTACCTGCGCAGCAACGTCGTCCCTACCTCTTCCCTTATAAAATGGGCTGGGAAAAGCCCTGGGTACTAGGTTGGCTGCAGAGCACAGAGCAAATTAGGAGCTAAAGCGAACTGGAGACGAGGCAGCAGCAAATTCTCCCCTTCCCCACCCCCCCCCCCCTCCCCTCACAATGAGTCCACTGACACTGTAAGCTTTTTAAACGTGAATGCATTTGTTACAGCTAATTTTAGTGGCAAAAGCATGTCAATTGAGTACATTATTTAGTAGGTAAAAGTATAACTGACTGCTTTCAGCTGGGAGAACTAACCAGTAAACGGTTGTATTGTTTTGCCTTCTGTCTACAGATACTAGTATTAACACACATATTCGTTTGAAAATTAACTTCACGGATTTGGCCTATGATTCTGCAAGTGTTGTGCAGTGGGAGAATGACTTCACCGCAGAAGTAAGATGTAACTTAATCATTCTACCCCATATATACCCGCAACTGTTGTCCTTGAATTTCAGTGTGGAGCAACATCTAGCAACTACATATATAAGCTTACAGTTGCAATTTGGTTTAGCTAACTAACATAATAGAAGAGGTAAAGTAGGTAAAAAGCGCATACGAGTCATATGGTGACATAATGCCACGACCTTTTGAAGCAAAGAAACGCGTTTTTCGACATCAAAAATACTGATTAGGCTAATAAACCAGTAAAATCTCTGATTACAACATACTTTAAAGACCAAGTATCCGCAGTGTCTATTTTCAGCAAAGGTTTGTTAATGTCAATTTTCTGTGTGAATCCAGCTGTAAGGAAAAATAAGGCCAAGCGGCAAAACCCCCAGTTGGCTGCATGGTAGGAGTGTGAGATCTCTTGAACGCCTGAATGTTGTTCTTTTACCTTCAGTTGCCTTGAAGTTATGATTATATCAAAACGCATTCTATTGGGTTCATGCATTTTTTTTACATTACAGGTGCAAACGTTATTCAATGACAGTGCAGAGTTCAGGGAAATTGATGCAGTGTCGGTCTCAGACAGGTAAAGTGATACTTAGGGCCTGTTTACATGGAGTGGGGGACCCCGGTCTAGTGGGGTAAGTTTCTTTTGTTTTCACGCTCTGGGGGACACAAAACAAAAGAAACTTACCCCACTAGAAAGGGGTCCCACACTCCATGTAAACAGGGTCTTAGTCTACGCATTTTTATTTGCATTATATTAAGTAATACAATGACAAAGGCTTTTTCCATCCCTCAGCCTCCACTCAGTAGCTTCTGGTCATTTGTGTCATTCTAGCGGAGCTCGTAAGAATACTATACCTATACTATACTAGAAATACGTATCTCGCAAACCCTCGCCTTTATAATGCTCTCTCATGCTGCATGGACAACAGAGCGGACTGGGCGGCCAGGTGACTAGCTCGGTAGAGTCCGCCTGAATTAATGAATGAATACATTTTGACGTTTTTTTTTCCATAAAACTATTCACGTTCTTTTCGATTTGAAGTTAAGAGATCGTAAGTCAAAGTAACCAATATATTATAGCTATGCCTCTTAATCTTAAAAGCGAATTACAAAATGGTCTCATTTACTTATTTTCCAGCGGTGGCAGTGCTTCAGTATCGTTTGAGTTAAAGTTTACGAGCATATCATGGCAAACAATGCTTGCGCTTCAGTTAGCTTTGGAGAACGGCACCTTTCTTGGGTCACATGGCGTATTTGACGAAGCTGACTGTAGTAGTCTGAATGATATCATCTGTAAGTTGGAATTAGATCTCAATTGGTCGAGAGATTACAAATCAAACACGTTTTCTTTAAACTGAATGTATATATTCCATTATTTTCAGTTTTTTGTCAGGTGCCAAAGAACCCACGCGCATGGAAAATAACATACAAGCATGTCTACGTTCTCATGGAGCCAGTTATCCAGGAAAAACATGAGGGTTATTTTTATGCCTACCGACTCTTGTACAAAAATCTCGATAATCCCACATCATCGTGGAAGTTTTCCAACTACCGAAAAAACGTTGGATCGATACGCCCAGTTGCTCATCCGCTAGCTCCTTACACCAATTACAGCTTTCGCGTTATGGCGTCATCTTTTCAGTCGGAAGGCCTCGTTTCAGAAGCTTTCCAAGCCAGGACTTATCAGTGGGGTATGTATAATTGATTTTAGTAAAATCCAACTAGTGGTCTATTATCAATGCTGCGTTCTGATTAGTCGAGCTATTACTAGGCTATATGTTATAGCCCACTAGTAGCGAAAAGCGCGGGCTTTTTGGTGGCAAAAAAGGATTAAAAACTATTTTTTTTTATTCTCGATATTTTTGACCAACTAGTTGGATTTTACTAAAACGATTATTCCTCTCGCCCTCATGGCCTCTGAGTCAATAGCCCATTCGGCCTTCGGCCTCATGGGCTAAAGACTCAGAGCCCATTTGGGCTCGAGGAATAATTGTTAATATAGTTCATACTCATATAATTGAGTTCCTTCTTTCATGGAAGTCGGGACCAAATCATGGTTCTAAGGCACTAAGGGTAGTTCTCTCTCATTGCTTGATTGACAGTACTTCCCGCAAGATGCTGGCTCTTCCTCCGGAGTGTCGTCTTTTTGTCTTTGTGGAAACTAGTGTTTCCTGGCAGTGTAGTCCCTAGGCGTTTCCGGCTCGGTCAACCCTGGACTCTACCGTGAGCTGTGACGTCTCCGAGAGAGACTCGCTGACTCGTTCTCTCGCTCAGCCTTTCCCAGACTGCGCGCAGACAACGGGGCAAGAGAGAACGCCTAGGAACTTGGCTAGTTTCCTGGGATTTTAAAGTGTCCACGCACGCCCCGCACTTTAAAACGCGCTCTCACACACAACACATTTGCATACGTTGCAGTAGTTGTTTGTTACAATGCCACGCCGTCACAAGACTAATTAACAAATCTCGTGTTCTTACAACTCACAGTTCCCTCTGTTGGTCCAGAAATTGTCGCTTACTACAACACAAGCCCTTCTACATTCTACGTACAATGGAACCATACCATCCCAAACAGTAAAGTCAACGGTATTCTGATTGGCTACCGAGTTTCGTGGGATGATAGTGTTGCTGACCATCCTCAAAAAATTAAAGCACACAAAGATTTGGGGCTGGAAGCTACAAATTACACTATTATGAACCTTCATGAGCACTGGCGTTACAAAATCGGCGTTGCGGGAAGGACGGCTGTAGGACCAGGGGAATTTACAAGAAGAATAGTCACGACTCCTGATGATGGTAAGAAATCCGGAGAATACTCATTTTAACTTTATTTTAATAGGGTGGCCCATTCAGCGCGACGGCTGGTGTCCATAGAAAGCCTTTCTTTCCCTAGGGGCCCCCGCAAAGAGTAAGGCTCCGCGTTGAGTCAACCTCCACAATAATACTTTATCGTTTGAAAACGCATATATTTGTATCCGTTTTGGTCTTGAGTCGAAGTTAAAATGATCAAAAGCTCAAGTATGAGGTAATTTTGTTCCGGCCATGCAGAGAATGTATTTCCTTCAACTCTAAGCAAAAGCGCAGAAAAGCAAATTGATGGTTCCTATACTAATAGAATGCTTCGTACAGCACTAAACGTTTCTTGGAGGGACCACGTGACAAATGAAGATCTGTACGGTCACCTCCCAAAAGTTTCTAGCAAGATCAGGGAAAGACCAATGAGCGCAGCTGGGCATTGTGTTAGACACAAAGAGGAGGAGGCATCGAAGGTTATGTTGTGGCAGCTACAACACGGACAAACTAAGAGAGGAAGACCTAAAACCACGTACATACACACTTTGCTTGAAGACACTGGGTTGGGCACTATTGGAGAACTCAGAACGGTAATGCTAGACCAAAGTGACTGGTGAGGGAGAATCCATGTTGTCCGAGTTAGCGCTAGCGCTCAATTCTAAATCTATATAATCGTGTTTATACGTATCCTCAGGGTTTATTGTACATTTAGAGGTTTGTCATGGGTTTCTTTAAAATCTTAATAGTAACGTTGCTTTTTTCACCCTAGCGTAAATCCTCTGTTAAGCCCCCTCTCTCTAATAAGCTCTCCCTTTTCAGGGGAAGAAAGTTAATAAGCCCCCGTCTCTTTTAAGATCCCCTCCCCTCCCCCTTATTATTCTTCACTAATAATTGATAGACTGTATTAATCACTTACGACTGTAAAACTTCGAGTGGACTGATCGGGGTTTCGAATTTCTGTTTGATCCTCGGCTGCATGACCTCCAACTTCTTGTACTTGAGCTTTTCCACCTTGTCTTCTAGTTCTTCATAGAGAACTTATATCATCGTCTTTCCTAAATTAAATAAGCCCCTTCCTCTAAAAAATAAGCCCCCGCCGTCTCTATTAAGCCCCCCCCCCCCCTTCAAATGTATTTGAAATAAATAAGCCTCCCGGGGGGCATAATGGAGGATTTACGGTATATACATGACGACATTTTCCTTTCTCCAGCGCCCTCGGCTCCACCGGCCGTTATCACTCTTGATATGCACAATTCTAGTGCCTTACTGGCTACCTGGCAGGATGTTCCGTTAATTCATCAAAATGGAATCATTCTTGGCTACCAGATTCAATTACAGCAGGAAGAAGGCGGCCCAATAGTGTGGAATGTAACCCTTGGATCGAATGATACTTCATTTCATTTTACAGACCTTTCCATTTTCCAGAATTACTCACTACAGGTAAAACTAAGCAAGTTATGTATTTGTGAACATATGGCTGGATTTAGAATCAACTTTTTAATAAGGTCCCCTTTGTTTGTTGAGGCCTCTTGTAATGACAGCCATCTTTTCTTGTGTCACCTTCATTTCAGGTCATGGCGTACAACAGAAAAGGAGCAGGTCCATACAATGACAAGGTCTATCAGATGACGGATGGAGCTGGTCAGTGAATGAAATAAACTCAGTGATCAATGTTTAGATAATTTACCCAGTACACTCATAGCTTATTTAGGACCTTGGAGACTGGTGCCGACTTTTGTTAAAGTTTGTTTCAATTTGTCTGAAGTGTGACTGAGCAATCATCCATATTTGTAATACGAGGATATTATTTTTACTATAATAGGCGTTTCTTTCATGACTTTAGTTTAAAGCTAATAGTCAATGAACATGGACAAAATCATTGAAGATACCCTTTTAGACGTTTTTCTTTTTTAAAATTTCTCATAGCCATGTTTCGGTGCATATCTCTCTCTATCGTTTTTGAGTGGTCCCTTTCGAGAAGCTACTCCATCGCTTATATTATTCTCTGATAAATTTCACTTTGTTACTAATTCTTTCAGTGCCTATAAATTCTCCTACAAATCTAAGAGCGCACAACATCAGCGCAACTGCCATCCAAATACAATGGGATTATGATGAAGATCCCCGGTTGGTGTTAGGCGATCTGTCAGGTTTTACACTGTACCTTCATGAGGCCAACGCTGACGATGCGTTCACGAGTAACGGGCAACTACTGACGTATGTCAGGGGTATAAATAGATCCACTCTGATCGACGGACTGGAGATTTTCCGGTTGTATAACGTTTCCATCGCAGCTCGAACAAATAAAGGCGAAGGACCTATTAACGAGTCCGTGATTGTCAGGACACATGGTAAAGGTATATATTTCCTTGTCAAGATTTTAACTTCCTTCTCTACTTGTTTGATTGTCCACAATAAGTAATAAAATTAACAAAGCGTTCATGGGTTATGTTCCTTTTGGTCTGCACCTTGATGAAGAAAGTGTGCTCAAAGCGGTGTATGTTATTAAGACTTCGTGTTGCCACTGCGATTGTATACAATACGCGCTACATGAAGAGACTAAAATTGACCAATCACAGAACGACAGGCGACTCAGCCAAAAAAGTATTTGGCCTTATATATTATTGGTCCGCCTGTAATTTGAGGTCCCGAGATCGATTTGTCACCCATGCGTAAATCAGACAGTTTTGATTTTATGAACTTCGATAACAATTGATAAAAAGGCAGCAATTATTAAGGTAAAAGTATCAACTGCTTGGAAGAATATGCTGTTATCACTTTATATTGCCTGCTGTACGATAGTAAACACCCTTGATTCGAAAATTTCTTTGCGACATTCCACAGCACCAGGAGCCTCGCCTCAGTCCCTTGCTGTCCAAAACATTAGTTCCTTCAGCATATACTTACTCTGGCGAGAAGTAATGTCCGAATACCGTTATGGAATCATGCGGGGCTACAAATTGTCAATCTATAAGAGGACATCGGAAGGTTTTAAAAGCTTGGAAAATCGAACTAATGGACTATTCTCCCCAAAAGCAAATCTCACTGGACTCACGCCTTTTACAACCTATAAGGTGGAGGTTTTAGGGTTTAACGACTTTGGTGACGGTCCATCGACTGCTGTGGAGGTTCTGACTGACGAATCATGTAAGTGCATCGTATTGTCTTTGCTTTACAATTCCAGTAAAAATTGCACCTGTTTTATATTGCAGTGGCAATCCATTTATTTCTGGAGTGTTTCGGTTGAAGTCTTGTCTGACCAACTTACAAGTAAGTGACAGACGGACTGACTGACCTGACTGACAAAAAATTGTTCTCACTGTATTCTTAATTGCTTGATGTTTCAACGTGTCCAGGCCCCGGTTGTTAAAATGTTGGACAGGGCTAATCAGCGGATAAATCACAATCCGGCGGATAAGTATTAGGGTAAACGATTGCACTTTCCATTTAATAGAGATCTATATCCACCTTTTGTACAACGTGGGCCAGATCTTTACTTCGTTTCCATTTTCCAGACCCTTCCCAGCCTCCGAGTAACTTCACAGCTTCCAATGAAAGTTCTACCGCCGTGCGTCTGTTCTGGAAGCAAGTTCCCGAATGCTGTCGATTTGGAATCATCTTGGGCTATCACATGACCCTCACCGACCCATACAACGCTTCTGTGACTGCAAGGAAAACTACTGCCATTCTGACGGGGAACTTTTTAGGTCTTAAAAAGTTCCATAAGTACAATTTAACCGTCGAGGCGTTTAACAGCATAGGCTCCAGTCCGAAGGCATTTACGTCGGCTTTTACAGATCAGGATGGTAAAGTTATTTTGTATGTCTTTCGCTTATCGAGCTATAACTTGGACGTTCACTTCTCAAACTCATTAATATTTCATAAACAAAATACAAAGGAAATTGATGTTTATTGAGTTGTTGGAAATCAGATGAAAAACTGCTCATTTTTGCATCCTTAATTTCCCCTTCTAAAATCATATTGTTTGAGAAGTAATATCAAGCATTCGACACAGTGTTTCATCATCAGATGAAACACCTCGAAGTTCGTCAAAAATACTCCGTTGCGCGTCGTATTTTCAACTCTCTTTTGAGTGTTTCATCTGGTGCTGAAACACTGCGTCTCATGCTTGATATATTTCTTCAGATATTACTCAGCTTTTTACTCATATAGCTATGGTTTAATCATAAATCTCACAAAAGGCATCATTCGATCACTCATTTTCATTCAAACTAATTTCCTGTGCACAGCTATTGCAGTACTTTGCCATTCTTTTTCAGTGAACCTAACTCGGTTACTGTGAAATGTCCAAAGTGCAAAAGAGTAAAACATCCGTGGCTTAAGTGGGGAGGCGCGTATAAATATTTTAAGTGTTTAACCTCGATCGCCAGAGTTCTTTCTTAACTCTTGTTAACAACTGTGGGAGGGGGTAGGGGGAGAATACAAACCGCGCGGAAAACTTCTCGAACTTGATATTAATACTAGAAAACCGGACACTGGACGTAGTTTTGAGCAGACACTTGTTTTCAGAAATAAAAAACTTGCTTAAAGATATTGTTATTGATTTTTTGTTTCAGTCCCAGAGGCTCCTCCACAGAATATCAGTGGCTATAACATTAGCAAATCAGAAATTCTGGTATCCTGGAAACCGGTTCCTGAAGATAGAGTAAACGGTATCGTTATCGCATACAATGTGACGTACAGCAAGATCGGAGGGGATCCCCACTCAGGATGCAAAATCTTCAATGGATCTCGTTCTTATGGTGTAATAGATGGATTACTACCTTTCACGGTGTACGCATTGAATGTGAGCGCTTCTACTGTCAAAGGACAAGGTCCAGCTAGTCCGGCTATTACTGTAAAGACAGAGGAAGAAGGTAGAGAGTTTTTAGTTTCTCTGTTAAGAGTCAGGGTGAGGAATGAATCCCCAAACTCTTTACATGTATTTCTCCCCACTCTCTGTCACTGCGTTAAAATGTTACGCGATTCGTCTCTTTGTTTTGTACAGGACGGGCATCAGTTTTGTTCGATTCGTACCTGTAGGATGATAAAACTTATCTAGCTGATAATGAAAATACTTCGTAAATGAGGCAACTTTCGTATTAAACTAACATAAATCTGTTAAATATAAGATGTTTTGTGTCTAGACATACTCCAGGTGACTTCGTGTCACCTCTTTCGCCAAAGTTCCATCTTCCTTGGTTTGCCACGAAGGGTTAGTGGGTTTAACCAAGCTTCTCTATGTGTTAGTTGGGGACAGCAAAGGTTAAAAGGAAAAAGGTCGAAAAACATTCCCGGGGATACCATTGATGCCTGGGCCATTTCAATTGGGGTTTTCTTCGAATGCTGGTTATTTGCAGTATATAGCCTGGCTTTTACGAAAGTTACATCACTAAAGTAACCATATCCGTAAATTTGTCACCGAGAAGGTGTTTCCAAAACTCAGAGCTAAAATAAAGAAAACAAGACAAATATTGCGTCCAAATCACTCGTACTTCATCAGCGTTGTGAACCCGTCAATTCACAACGCTCATGAAGTCCGAGTGATATGAACGTAATATTTGTTTCGTTTTCTCAATTTTTGCCTTTAGTTTTGGAGTTTTCTTTACTAAATGTAAATTCTTCGTTTGCTTCAGCCCCTCAGGTTTCACCCGCGCGATTTACAGGCTTCAACACAAGTTCGACATCTATTGGATTAAGCTGGGATCCAATCCCCCAGGAACAGGTGGCAGGAGTCCTGACCAATTTTTACATCACTTATCGCCAGTTAAACACCGCTGACAATACTACACACACTCTTGCTGTACCCATAACCAACCTCTCATTTGAATTAACCAATCTCCGGAAATATACCAACTACAGCTTGGAGGTTAAAGGAGCTACGAAGTTTATTGGAATACCTACTAAACCCATCATTATCACAACGGATGAGGACAGTAAGAAACTTTTTCTTTTGTTTGTTACCATTTGTCAGCGCCGAAGAATTTCGATCTACGGTTCGGTTGATTTAAACTGGGTTCACGAAAGGGTTTTTAAATGGGCCCTTTACAAGTAATAGCTATGGTTATTTACACCGCCTTGAAAACCGATGAGAACGTAAATCGAAGTAGTTTTGCACTACAGTTACCATTTGAAACTGGATTTTTGTTTACTTCCCCTTAATGAAGACAAAAGCGCTAGATGTTACTGTTGCAGGTGTTTAAGGCACAATCTTGGAAGGGAGTACTTAAATACGAACCAACATAAGGTTTTTTTGTCCTTTATTGTAGCAATAGCTAATTAACAAAGTATCAACAGTTTAAAATTAAATAAGTTTTATTGACGTATTTTTCATGTTTTTTTTATTCAAGTTCCTTTTTCTTAGTTCCCAGCCTTCCGCCTCAAAATATTAAGATTCGAAACTCCAGCTCCACGAGCATTTTCGCCCACTGGAAGCCAATTCCCAAAGATTCTGTTCACGGCATATTACGGGGGATTAAACTTGTGTACCAGTCCGCGCCCACAGACAACAGCATAGTGTTCAGGCCCCGCTCAAGGCGTTCAGTAGAAGAGGGCTGGTCCGAGTTCACTAACATCACTTTACCTCCAAACGCACTGTCTTATGACCTGACGTCATTGAAAAAATTTACAAACTACAGCATTTTCATTCTTGGTTTTACCGTTAAAGGAGATGGAAATGTCAGTCAGCAGTTTGTTCTATCTACAGATGAAGACGGTAGGTTTATTTGCTTTATAAGTGGCGGGATTCACCAAGTTTTAGGATACGATATATACTAGGTATTGTTTCTCAGGGGTGGTCTACTTGTCGGAGACAAATCTAAGGTGTCTCTTCTTAATTAAGTTAAATCCTGTCCACATTGTCCATACTACAACGTTCACACTACAACTATAAGAAAGGGAGGCTTCGAAAACCGCGCTCTCGGAGGAGGAGACTTTTGAAAAGGAGTCTATAGTTTAGTGTGCCGGGACAGGCAAATGAGCATCAGAAGCCCTCGGGACAAATTCGTGAATTCGTCGCCGACCTGTTAATTCATTTCCTGCATGGTCATCTTCCGCGGGACACATCTTTGCACTAAAGGCGCTGTAATTCAGTTGAACACTAACCCTTCTTCTATTTCTAGTTCCAAGCAAGCCACCTACGGCGCTTGTTCCTATATCGCGCAGCGGAGACTTTCAGATGAACGTATCCTGGGGACCGGTGCCAGATGGGTTTGTTCACGGTGTTTTGCGAGGCTACCGACTCTATTTCAAGAAAACACGCGAAACGGGGCGTGCAGCCTCCTCAGCGACTCGCGTAATGACATTCGGTCCTAATGAG
>BOPM01000145.1:513973-537410 GCA_022179025.1 Porites australiensis | reverse complement strand
CAATCACAATGCTGTAAGGCCTCGACCAAACGTCGCACTTTTCATGAGACGAGTTAAACTCTAATTGGGTCGACCTAAATTAAGAGCGTCTGTTGGGTCAGGCGTCGAACTTGGTACACACCAAACCCAATTTGAGTAAATTTTCTCCTGAACGAGGCTAAATAAACATCATCATACAAATTTTAAATCATTAGTTTAGTTCGTTGAATGGGAAGATCGACGTTTGTCCCGGAGACGATCCTCAGACGTTCTATGCGTCTGAAGTAGACGGATAAACCGTGTTGGACGATCAAACCTCATTCCGACAACCTCAGCTGAGCCAGACGTCGAACTTTTCGCGAACTCAACTCACCAAGTGAAAAGTTCCAACGGCCCAGGCCTAAGAAATCCTAATGAACCAATAACATTTCTACGCAATAGCAAGTGCTTAACTATTACTTTAATTGTTATGAGTTACGAATATTGGCCTAGATGTTTTAGCCCATCACAGTCTGTCACAGAGCAAACAATCTGACAATGCAGTTTTATAGCTGCAAGGGCCTACGTTGATTTGTATGCTGGCTCTTAACCAGGAAGTATTGTAGATCCGAAAAGAGTTTACAAAATAAAACTCAAACAGAAACCAGGTAAGATCGGATTTTCGCGCATTTGGTTATACATATGCGAATTTGGGCGTTATAAATTCAAGTAACAAAATCATTATCATCACCATCATCATCAAATGGAACGAAAAATCGAAAGTCGGTCGCAGAAAAATTAAGATATAGGTAAAGAGGAAGGCTATCTTTATAGAAACTAGATTGCCAAAAAAAGGAGGAAAAAAAGACAAATCTCGAACCCAGACTCAAAGAATGTAATTATCCTAAAACACTTTATTTTCTGTCGTAGATTTGAAGCAAAGCAAGGATCTGAAGAATGACATGAGTCCCATAGTGGAGAATTTTCTATCCAGAATGAAGAAGATAGTGCAGGACATGTCAAAACGGCATCGTCGTCAGCAATGTGTAGTTATGCGAGCGGAGAAGGATCGTGAAGAACAGGCGGTCGCTTTAGTGAATCAGTATTACGATATGCTAAGCTCGCGGGACATTCGACAAGACTGGTTCTCTAAGAGTCCTGTAAAATCGGAAATAGAGATTCAAGACATCAAACCAACGGTCTGGCCTTTCCTTGATACGCCAAAAACTGGGACACCGTCGTTTATGAAAAGGAGAAGTGGTTTCTACAAACCTAATACCAGACAAACGCTAGAACCAACTGTTCGCGTCTTGGAAGAGTCAAGGTTATGACTATTGAACTACAACAATTGCTAACTCATATTTGACTCATTTGTTCCTCGGAATCATGTTTTATTTCAATTAGTCCAATCTTTTCCCCTGAGTCCACGTTACACTTGTCTAGCGGACGAGAAACGGGTACTAACGGTAACAGTTGGGATAAATTAAATTAAATTGATAACCTATCAATCTCCCATGCGCGATATATACGATACAGGAATATGATCAGCAGTCTTACTCACAATAGTAGATGGTGTTAATAATCCTTGCATTGTTAAATTATAAATGACGGGGTTGAGATTGCACAGCGCAAAGTTAGTGGTAATGAGTTCCATTCAGGAATTGTGCGTGGGAAAAAGGAAGATCGACAACAGTTGGTATAAAAACTGAGGGAACTATACTGGATCAGCCCGCAATTTTGGTCAAGAGAAAGCGCCTGTAGTACTGTCACTTCAGAATTTACCTCATTCAAAATTTGTCTGTTTTTCATTCTAAGTACGGCCCGGGAGGGAAGCGGGGGCAGGGGACCACCATATGAAACGGTGAAGAGGGGCTTCTACCAGGGACAGGACCCACCGATACATCTGGATGCCACTAGAAAAACCTCTGCGTTTGTTTGCGCTAATTTGTAGCTGCGAGAATCTTTACTTTTGAATACTTTTGGAGATGACAAAGTAGGGAATGAAGCAGGAGAACATACGCAACACGGAAAACCAAGGTAGAAAAATGCTTTGTTCTTCAGCTGCTTTGTGCTGCCAAAAGGGTCAGGACACAGCCTTCAAGCTCTAGTACTGTCAATAACTCGCGCATCAGGGAATACATTATCACAAGTCCTGAATCTGCCAAAAACAAAAAAAAGCAAAACAACAATTAATAAAAATCCCATTCGGATAAAGGTCGCCTGAACCGACGCAAGTGAGCCTCTACCTTTCATCCCTCCCCCTCGGTCTCACTAGGGAGCTTTAGCAACGACGACGGCGACGGCAACGAGAACGTAAAAATAACAATAGGTTTCGATTAGCAAAACAATAATTTTGCTAGACTACGAGTAGTCCCCCATTTTTCCTCAGGGATAGTAGAGCGTGCGAAACGCGAGCGCGCGTGAAACTCACCCCACGCGAGAAAAGGCGACACGCCGCGCGTGGGGTGATTTTCACGCGCGCTCGCGTTTCGCACGCTCTACTATCCCTGAGGAAAAATGGGGGACTACTCGTAGTCGATAATTTTGCACGCTTTTTTTGTACATCTCTAGGCCGTCCCTCCACGACTGCGACGTGAAAATGCCTAGTTTCAAGTTTGATGGACGACGTAAACAAGCGTCGACGAATTTTTCATGTTCTTTTTAAACTCGAGTTTGGTGCCCAAGTAATCAACTCCAGGGAAATTCGCCTACTTTCGACATTTTCAGCGAATTGGAATAAACGCGACAAAGTTTAAAAAACGCGAAATCATTTTAAAAGTGACGCTTTTTGCTGCCGTCGCCGTCGTCGATGCTAAAGCTCCCTGTTATTTAAACCAGGAAGTTAACTTACACCGTTACCGAAAAATCTTACTTTCTTTTTCTTTCCGTTTGAAGCAAAAGCTATGCAAAGGTTACATTACTTGTATTTCAAAAGAAATAATAAATTGAGATCAATCTTTATGAACAACATGTGTTTTTGTTCTTCTGGTTTCTACTTGAGTTGACTTAATACCTGACCCCTACTCCCCTTCAGCCTTTCTTCATTCCCGATGCGAAAAAAAAAGAAAATCCTTAAAGATTAGGCTGGTCTTAATGGGGTTTGACTTTGTGGACAACTCAGTAATACCCTTTTTCTATAAACACTGTCAGTGTACACAGTACTGCATGTAAACATATCAAGGAAAAAATTATAAGCCATAATTACAAGCAAATAAATCTTGCCATGGACATACTGCAGAAAAAGCTTGCTAGTGAAGATGAGGCTTATAAACCTACAGCATTTTGGATGAGTCTCTGGCAACATGATCTTAATTACTCCAGAGGGCTGTCTTACCGAAGAATATGCATTTCCCACTGAACAGTGACTGATTCATTGCCTCTGACTTTTCATCTTAGGTTTACAGAGAACTACCTGTGAGGAAAGAAATCAAAAGACCTTCAACAAATTTATTAACACAAACTCATCTCCGAGACAAGTTCTAAGAAATACTGGTAACATAGGTAGATAAAAATTTCGAAACAAATGCGTCTTAAGTGTAAGAAACCTTTTCTTCCAGAAGAACAATTTTAAATGGCTAAACAAGTTTCTAGAGCAGGAAAAACGACAAACTAACGAGTGATGATCACGGCTAACACTACAATGATTCCTTGCGAGAACACGATTACTCACGGTAACAACGATGCGATTTCTCTCTCACAACGACTATCAGCGGCCCACGCACAACTGTTATCCCGGGCGAAAAACACCGTCAAGTTATTCTACGGTCGAAGAACAGCATACACCAAGTACGGAACTATGGGAATCTTGGAACGCCGCATGATCCACGTCCTACAAAAATCCGTTGCTAGGCGACACATGTGATGAGTATCCACAATGACTGGTCAACTCTTGCACGGAAGAAATAACTACGCGAGCTTAAATTTTAGAGGATTTATTTAATCATTTATTTGAAGTTGTGCTTCTTGGAGACTAAATGCATACACGTGTCTGATAAGAAATAATGGCCTCTACGTACAGACGGAACAAGTTTACGCAACATTAAACACAAGCCCTAGTATTCGATACTGAAAGTAAACAAAAAAATTCCCCTTTACATTATTTAATAAACCCTAAAAGCAATGATACCTATGTTACGCTACAATACTGAGAACATTTTTACTTTCTACGTCAACATACTGTTACACAAGCTTTACGTTAAAAAAAGTCCATAAAAAGTTGCTTAAAGTGAAAAAACTCAAAAAGACTTCTTTGCCTAATTTAACATAAAATATTAAATCAGTCCGCTCGATCCAACCAAGAAGTTTGCCAAGTGAAACAGCAACTGCAAAACCGACCGCACGACGAAAGTTATTCGGTCCGTCAACGGCTCGGGTATTCCAGACGCCTAATACCTAAGAAAGAAAACGAAAGACCTATGGAGAAACTACTTCATGGATCACACTGCCTGGCCACCAAAACACCACGTTTTTTTGCCCCCTTTATTCCATTTCCAGATAACGGTAGGAGTTTTTTTTTCAAAATATTCTTCCTTAGCAAAATTTATTTTCTACCTTTAGGGTTCTAAAGTTACTAGCTGATCCACTTGAGTTTTGAACATTTTACGTCATTTTTATGGTCGATAAGGGTACAGAACAAGGAAAATTGTTGTAGATTTGTTAAAATTACGCAGAGAGTATTATCGAATCGACCACAGTACAATGATTTTCTTTTCAAAGTGCAGTGTCTTCTTACTTTACAGTCAAACAAGATGGCTTTGGACAAAAAAAGGAAAATCAATATTTACCTGCGACTTCCATAATCTCGGGGGTAACCTTCATATGCTCCAGAAAACCTACAAACAAGCATGTGATCATACATGTCACTGGGTTCGCAAAAAACTTGAATTCCAGCTTGTCCATTGGGCAAGCAGCTCTCACATTTTGCTCGCTGGGCCACTTCCGATTTAGCTAGAAGACTACTATGTCTTGCTTAGACTCTTTCCCATTGGGTTAATTAATGTTAAAAGCACTTGCCCAGCAAGAAAATATAATTGTCCGAAATGACTCAACAGGACTTCTTTCAATCCCGGGTGTAAATATATCGGCGGCCACCTTAAAGTACTTCAATGCTGTCAAACTTTTAAGTTCATCCTTCAATGCTTGCCCTAACAAACTTGAGAACCACAAGGATACTAGACTACACTGAACCTTGTAACCACAGTCAGAAGGACTGGAGTGAGTGGTCTGTATATTCCTGAGCCTGAGACTATGATTATGCTCTTACGCCAGAACAGAAACTGTACCACACATAAGAATAGTGATTTCTGCATGATTTCTATTACAGAGCCAAGCTGCGCCGCACTGATCTCTAAAGTGGAGATTCACATATTGGATAGTTGTTCGTAATACTATATACCGGATAAACTTTCGTATTGGCATGAAAAGCAGCTACCCAATATAAAATGAACATAGCCAGAATGATCAAAAATTGATCTTCACGACATCAACCCCTTCCAAAGCAACAGATTACCAAAGTTCGGATGTAGATAAAGGAAAAGAGCAGAAACAATAATGGTACCTTGGAGGAGACCTTGGAGGACTGCGGCTTCTGTAACCATAACCACCACCATACCCAGGATATCCATAGTCTCTTGGGTAAGGAGGGCGTCGGTCCATGTAAGGGTCATAATAGCTAGGTGGTCCTCTGTAATAAGGCCTTCTCGGAGGTCCATAGTCATAGTTGCGGCGTTGATCATATCTAAAATATAGAAAGAAAGGGGCATAAAAAAGGTTAGTAACTTAAAGCCAGAAGTGGCCCACAAAGAAAAAACTTAACACAGAATACATATGAAATTTCACTCTGCCCTTAAAAGAATGAAACTGAGAACCTGACAACTGCTTGTGTGTTTACACTAGTTTTATTAGCCTGTGAGCAAACTTTCCATTGGGGGGTCCCGAAAGGTCACAGGAGAGCTGCACACGAAAAGACACGCAAGTGCGAGGGGCGGGGAAAGAAAGGAGCCTCTTCTTTACCTCTGCCCGTCATGGTGGTGAAAACACCACTCACTCATGCACTTTCGTGGCCTGCACTGCTCGCGATAATTGGAGAGCTTCTTCACAGGCTAGTTTTATCTCATCAAAACACAGCAAATTATATTTTTATTTATGGGATTACCTTCGCTTGGGACAGTCTTTTGCCCTGCAGAGTAAAATTAAAGAAATAGTTTATGAACATTAAATTCAATTTGCAGTTAAGGACCAAAAAAGCTCATTTGGCTGGACTATTCTGGCTATCATCCAGGGTTTTGTTTACACACCAATAATAGGATTAGAAGCAATCAGAAACGTAAGTGAAGATGGATGGTGCATTCTGTTGTAGGGCACATGAAAGACTTAACTACCATATCTATTGCTGTTTCTGTATATGGGCATGGAGAGCAAGAAGTTTTTCAGTCCCATGAACAGATACTTGTGGCATTCATTTGGAACACACACTTTAGTATAGTATTTACCGTATATGTCTGACTTAACATTGCAAACTTTTTTCTTGCATAAGATCAAATTTGACTATTGACTCAACAAAATGTGAGTAACAGAGCAAATTGGGAACAAAGCAAACAGCAAATGAGCTGACTACTGTCTCAGCCACATCGTTTTTGTTTTGCACCCAAAGGTTATGTTATTTTGCTCTTGCCCTTTTCTTTTGTCTGTTTCCATTGATTCAGTCATTGGTGTACCCAAGTTTAAAGACCTAGTCTCAGTGCATTACGATCCACTGTTGGGACACTTTTGCCATGAAAGAAACAGACAAACAAAAAAACAAAGTTGCCACTAAAAACTTACCAGTGTCCGCATTTTCCACATGAGAAGCATTGATCTTCAGACGGCTTTCCTTTTGTTTTTGCATACTAGAAACAAAACATCAAGTGTATAAGAACAAAATGTGGTCAATAAGCTGAAAGCAAGCTGACCAATGATGATTTTACCACACTTGGAAGTATTCTATGATCCATAACTGAACAGATGCACTTTTACTTTTTTAGGCAGCAACAGAAAAAAAGAAAAAAAGAAGAAATTTGCATCCTAGTGTTTTGCTGCAATTATCACACTGCCTTGTGGTCTGAGTTTGCAGAGTAACTTTGGCGTCTTTCCAGATTGACTTTCCTATTTTTTGCTCCAGTTTCTTGCCCAATGGTTCACAAAATTATTTGATGTGAAATAAAACATGGAAAAATAAATCATCTCACCTGTACTTGAATGTGAGTTCCACTAAATTCTGAATCATCTAGTGCATTCAGAGCGTCTTCTGCATTTTTTTTACCTACCATGTGCTGAAAATATATGGTAAGCAAAACTGTTCATCAAGCTTATTAGAGGCCCTGCCAGGGTAAATTTGCCCAAAAAGTAGCAACAGCGCGTAAAATGACATCGCGACAAGAGACAACCTCCCTCGACCAAATTGCGACAGTGATGGCAAAGCCGACAATAAGCGACAAGCATTTATAAACACCGACATGAGATGTTTTAAAATTCAGACGGGCGACATGGGACCCCCCCTGGCAGGGCCTCTTATTAGGCCTTTATTTTCCTTTGTTTCTGAGGATGACATTGGAGCCTCTGTATGGGTATTTCTGATGAAATTGAGTTGATGGTGATTGTTATTGATGAAACAACGATCTTAAAGGGATATTAAAGGGATGATCACAATGCCATTCCAATCAAGTTTGACAATGTTAGTGGTGCAATGATGGGAAAGGAAAAACGGCCAAAAAGCGAGAAATATTCAGAGTTTTTATTTTGCTTATTAAACCTGTCGTTTTTTTATTTTCTTATTTCCTTTGCTGTCATCGTGGTTGCTCGAATTCTCTAATGGTGGTACCAGGGGTTTCAATAAAAATTGAAGTAGCCACCGGTTTGGATAGAGTAACCGACTGTACCAACAAGGGGCTGTTGGTCCCCCTTTTCTAGAGGGGGGGGGGGGGGGGGGGGGGGGGGGAGGGGGAGGTCAAAGTGCATTCCGCCCCAGAAAATTTTAAATTTCAAAGCCCTAAAAATGTGATTTTCAGCGTTCTGGATGCGAGGACAACAGACGTGCACTCTTACAATATATTTTAACATGCTAACAGTAAGCTCGGACATCAGCCTGTTTTCTCAGGCTAAGCATTGGCAGCCTTATTATGAGTTTGTAACAAAGGAAAATAATATAGAAACAAGAACAAATCATTTCATTTCACTACTATCTTTCTATGGTCAAATGAAAGTGAGAGAAGTGCATGAGAGGATAAATGTTATGTACTAAACAGCCGAACTTCACATATTTAATAAACAAAACAGAATGGCAAACAACAGCAAGCAAACAAAGATAATGGATCCAGAGCTGAGAAGATCGAAGACAACTTGAAATTTGACTTCACTAAATAATCATTTAGGCTTAAGCTTACCACAAACGCATAGTTTTTGACAATGTCGCACTGGGACACCTTTCCATACTTCTCGAAGAGCTCTTGAAGAGCCCCTCGCCTGCAGTGGTCTGGCAGATTGCCTACGTATAATTTAACTTCTTTCTCTTCTTCAGCGGGTTTTTTATCGTCACTGCTCTCCTCTTTGGCATCTGACGTTGCAGCGTCATTTTTTTCCGTACTTTCTTCTTTCTTTTCCTCCACTTGTGCAATATCGTCTTTGGTCTCTTCCTCGCTTGCCATAATTCGACTGTGGGTAAAAGAAGAACTAAAGAACTCTAAATTCAGATCGCACAAAACAGCGTCCAAGATGGCGACCTCGTGGAACGAAGGAAAATGCTATCCCATCAGTCCTAGGAAGACTAAAATGCCCAGCGATGAGACTGGGACCAGACTGGAAAAGTCCCGCCTTGCGCCGCCTTCCGCCGCCTTCCGCCTTGCAGAAAAAGTGAAAGTCAAAATGGCGCTTGACAAATGTATTTTGTACTTGGATGAGAAGTTCGCCAAACTTCCCGATAACGAAGAAACCGTATGTGTTCAAAAAGCCATAGAGGAAGCAGTTTCAGCCTTGGTTAGAAGCGTTGGGGAACAAGATGCAAGATTCCTTGGCAAAATTGAACCGTCAGGCAGTTTCTACGAAGGAACAAAAATACTGCAGCCTGATGAATTCGACTTTGTCGTTACGCTTTCTAGACTCTCGGAGTTTTGTGATATCGTGTACCAGGGGGGGCGAAGACCTCATCATATTTTGGTGCGGTTTTGTCCAAGCGAAAAGGATGATATGTGGCATTCGTGTGTAGATTTTTGTCAGGAAATGTCTAACGTCGAAATCGTAGATCCAATAACAGGAACATATTCGATTTTAGATGGTCCATTTCTCTACTTAGATGGCTCTACGCTGAAACAGAGGTTTTATTGCTTACTAAGAGAGGCATTTAAATCTGTAAAATGGCCTGAAAACCTGAAATTCGTTTCTTCGACGGGGTTTGCTTTTGACAAGATGGGTTTGTCAGGTGCAACACAATTTGCCGCGTCAGAGAAATTAGATTTTCTGTGGAGAGGTAATCTGGAAGTGTCAGTGGATTTAGCTTTAGCTATAGAATTTAAAGGTTGGCCTTCACTGCCAGGGCCATTTGATGATTTGTTGGTAGAGGGACATCCTGCATATTCATTAAAAATGGATATGAAAAGTTCTGGTTTCCATGCTACACCGAAAGTTAACGTTATATGGAGAATTTCATGGTCTAGGGCAGAGAAAGCCATTTTGAATTACATCTTTAATCGAAATGAACAAGCTGCCATAAGCTGTCGTGTTGCAAAGATGATCAAAGAGACACACTTTGTTGAAGTCATAGAACAATCGAGTTCAAACTTTCCCATAAGTATTTGTAAAAGCTATACATTAAAACATTTGTTAATGTACCTCTGGTTATCAAATTCATCTTCATCCGAATGTTTAGCAAAGGGTTGTGGTGAAATGCTCTTGGACCTTCTCAAGCTGCTGGTTGATGGACTTAAAACAGGTCACTGTAAACAAATTTTTGGAAATTTCAGCACAGTAAAAACTGGCCCTCTTCTTCCGTTCTTTGCTTCAGCAGTGGAAAAGTGCATCAGAACTCTTTCTGAAATGCAGAATGTAGAGTTTTCTCAAGTTCCAAGGAGATGTGAGGAGTTCTTTAAGGATAAAATACATGTTGCATTGCCACGTCCTCCGAGAAAACTCAGCAGTTATAAAATAACCAAGATATATTAAACATTGATAGGAAGTAATATACCCTGTTTTCTTTGCTGGTTATTTAACATCTACAAATACATTGAATTCACCCAAATGAAGAACTTGAAATCTTTCTTTAAAATGATGAAAAAGTTTATGTCGTTTTGGGTAATTATGTGTTTTAGAAATGTAGTCGATTTAAAACTTGTAAATGCAACTTGAACGAAAGATTAGCTATGTCTTGTAGCTCTCTGAAAGACTATTGAAATAAAATGAATAATACTCATGAATACTACTGCCACAAGACATTCATGCATGTGATTTTATTTGAGGAAACATCAGTTTTCTAAGGAATTGATTCTAAGGTGAACTATACTGATCCAGAAGTTGATGAAGATAAGAGGAGGACCCTCATCACCTATTTCCAGCCCCCTCTCATACAGCAAAATTACAGCGGTTCATGAATATGGTTTCCCAGAAAAAAAACTGTTCTAACGAGCCTTCGGGTAAACGTCTTTGACGGAAAACAACGTGCTTCTGGGACTCGATGCGCAGCAAGTGACTATTCAAGTTCAGTGACTAAGTCAGAGATCCTAAGGTTCTTGTATTCTAAGTAATGACCCTAGTATTTTAACCATCACTGCAAAACTAAAAGCTGGCATCGCCATCATCGATTTGAACTTACCACAAGTTGACCTCACGACTTTCACATGAGAAAAGCTGTAAAGCGAGTGGAGCGAGCTTTTCTGACCGCGAAGAGGCCGAGCGAGGGAGGAAGTTGCGAGAGGTCGTCCTTCATCCCACGGAGTATTCCAAGTAAGACCAAGGACTTTTTCGAAAGTCTTTCATCGGCGAGAGGCTGGGAGCTGTTTTCTTTTCCACCCCACACAATAGACAGTGCAACTCTAACCGTAGCGTGCGTAGCCTGCCTCCATCGCGCACGCGCCCCGTTTGTTCGTTCCAAATTCCTTCCTAAGCGCCGGTTTCGCAGGCTATTCTATCCGTTACATTTCAAGATCCCTCCGGCTAATTCTCAGAAGTACCCATGCGGTAATCGACAGAGATCAGCTGAGATGACTCGCCTGATTATTTTCAGCATTTATATACACCGATGGACATGTGCTTGCTTTGGACTCATCTCTATTTTAGAAGCAGACCACAACTGCTGATCGATGCTACACCGGATACTAAGATTCCGTCTCAAAGTAATGAGAAATGGTATTCATCTGCTGACGCCCTCCTCACGTGCCTCTGCATCTACCCCCTTAAAAAGTGTGTGATGTGATATCTAGTGTACTTACTGACTGGAAATTCGCGAACATACTTTGCAAACTTTGCGAGAACAGGTAGATAGATAAGATTTATCTCTGGCTATTTGTTCCTACAAATTTTTTCGCAATAGTCGATATTTTGGCCATGTTCGTCTCACATGTTCACTGTTTCAGTTCGCGAGATTTACGGTTGTTTCGCTACTTTCGCTAGTGTCCAGTTCAATGACATCTTACTTCATTTCGCCAACGTTCTTGATTTCTTGAAAGAGCTGAAGATAAGTAGTAAGAAAAATATACACCCACCCGAATCGTGACCCGGAAATAAGCCCTTAACTGACACTGGCTAAGGATAAGAGAATTTTCACCACGGTCTCCACAAAGGCTCTGCTGGTAGCATCCATTTATATACAGTCTGCAGCAAGATGTTCCTTTCTATCACGTTTTTTCTATTTAACGAGTCAGAGTGGAGCTGAAAACATCTAATACGAATTGATTACTGCTTAGGGAAAACCGACATTACTGGAAATAGCTGTATTAACATACGCCTAGCCTTCAGTTATTCAAAATATGAGGAAAACGTGCATTTTTGAATGACTTCGAAGTATGGGAGCGCTATTTCAAATCATTTTTGGTATCTCCCCTGACTAACTTTAGTTATGGAACACTCTTATTGTAATTTTTGGCGAAAACTACAGCAATTTTCGCCAAACCTCTAGCAAAAAGTTTGTTTCCTAGTTTGTGATTCACTTCCTCTCGTACGAGCGGGAGACTGGGAGGAATCTCGATGACGTCATAGCGGCAATGGCGGCGGCGTGAGGTGGGCATATCCGGTAAGAGACAAAAAACGCGAAACTGCAGTCGCTTCCTTGTTGTGATAGTCCATGAAGAAAAGGAGAGTGTTGGCCTTGTTTTGAATGACTTTTCATCGTTTCTCATTAATCAATGAACTTGGAGAGTCATCCCTAGTTAGTGAGATCGATATAAGTTTGGTGAAAGAACTCTGTGGGCGCGGCGAGTTGGGAATATATCCGAGTTTCAATTTCCCAACTTCACGATCTGAAACTCGCATTGAAGATTTTGGAAATTGGAGTCGTCTGTCCGCATAATTGTCTCGGAACGATTATTGATAATTGTTATAAGTCGATATGAGGTAAGATTGCAAAGTTCTATTGCTTTGATCTGCTTGTTATTTGATGTGACAGTCTATGCATAACCGAACATTCCGAACAAAAATTGATTGCATTCTCGATATACTCTACCTTGTGTTTGTATAGTCTGATTTCTGATTCCCACTGTTTTGTTATTCAATCAATCGTAGGTACTTTCAGCTTAAAAAATTGGTTAAGTCTGCGGTATTTTGTTGAAAAGTAATGGTTATTTCAAAGCAATTCGACGTTGGTATGTCGAACATGTTTTAAACCTCAATCATTCGCTTCGCTTCGGAAAGCCTAAACTTGTATTATGGTATTTAGCGCTAGATTGCAGTGCTTCGCACTATATTTTATCTTTAAACTGCAAAGAAATAATTCCATACATGCGGTTGTACTGAAGTTGTAGCTTAAGATGCTTGATGACGTTGTCGGGATTAGCTTCGTTTCATTACATTTAGCACGATGAAGTAATGTAATAACTCGATCTCATCTGGACGAAAGTCTTTGCGGGGATGAAGACGTCGTTTAACAAAGGCACGCAGCTGAGCTTCTATCGTGGGCTTTACTGCTAATTATTCCATAGATCGAACTTTTCTACTAGCATGAACATCTCTCCGGTATTGTATTTGGTGAAATTGACACCAAAAATTCTTGTGGAAAACGACAAGGTCGTGCTCAGCTTTGTTTCGATCCTCGAAAAATAGAGTAATGAATTTCAGCTTTTAGAATTCCCTCCACGTTTTCGGAGTGTTCTTTCTCGTCAAGAATTGTAATGATTATTTTATAAACTTTGCAGGTTTTAGATAGTTTCTTCCTTACAGTCAGTTACAGCAGAAAGATCAGAGGATCTGGGCCTTGTATTTGTAAACAGTAAAAATTCCAACCCTGTTGGTGAAACTCGAGATCAGTATACCTACTTGATCAGCCTTCGATCGAATGTAATTAATTGTGTTCGTTTCTCTCGTCTTCTATTATACTTTAAATATACACCTGGTATGATAGCTAAAAGAGTTTTTGTGGCATTGAAAATAGTTATATATTTGTAGTGAGTCAATCTCTTACGTTTTGCTTCAAAGAATATAATATTGGCTTTTAATTTACAATAGTAGCTGGATTGTAGTCGCAATAGTCTCACATAAACAAGATTGCTGATGGTAGCTATTAAAGTGTTGGTAAACCAGGAAGACATATTTAGAGTTGTAACAAAATTCAGTATTGAAAGTTCAAGTTCTATGAAGTCGACTATAGCTTTCTCGTGTCCATCTGGTAGCCTTGGCACATATATTCTGTTGTTTCAAACCAAGATACGATCTGCCTTAGTGTTATTGGGTAATCAGACGTGTGTTCCTTTGAATCTTATCTGCGTAGATAATATTTTTCTTCCGTTTTCTTGTAAGTCAGAAATATCTGAGGTATTTTGTATGCTTAGACATGTTCAGTAGAATTGTTTTCCTTTGAGTTTAGTTTGGGGATTCATTGCTACGTAAATATGCCCTGTTTTCAGAACAAAGGAATCTATTATTTCATGGTGTTATTTCTTTAAATTTAAAAATAGTGATTCGGATAAATTCCATTGCAAATATTTCCAGACAGTTTATGCCTAACATTCACTTTTTGGAGGTACATATACAACTAAAAGAATGAATCCTGTATCTTTCTCATAAACATTTTTGTTATCATAAACTAAATTAAACTCTGCTGGGATTACATGGCAAGTTTGGTCATTTCCTTGTTGTTACGGATAGTGTGGTTACCAGGTGACCTGATGCAAAAGACTGGAAAGGGTCTGAACAATAACCCACACCACAATGTTAACACATTACTTGACAATTAGTTTCTACAACATCAAGAGACACCCGTGATAAGTTTTCTCAAAAACTCTTGATATGTCACCAGGGGTTTCAATAAGCACGGACGGCTGACGAAACACGTTGGTTACTTTGCTCATAGAGGTTGGCTACTTTTTTACGGAAAGAAGAAGCAACTTGATTGAATAACGTTAAAAACAAAAAATACATCATAAATCTCAATGAAAACGTAACTATGATTTGTTTTCTGAAAGGCCCACTGGTTTTACATTATGCTTTAGTCATGTGAACGCTATATTTCAGCCATTTTTTCAAACGTTTCTTACAGGTTTACGCAGAATTTGTTTATGTGCAAAAGTACGTAATTTAGTTTTGATCATTATTTTGTTCATTGCTCATAGGAATTGATTGTGTGACTGGTAACTTGAAAGCTAGACTTTCTTGAATGAAAAACACGCTCCTTTGTCCTCAAATATAGTCTCCAGAACGCTGAAAATCACATTTTTAGGGCTTTGAAATTTCAAAATTTTCTGGGGCGGAACCCGCTTAGACCTTCCCCCCTCCTAGAAAAGGGGAGCAACGACCCCTTGATACAGTCGGTTACTCTGTTCAAACTGCTGGCTACTTCAATTTTCATTGAAACCCCTGTGTTACTGAGCTAGCCCTTTAGTCTTCAAAATGATCAACTTGCTGGCCCACAAGCTGGTAGTTGTGCTTGAGTTTTCAACATTTTTTGGCATTCTTTCTTTGATTTCTAAGTCATAGATGAACTGTGGAAAATTGTGTGTTATTGGTTTATTTTATATAGCTTTGATTTCAGGGTAAATTTTGTTTTCTTTCTTACAGTGAGCAATCTGTCGCCCAGGCACGGGCATCTGTCATGCTCTACAACAACGAAAGAAAGGAGTGGGAACATTCGGGAGGCTCATCAGGAATCTCCAGAGTCCATGTTTACCATCATCCCATCAACAACACATATAGAATAGTTGGCAGAAAAGTCCAAGATCATGCGGTATGTTTCCAACTGGTTTATGGTAATAGTTTTTTTTGTGACAAATTACTACTTGCTAGAGTGTGAATTCTGTCTTGAAGTCATATTTGGCTTCATTCATCAAGATTTTTTACGTATTAAAAATGCTGATAACAATTTGTGTAATTTTTGTGACGTTTTTGGCCTGGTGAGGGTGTGGATGGGTTGTCCTGTGGACACCCTGTTTTAGGATTAAAAAATGATATTTTTACATCTTGGTTTTAGAGCTGTTGGCTTTATTGAGAGTTGAGGAAGAGTTGAGAGAGAGAGAGTTTTTTTGGCCAATTTGGAAATTTAGATGCTTCAAATTTTCAACATTTGCTGGGTTAAAGGTTAATAATAGCTTTACAACTTTAATAATAACTTTATTTCTATAACGCTCCTATCCTATGTTCAAGACAGTTTGCTTCCCGACCTATGTCCATGCCTTCCTGGCATTGCTTGTGGACACCCGCTTACAATTTCCAGGTCTACAGTTGTACTATCTTGTGTTACAGGTGGTTATAAACTGTGCATTGGCAAAAGGATTAAAATACAATGAAGCAACACCAACTTTTCACCAGTGGAGAGACCAAAGACAAGTTTATGGTTTGAATTTTCCAAGCAAAGAGGAGGCACAAGTTTTTGGCCATGCTGTTTTTTCAGCTTTGGAAAATCTCAAAGGTGGGAGTTAGTTATAAAATTATAAAAGTATTATAATAATTGTAATATTTTATCTATCTAGAAAGCTGCTATAAGAGTATCAAATGAAAGTTTCTGAATGAGTAGGAAATAATTTTGACAGTAGTACATGCTTAATTAGAATACCAGATAGATGTAAGTGTCTGTGTGCTGCCCACAGGCAGGTCCTTCCTCATGAGTCTCAATCTAAGGTGCGTCTACTCTTGACTGGTACCTAAGGTCTGCCATCTTTCACTCAATCCAGCGTTCCTTTTCGACGCCTTCCTGGTGGTCTCTTTCTTATTATTCGCCCCTCAACAACCGATGGGACAAGATTGCCATGCTGTAAGTTATGACCAAGCCAGACTGTGGATTCGTTTGATAACAAATATGATGGCTCTATCGATCTTCACTGAATTGCCTCAATACTTCATTATAGACTTTTTCAGACCAAGAAATGTTTATGGCCTTCCTCCAAAGCCACATCTCACAGCTCTTCAGCCTTCAAACATCCTCTGTTAGGTGCCTATTCCCAAATAGATACGTGACAAATTTTCCTTGGGCAATTAAGGCATGAGACTTTTACCCTGACAGTGTGAGGATTGTTTGTAGAGGACCAGATCGTTTTAGAAAAACACTAAAGATCTTAGAAGTCATCTATGAGAGTTACTAAACTCAGTTCAATAAAATGATTATGCATACTGAGAGGAAGGACCTGCCTGTGGGCAGCACACAGACACTTACATCTATCTGGTATTCTAATTAAGCATGTACTACTGTCAAAATTATTTCTTACTCATTCAGAAACTTTTATTTGATACTCTTATAGCAGCTTTCTAGATAGATAAAATATTACAATTATTATAATACTTTCTTTTCTCACATTAATTTGAGTTTATTTTACATAATGTACTTTATTGTTTTTCAAACAAGAGTCAGTTAAGGCTGTAATGGCTCAAGATTGTCCACCAGGGTTGAGAAATTGGTCCACAAACATGAGCTGGCTTGCAATCAAAATTTATATGATTCTGCGAGGGGTAACAAGGTTGTGCTCTAAGGAAAATAGAAGGGAGCCCAGTGCTCTGAACCTGTAATATGCTGGGTGCCCAGCATATGATTTGTATGAAAAATCTGAGATTTTCTAGTTGCCCGAGGGCAAAAGTTAGGCACCAGAGGCCACCGGGCGCTGCTAGAGCACAGCCCTGGGTAAAAATCCTGCCTTAATGATAACATTTGACAATTATTCAAATTGTTGATGGTATGTGGTCAGTGGCATTTTGGTAACTGATTTTTGTATTTACTTCAGGCATGGCTCCTCAACCACAACCAATTATTCAACAACAACATTATGCACCATCATCTCATATGAGCAATGGCAGAAATGAACCGGAAGAGATACCCTCGCATCATTGGGACCAGCCACAGTATGATGCTTATGACCAGTATTCCCGTGGAAGGGTACCATCTGCTGGACCAGAGCGGACCTACCACAATCAGTATGACATGCAGCGTGACAGACAAAGCCCTATTGTAAGTTTTAACTTTTTATCATTTATGACATCAAGTCTCAAAAATTTTTTCATGCTAGTGATGGAAGGTCAGGTCCCTACTAGTTGAGGTGTATGTATCATTTGACACACAAAATGTTTGTTTTTAGCCCAGTGCAGTTTCCTTGTCAACTTCTCCTGGACCACAGCCAGTCGTCACACAGTCAAGTAAGTTATCACGTGAACTATTTATGATAATCCCATTTTAAACATTGGGCTGATTTCCTTAGTATTAATGGATCCTTATACCTGCATGTGAAAGTGTGCTATTCAATTTGCTGACTGGAATTTCCAGTTTCCTTATACAAATAAACAATATACCTTCCTAGCTTCTGTCTTAATTAAATATTGATCTTAGCACTTGCTACTCTTTGATGATCTCACCAACAGCTGCCCCCCCTGCACCACCTGCACCTCCAGTTCCGGCAGCACCACCAGCTCCTCCAGCCCCGCCTGCTCCACCCGCTGCACCCCCTCTGCCAGTAGGAGGTGGACCTCCTGCTCCACCTCCACCCCCAGCAGTTCAAAGTGGGGGAGGTGGGTCTTTGGCTGATCAGATTGCTGCAGCAAAACTTAAGAAGGCTTCAAAGGTAATATTTTTAGGTTCTCATGTCAAACAGATTTACAACATTTGGGAGCATAAGAGTGGATTCATTTGTCACTTAATAATAAATACAACAAAAGATCTTGCATATGCAGCTCTCAAGAGTTTTTATAACATGATTGGTCAATTACCCATTACTTTTTGCCCGTGGAAAAATATGTACGGAAGCTAGTGTGTGCTCAAAGCTCTAAATGTCACTTTCTTTGTGACTGCATCATAGTTCAAGGTTTGTGTCTTAATACTTAGGGAATGTTTACGAAAACGATTACGCTTCTTTTGTCAACCTCTTGCATGCAACCTTAACTGACTTAACTTGATGGTTGCACACTCCATGTTTACCATTTCTTAAATTTATTTTACCTGTGTATGATGTGTATTCAAAACAGGTAGCTTTAGGCCTACCCTAACATAAACTTGTATGAATTCCTCTGAGATGTTCTCACACATTTATAACACTAATAGCTTCAGTGAAGCAATACTAGCTGTAAAGGTGCATAGGAAATTCAACTTGTGTGATCATATCTCAAATTCTTGTGGCTTTTCTGGTTGACTAAGCATACATAATGTACGTGTAAATATAATATTAAGGAGAAATTTGGAGCTGATCGTCATTGAGGGTTAAAGGGTTGAAGATTGCTCACTTTGCAGAAAAATTATTTGGTACAGAAAAATGTTTTAATGGATATCATGAAAAGTGAAAGGGTGTAAGAGGTTGAAAGAGCATTTCTTCCTCTCTAGGCTGAGAATGAAGGTTTCAGAAGTGACAGAGCCAATTCAACAAGTCGTGGCGGCGGAAAGAATATGGGAGGTGGTATGGACATGATGGCGGAAATGGCAAGGAAGCTAGCGGCAAGGTCCGTTCCACGATTTGACTTCTACCTTGTTTTAATAGCAGATGTGATACAGGGGACAAGGGGTCGTAATCCCCTTGAAACCTCCTCTGGTTATAACCCTTATTAGCAATACTCTAAGAGGCTTGACATGCTACCAGACACTAGCGTAAGTTACCACTGTGTGACTCCCATGGCTGATAGCTGTGCCTCTAGCCTCCTCCTTGTAAAGGTCAGAATTTTATTTTCATAGTTCATGATTTGACTTACCCTAAAGTATTGTTAGAGAAAAGTCTTAAGTTACTTCAAGCTGATAAGCACTGATGTGTATTTTTTTAGAAAAGCCAAAGAAGAAGGAAGAGACGTAGAGGTAAGAGTGGTTTGGTCCTGATAGTTAGTGTTACTTATTCATGTTTTTACCTGTGAGCTACAATAATGATGATTCAGCTGTGTTCGACTGATTTTTCTTGTAATTCTTCACTCTAGCCCATTAAAGAAGAAGAAAGGCCCGAAAGAACTGGTAAGTATTTGTTAACTCTTAGTTTGTCGGCATACTTGTAGACAAGAAATTGTGTCAGTTTGAGGAAGAAAGAGCCCTTTTTCAACTGATGGTGACAGTTGTTTTGTCTTTTTTAAGGTCCACGCATAAGCACTAGCAATCCACCTTCAACTCCTGCATTTGGGAATGGCAATTCCAAAGCCAATTTCCTGACACCAGCCAAGCCATCAAGTAATAATGGAGTCAGGTAAGAACATAAGTGTTCCATAACAATGACAATTCTACTCTTTGGAAGGTCAGTTAAGCAAGTGCACTGTTTTAGGACATGGCAAGCAGGGTCCCATGGGTGCCAATACCAATTTCTTACTCCATAGGTATAGCATAGCTTATTTTCTATGGAATGAAATCTTGCACCTTTTTCCGATGGTACGTCAAGTATAAGGAAAGGTATACTGTCCTTACATGATGCAGTGCAGAAACTCAAGAAAGATTGATCAGTTACAAGATCACTGTTGTTGAGTCATTCCTCATATGCAGAGAAATCACTCAAACAACTGCTTCAAATCATTGTTTTGTTGCAGGAAATCAAGCAAGAGTGAATCACCGTTAAGTAATGATCAGTTGGAGGAATTGAAAACAGTAAGAGTCCCTAATTAGAGCTTGTCTCTTTCTTGCCTTTTATCCTCTTTTTTTACCTGTTTGATTTGTTAGTTTTGCTGAGATGTTGCTGTAAATTCTGTAATAGTCATTTAAGAAAAAGTCTGAACATAATGAATCTTTTCTAATAATGCCAAAAAACAAAAAGACAAACTCAACGGTTTTCTGGTCGTGTTAGTGTGTGATTGAGGTGGTATTTTTTCAATGGGTTCCTCGTATCCGTACCCACATAGTTCTCAATCCTAAAATATTTTTTAGTTGGTCTTTGAAAATCAGGAAATAAGCATATGTACATTAAGACTAGCCAATTAAGACATTAACTTTCTCAGGATTAGCGCAACTCTCTATTTTTTGTGTTGATTCATCAAAAACCACTGAAAACATTATTGCAACACCGTTGTATCAGCAAGAGAGTTCCGGACTGTAATTCATAAATTGCGCGAGTTTGCCTTTAGGTTACCCTTTGAGAGTGGTGTTCCTGTGAATTGGTAGGAATGCCACTTTAGAAGTGCTATCCCATTTTATAAAATAACTAAGGTAGTGCGCGCGTTCTGATTGGTTAAAACCTATGGTTTATTGTGCTGGTAAACTCATAGAAAACTTAAAGTTGTTTTATAAAAGCTTTCTATGGGTTTACCGGCGTGATACCTCACTTGGAATGTTGGGAGAACACTTGTAAATCACTCGCCTTCGGCTCGTTATTTACAAGCCTTTCTCGTGTTCTCCCAACATTCCAAGTGGGGTATCACGCCGGTAAACCTATAGAAAGTGTGGTCTATTGCTTAAGTAGAGCTCGTTTTGCTTGTGTAGTTATATATTTTGTCCCACCGTAAAATCTAAAAGTTTGCTGACAAACCAAGTGGCTAGATGGTTGGTTTTTAAGGGTGGAAATCTGGTTAATCCTCTTCAATTTTTTTTTCAGGAATTATTGGCTGAATTTAGACAAGAATTAGATGCAGCAAAAAGAGAAATAATTGAAAGTAAGTCTGTGTGACTGAAACCACTGCATGTTATAAAGGGTCAAGAATGGCGTACTAGCATGACGTCTGCTGTGTTGTTGATAGTTTGCAAGTAACGGGAAACAAAAATGAGCGATCGCCAGTTGGTTGTGGAAGGTAGTCCCGTGAGTGCTACACTTTTTAATGCTCTGCGATTGGCTGAAAAGTCCCTCCCCAACCAATCAGGAGCTCAGCCCCCCAAAATCGTGTCTTATGTCGCTCTTGCTCGCCCGTTTTCCCGCCCTTCCGCCAGCAACAAATAGCCTTGGTATTTGTTCATTTGAATATCTACGACTGTTGTGACTGGCCATAGAATTAGGCCCTTTGCAGCTAAATAGGCACATGGTACAAAAACAACTAGCTCGAGGTCCAGCAAAGCAAATGGACCTTTAATAAAAGAAATAAAATTATTTTTTGTAAATTACGTTAAATTCTTTGTTTTTCTTGGCTGTTAAAGCGCACAGGGTCTATTAATTGGTTTTAGTTTTCTCAGTTAAAAAGAGCTCTAAGATAACTAAGTATTTACTTTTCTTTCAGCTTTGAGACAGGAAATCTCACGAATTCGGTGAATCAATTCTTCAGCTCCCTGAGGAACAATTGAATTGGGGGAAGCCTCTGATTAATGGAGTGAAATGAGAAGATTATTGCCTACTCCTACGTCGATAACTATATGAAAGATAAAATTTCACAAACGAGACCTCTGGACGGAAGTCTAATGGGTGAAAATGTAACGTAGAGCAAAAATTTTGGTATTTTTTCGCTCGGTGCGCGGAAAGCCATCTTAATTAGTCAGGGACAATTATATGTGTAAAATAGCATGAGGCACTCTTTGTGGCTCTCAGATAATGCCTGATTAAGATAATACGTGTTAATTGCTAAGAAAACCGTGGGCAACAGACTACATCTGAGATATTTATTGAGTCGCGGATAGGGTCGGGTCAAATACAAGCAGGACAAGACAGGAATCTGGACATATACGCTTAGTCTATTCGAGCATAAACACGAGCAACGTCACTACGTAGACGCAGTTACCTGCTAATTGTTCCCGTTCCTCGCCCATGAATGAAACGGGTCTTTCCTGTGTTTGCGTTTGTTGTTTGAGCTTAGCCTTCGCCGTACTTATTTTTATTCCCGGATCAAACGTCGAACTTTGTTATAATGCAAATGAGCAATAACAATAGATTTTGCTCATTAACGTTAGGTTTGGGACTTGTGAAGCTCGACGGTTGACCTGGGCTTTAGCCTGCAAACTCTTTTCTCATCGCCTCCTTTCTTTCTCCACCCGAGAACCCGAGTTCACCCGAGTAGAGTGGAAAGAAGCGACGACCAGAAATACGTCTGGGGTCGCAGGCTACCCAGGCCTTGGCAACCACGGCGACGACAGCAGTGTGAAACGTGCTAGTTAAGTATCTTTCCGTTTTTAAAACTTCATGGCGAGTATCGTACCTTTCTCAATTTGTCAAGTGTAGCCGAATTCTCTGGAATCAAAGACCGCACCTTAAATCAAAAGGAGAATTGAAATTTCTTTGTTGTGCAGCCACGTTCTCTATGAAATGTCGCATTACCTGATTAGGAAATTTTACGTATACCTTTTGCAGAGGTTTGTCGCAGGCTAAGAGGACGGTAAAGAAATGCACCAATGCACGTGTAGAGTTGTTGTTTTGCTGATTGAATCTATTGTATTTATAACCTTTTCATTGTCGTCGCCGTTGTTCAAGTTCCCTCCCTTTATGGCGGCAGTTTAAATCCAGCTTCTGTTTGACGTTGTACAACGTGACTCATGATGAATATTGTTTGTTTCATTTGTATAATAATGATAGTGCGGTTTCCTAACCTGGCTTCCAAAGTACTTTATTTTTGATCTATTGTTCTACTTAGTGTAGTATATAGGTAGCGTGCATTGCATTCATACACTAGTGCATGAGTGTTGCTATTTCACTACAAACTTGCGTATTGTCCATAACTTGAGCTTCGTTCAGTTTTGCATTCATTTGATGCTTGTGCATGAATGTTGGTGCTCCCAGTTACAGGGTTTGTTTCTTAGGGTAAAACGCATTGGCTCAGTTTTGTTGAACATAGCAGGGTTTTAATCATTATCAAGCGACATTGTCATACGATAAAATATAGCAACGAAGCAAATGACGGTAAAATTGTAAAATAAAATCTATTGAAATTTGTCTCCTGAGGTTAGTGTGGTTACTGCACTGTAATTCACCATACATTTGCACAACTCCCATAATACACCCTGTTTTCCCCCCCCCCCCCTACCCCC
>BOPM01000145.1:484300-503093 GCA_022179025.1 Porites australiensis | reverse complement strand
TGAGTGAGATTTTTGCCTATTTTTTGTCGTAAGATTCCGTTACTCTCCTCCTCTTTTCTATATCATAACATTTAGGTTACCTTCGTACGTAATCTTCCTTGAAAGTCTTGGATTACTTTGCTTTAACCATTGCAAAATCGAGGAAGAAATAGACATCCCCCAGACTTTCGTTTGTTCTGTCAATTGACACGAGCTTCATTTTTAGGTTTTTGTCTGTGATGTGATTGTGTTTGATCGTTGTTCTCTACAACATTCTTGGTTTAGCTCATCATCTTAAAACTTAATTAAGTCTTATATTTTTTTGCTGACCGCTACGTGCAGTGATACGATCCTTTATTGTGGAGTACATAGTTTATGTTCGTTTATGGTCAGTTTAGCTTTGTTGATCATGAATTTAGGGCAAATTGTAATGTTGTAGTTGTTTTAGTAGTATTAATTGAATAAAACGTTCATAACTCTTTTAACTTTAATTGACTTGGTGTTTTAATCTTTGCTTTCAAGACTGGTCAAAGAAAATGAGTAAAAGAAAGAGTTGAAGTAAACAACAAATCATTACGTGCATTATATATGTCTTTTTGAAGATAAGATAATTTTGGTGTAAATGTTAGCTTAACTTTTAAAATGTAAAAGTAGCCTACTGGTCATGTTTTCCATTTACAACAGGGTCAGAATCAGTCTGGAAGTGGAGGACCTGGAGGAGACAAAAAGGGAGACAAGGTTAAATAATAAAATTAATGTTGTTATAAAGAAAGAATTTTGTTTCCCCAACAGCAAATGCATTTGTTGGTTACTTTGAGGTTTTTCTCATGGCCTCCTTTCTTTCTCCTTGCTCTTTCCTTTTCTACTTTCCTTTCTCTTTGCTGTAAAGAATACAACTCTTTTATCCAATAGTGTCTGAACAGATGACAGTGAAAAATGTATGCATTGCACTGTTTCTGACAACAGTTGACGGCTCACATAGAACACATAGAAATTGATCTTCATGGGCTATTTAACAAATCACGTATGAAGAGACCATTCATTAAGTGTGTGTTAAGTATGTATAGTCTCAGTTATTATGCAGTGAACTCTGTCTTGCAATTACCTGTAGGACAGAAACTACCCTAAATGAAACAGCTAGAGTTGGTCCTTGCAGTTCTTCAATAAGTTTCTCTAGCAAAAAACATGATTGACTTAATGCCACACTGAGTCTGTCTCTGAATTTTTTTGACCCAGAGATCTTAATATTTTATGTAATCAGTAATGACAAACCTGACAACAATGTGAAAAAAAGATGTATTTTTGATTTTAAATTCTGTTATTGTTCAGGACAAGAAAAAAAAGTATGAGCCCCCAATCCCAACCAGAGTAGGAAAGAAGCAGAAAAAAGCTAAAGGTCCCGATGCTGCTAACAAGTTACCTCAAGGTGAGGAAAGAAGAACTATTTACTGTCTCTTAACTCGTAGCTAACCATTACAGGTAGATTTATATTGTCATTATTGAGACTGTGTTTTGTAGATCTTCCTTTTGAGTCTAAAATTAAATGAAATCCTATTCAAACTCAATCAATACAGGCACTGAAGGAACCATAGAAAGTGTTCGTATTAACTGGGTGTCCTTATTAAGCATGTCATATTATTTAAGTAAAAAAACTCCTTTTATTAGAACAAAATACTGAAGAAATAAAAGAGGGCACTAGTATCATCAAATTAAACACTTCTAGTCTTCACAAAGCCATCATTCCATGGCTTAAATGCACGGAAACCCTCAAAAATCACTCATTTAGCTGCATAACTTGTTTGATACCAAAAATTGACATCCACAAATGTTCAGTTGATAATGAAGTGTCTACATTAGCGAGGTTGTCTTTCTATGAGAATCTGTTGATTGGGCATGAAATAAGTGTCCGTTGTCCATATTAATGGGTGTCTGCATAGTGTGTTGAATCATTTTGAGAAAACTATCCAATAAGACAAACTAGTGGCCATCTTGGAGAGGATACTGTTGTAGAGAGATTGCCAGTAAAAAAGGTTTGAATTTATTAACCAGTCTTTGGTATCTGTTTAGTAACACCACACAGGAATTGTAGATTAAAGCTGCTAAAGTTGGAAAGAATAAAAGATTATCTTTTGCTGGAAGAAGAGTTTATCCAAAATCAAGAAAGACTCAAACCCCAGGAGGAGAAGAATGAGGTATGAGTAAAGCATTTTGCTTAGACAGCTGTAGGAAGTGTTTTTCATCAATCATGGTAACAACATGTAGGAAAGCTAAAGGGATGCTATGTGGTAGCTAAAAGTTTTAAGCTTCTTTGAGACAGTGCCTGTATGTTATTGTATCTGAAGGGTTTTGGAGCAAGTTTGTGTATGTATGTGTCAACTCATTCCCACAGTCTAAAAGCTGGATTGCATGTAAGTTAGGGTGTATGCCGCAAAAAATCTTAATGTAAGTTTCCTGTATGCATTTGATTGCAGGAGGAGAGGTCAAAGGTTGATGACTTGAGAGGCACCCCAATGTCAGTGGGAACTTTAGAAGAGATAATTGATGATAATCATGCCATTGTGTCTACCTCTGTTGGCTCAGAACATTATGTCAGCATCTTATCATTTGTTGACAAAGATATGCTTGAGCCTGGCTGCACTGTGCTGCTTAATCACAAGGTTTGTTGACAAGCAATCAGTTTTTGTTTTCTTTTAGATGGAAATAACCTTTGAATGCATTTTGAGATTGTTATAAGAGCACAACCACACCATAAATGTAGCTACTGTTGCTGCAGCCAGATCTAATTTGCTAAGATTGACACTGTTGTGTGTTACTGGCACTGCCTGTCTTACAAGAGGTGTCCACTCTATGGACAGTCATGGTTACCTTAAGACAGGTAATACTGAGACAATAAACTACAGTAGAAGATAGGTAGGACTGACAGGTTGGCCACAATAATTATTACAATAACAACATTCAGCACACTTTTATTATGTTCAAGTTTAGCTATGGCAAGTCAAACACCACTTTCCCAAATTCTATTTTGTCTGATTTGTATCGGTTTTGGTGCATAAAGTCACAAGGAGAGTAATGATACAGAAGAATGGCTTGGACTTATTCTCCCTTTGGTCCAGAGATGGAGGTGTCTTTAAAGCTAACTCTATGTTAAAAATTAATAAAGTTGTTCTGTGCATGTGTTGTCAGGTGCATGCAGTAGTTGGTGTCCTGTCTGATGACACAGATCCCATGGTGACTGTTATGAAACTTGAAAAGGCTCCTCAAGAATCATATGCTGACATTGGGGGACTGGACCAACAGATACAAGAAATCAAGGTATACCTTAATTGCCAAAGAGCAGCCTTGCAAACATGGCGGCAGCCTAATAAAGCCATGCGCGAAAGTTCCGAGGCAGAGTGAATCTCGAATTGATGTAACATGTAGTAATGTAATGTTACATTTTATGACGTAATGCACAACAGATAATGCATTGTTTTCAAGCGAACTTGTGGTATCCCATATCCCAACCATCCTCAACCAATCGTCGGCTGGATTCATTAGCATCATACGGGTATAGGTAAAATCTTTTCTCATTGGCACTTCGTTATATGACTGTTTCTTAAAAATTATGTATTTCCACAGTAGGGGAGATAATTAACCAGTTGATGTAATTTTACATTTACAAAAGTGGAAAACTGACCCAAGTACTGACTTAAGTGTCCACCTTGGCTCTAAATACAAATTGCTCCAAATTGCGCTGGTTGTCATCATCAAAAATATTAGCTCTTTTGAACTGAAACAAAAGAAGGAGTACATCCTTGAGTGCACGCAAATGAGGCATTGGGTTCAATTATAATCCCATTACTCTGTTGCTTCTTAGGAATCTGTTGAACTTCCTCTAACACACCCAGAATTGTACGAAGAGATGGGAATAAAGCCTCCCAAAGGGGTGATTCTGTACGGTCCGCCCGGTACAGGTGAGTGACCCAGTCACAACTCCATTCTAACTGTATAATTTTAGTGTTAGTGAGATGAGTAAGAATCATTTGAATGACATGGTGAAGCAAAGATGTGATCAGCAAAACAACAAATCAAGTGCATAACTTGCATTGAGACTAAAGAGACAAAACACTTGGTAGGTGATGGACAGAGGAAAAGAAACCCGCCTAGAACTCCACAGCTATACATGTGTAAAAACAACAGTATGTAAATATATTGACGACTGATTAACCAAAAAACTGCACTTGAAGTCTTGAACAAAAAACCTAACTTGTGAACAACAGAAAGATACAAAAATTCTCAGTAACTACACCTGTGTAGATGCTTTTTAATGGATATTCTGTGACTTTTTGTAGGAAAAACTCTGTTAGCGAAAGCAGTTGCAAACCAAACAGCTGCAACATTTCTTCGCGTTGTTGGATCAGAATTGATACAAAAATATTTGGTAAGAAAAGTAATAATAATTATTTTATTTACGGCCCCGAATGTATTGATGACTTTGTGTAGCTTATGTTCTGTTCCAGGCTAGAAGGGTACAGTATGTCAGCTGATGAAGAGAGACATTTCAAAGCAATGATTCTTCATTAAGAAAACTATCCTGGCCAAGCCTTATCCCACAGATTTGAAGCCCCAAATAAATCACTCGCTCTGTCTGAAATACGCTATGTGAATTGCCTTGAATGTACTCGCAGTAGTAAGGTCTTGTCTGCAGATGATCTTCACTATGAACAGGAGATCTAATGTACATCAATCTTTTCATGTTTTTAGGGAGATGGTCCAAAGTTGGTCAGGGAAATGTTTAGAGTAGCAGAAGAGCATGCGCCATCGATAGTTTTCATTGATGAAATTGATGCCGTTGGAACAAAAAGGTAACATGAAAAGCAAGGAATAATCTTAAAGTTTACACAATGTAGTTGTTGGAAAAGTCAGAGAATTTTATTTTCAGCTTGCTACAGGAAGTTTTTTCTTCAAATCCTGTAAAGAAAAAATCCAGAGCTCTTAAACCATCTTAACTTAAAATACTTTATGGCTAACCCTCATTAACCAATTTGTTTTTCAGGTATGAGTCCAATTCAGGAGGTGAGAGGGAAATTCAACGCACCATGTTGGAACTTCTTAACCAGTTAGATGGATTTGACTCCAAGGGTGATGTCAAGGTACTTGTTATCTTGCAGTGGCATTAACACAACTTGTCGCACTGCACAACTAAGTCTTAAGATGCCAGAAGAGGAGAATTAAAATGAAGCCACAAAGTTCTTGAAAACCTGAATTTATTGGCTTTAGTAATAACTAGTTTTCAGGGTGAGGGTTGGAGTTGATTATTAATTTTGCTGTATTATTTTCTCAGTCAATCCTGTGAATTGTTCTGGAAAGCTTATATCTCTGTGAAGAAACCACCTTAGATAGGACTTCTCTCAACTTAGCATAATTGTAATTTTTTGGCCGTGTGCTTAATGGCCTGCAGTTTGACCACATTGTAAATGTTTGTATTGGTTTAAAAGCACAATGTGAAACAAGGGTGGTGTTGTATGATTTAGATAGGCATCATTCAACTTACTAAATGCAGTGCTGTGATAATTTGCTTTGAGTGTTGTAACTAACGCGCCATGTCCCTTGTAGGTTATCATGGCAACAAACAGAATTGAGACTCTAGACCCCGCACTCATTCGGCCAGGTACACAGTCCTTACCTTTTAAAATAATTTATTTGTGAATATTTTAACGTTTTTGGCACTGCTTAGAATAGTTTATGATGAAGAGAAAGTATTAACAATTTGAATGTGTGATGTGTGATGCATTAAAATTTTGTTATTCCAGAATGTGCATGGAACCCCAACAGCCATTCTCTAGAAGGGCCCTGCGAGTGGTCCCTGTCAACTTACCTTTGCCTTTTTTTTTCAAACAGAAAATCTTAGGTTTTCCCCAAGGGCCCAAAAATAAAATTAAAATGCAACCCAGTGATAGTAGAGCAATAAATTGAAACATCCAAGTACATGAGTCGTACAGTGAATTCTCAATAAAAGGGGTGTTACATACTGAGGTGTTAGTTATAAAGGAGTTTGTAATACTGGTATTTGATCATAGTTTACTTTTGCTTTTCACTACCCTTAAGGGCGCATTGACAGGAAGATTGAATTCCCACTTCCTGATGAAAAAACAAAGCGACGCATATTCACAATTCACACCGGCCGGATGACACTGTCAGAAGATGTCAATCTTGAGGAGTACGTCATGGCTAAAGATGACCTGTCAGGTGCAGACATAAAGGTAAGCCAACCAGATCATAAGGACCAGACCTTGGTTTAACAGTGCCTGAGTCACTGGTGAGATTTGTGGCTGCCATGACCCCCCATTAACCCCATATGCCATTTGGATGCTCTGTTTTTTTATTATATGCCAAGCCAGGAGCTCATTACCCTACTTATGGGCTCCTAGCTTGGCTTTGCTATCTTGGGGTCCAAACCTTTTGCCTCCCATACTTTTCATTCCTGGCTTCTGCCTCCTTTTTTCTTGGCATCCTTTGGTCCCCTACTTTGATTGTGAAATATTAAACAGTGTTTCATAATTTGTCCCTATTTCTCCCACTTTCTGCCCTTTTAGAACTCCGACCTTCCCCCTTTCCACCACATCGTCCTGCACTCTCTAGTTTCCCCTTCTACTAGGCTGTGTACAGACCTCCCCCTCCCCTCAGGAAAAATCGAAAAAATCTGATTATTCCTCTGGGGAGGGGGGTTCTGTACATGGGCTACCCTTCTACCACCTCTCAATGTCCTTTGCTTAATGTGATGTTCCTCTGAATGTTTGGGTAAATGAGAAAGAACCTAGAAATTTATCAGGTGAGAGCTGGAAAACGAAATTGGATTTTTTTTTCTTTCTCGTTGTTATTAAGGATTAGCTAACATTGTTTTACTTGTCATTCTCTTAAATAGACATGGTGTAAGTAAACATGATTTTTTTTTTACAATTTTAGGCTATCTGTACTGAGGCAGGTCTAATGGCACTGCGTGAAAGAAGGATGAAAGTCACCAATGAAGATTTCCGAAAGTCTAAGGAAAACGTTTTGTACAGAAAAAATGAAGGCACGCCTGAAGGACTTTACCTCTGAGCTGTAGAACCTCGCTTTCAACTCTTGTGAATTAAAAACTGTTGCTTGTCTTACACACCGTTCAACGAGTTTTCTCTCGTAAGGGTGCCGACTGTTTAAACGAGGAAACTTGACAATTTTTTTTTTGCAAGGAAAAACTTGTCACCTTCGTACCAAGAATACACTAAAACGTCCTTGTGGTCACAACTGTCTCTGTTGACTGCCTGGACGAAAAATGTTATTTCTGGACAGTTTTTTTTTCCAAGATCGTTGCTGGCGTCTTGGATTAGCCCAAATCGGTCAACAATAATTTGGAACGTTTTGGAACGGTGACAGGGTCACTTGGAATACTGACAAAAGGTTTCCACTTTGGCTTGGGGTCACCTTCAATTTTTCTTAAGGGTAAATCTCCGTTAAATTTTTTTGGGTGCCTGCCATGTTGGTTCAAAATTTGAAAATTCCTTTATTTTGTTCATGGTAAACATGAGTCAAGAAAAAATGTTTAGAATGCAGAACAGTGACAAGGTGACTTAGATTCCGATGTTTATTCCAAGGTGAACAGTGTTAATTACCTTTTTGAATGTCGCTTTTCCGCAGGAACAATTAAATCGATTTCTATGATTAATGAATAAAAAAATGGTTTAGGTATAAAAACGTCTAAGATATCGGCATATATAAGAAACCTCATTTTCACAAAAAGTGTAAATAACTTCGAACTCCTACCACATACATTTCCTTTACTTCTGCAAGCAAGCCTCAGAGCTGTCTACAATAGATTTGAACCTGTAGGTACGAAGCCAATAATGACCATACAACGGGCTGAACAAACTGTTGGTGAAATTTAACCATAAAATGCCATGTTAACGAGAAAGCTGACGCACAAATTGTGGAAGAGAAGAGTGCTGACAGATTATCTCCTATCTGAAAGGGTTTTCTTACGTTAAGCTTTGTTAAACGAAACCGAGTAATCAGAAACCTGAGGCCAATACATTGGCGCTAACAACTTCAGCAACTTCACGCTGCGTGTTATTCGCCCCCCTCTTTTTAAAACAAATCCGAACACAGCAATATATAACATCTACGGAAATTTCTTACCAATTTTAAGGACCGCAGGTTCCCGCTTTGAGAAGAAATTATAGCACCAATTCCAGTACTTCTACCATCCACTTTCCAGCTGAGATGAAACGCTTTGTGCTTGGTAATTTATTCAAGCTCTTTTGAATGGCTATCACATTCGCACGGGCCGTTTGCCACTTTCATATTTTTCTCCTCATTCTTCTCAAGTGGCAAACTTGCGTGCGACTGTGATAGCCATTCCAAAGAGCTTGAATAATTAACCAAGCACAACGGTTTTCATTGCAACTGAAAATGAGTGGTTAGAAGTCAACTGGAATTAGCGGCTTTATTTCTCGTCAGAACGGGGACCTGCGACGTTAAAAACTCTTGAGAGTTTTCGTAGATGCTCTATTTTGCTTTGTTAAGATCTGTTTGGTGCGTTTCGATTTTTCGTAGGATTTCGAAGTTATTTCCATTTTTTTGCAAAAATGAGGCTTGAAATGTATGCCGATATATCAAATGTTTTTATACGAGCGATAACATTTTCTTAAAGATCAACATTCTTCAGAGGGTCGAAAATGATAGAAATCAGTTTAATCTTTCCTGCTGAACAACTCGGTTACCAGCACACTATTAAATAGGTTCAGTCCACCTTTAAACACTTGGTCCAAAATTGTAGCCGGTAGTTGCACTGAGAGATGAGTGGGAGGTCATGAGACGGACCAGTGTTTGAAAATGAGGGGTTCGGCTTATCGAAACGGCTCAAGACGACGGCTGCATTGAAACCGACGACAGGCTAATCTTAAAAAACAGGCCTAAGTGGTCGGTTTGGGAAAGGTTACAAGTGTGGCCGAGGACAGAGCGGAACTCGAACCCGGGACTACTTCATTGCGAGTCCGACGCACTGACCACTCGGCTACGCTGCCTACTAAATCGAAGAAAGTTAGCCTGCGCGCGAGCAAGCTCTCTATTTCGAGTGGCAAGCGAAGAAAGCCGCGAGAGAACGCCCGAGCGAGTGGACCTCTCGCACTCGCATCTCCTCTCGCGTGCGGCTCTCGCGTGACTTCTGGCGACTCACCCAAAAGGAGAGCTTGCTCGCAGGCTAAAGAAAGTTGAAGCCTCTTTCTTTCTGTCCCCTCCAAGAAACAATAAGTACAACAAACAACATCATAAAAATATCATTATTCAAATTCTTTAAAAAAATATATCGATCTGGCTAAACCAAATAATTCTCAATATTTTATAAAAATTCTCTTTAAAAAGTCTCTAACAGATAAATTATATTCTCATGGTTTAATAAGCCTTCCCATTATAAAGGGAGGCTGTGATCAATCCTAGTTTTGCAGCAAGTTCTTGATCTTGATAAAGAGCGGCAATCATATCCAGTCTATGAACTCCACTGCGTTGCAGTGAAAGCAGAGCGATGAAAGGTAGATCACTGAATATCAAATCATTATTACGACACATCCGGTAAGGGTGGAGTCCATTGTCAGGCTTCCGTGAGCGTGACGTTCACTTCAGCATTTCCATCTTTAAAAACAATGCCGGCCTAGAGGGAAGGATGAGTAGCGGATGATAAGGAGAAGACAGCAGCAGCAGTAGCAGCAGCGAGCGGCAGCAGCACCTCTGGTCTAAGACAAAAGGTACAGCTACGGGAAAAGGAGCGACAAGTTAGTCACTCAGAAAACTACACAATGTACGATTAACTAGCTTCCTAAGCAGTGTTTTATCAGGCAATGGATGAAAATATCAAAACATGGCCTCTTCGTTTTCCCGCCAAAGAAAACCCTAATATGGAGAAGGCATTGTTCGATTGGCCAATTGTGTTGCAGTATGACGTCAAAGCGAAGTATAGGTTGATTTCTAGAAAGTTCTCGGGCATGAAATAGTTTTTACCCGAGCGTTCGCTTAACCAATCACATGCCACGCGTTTGTATCCGTTCGATAAACCAATCAAATCGCTCTATTTCCGTTCGTTTGTTGTTTCTGTTTTGTTCGTACGTTTTCATTTCAAGGTCATACGAAGATCGCTCTTTTTTTTTAGCCCGGATTCTCATTTAACCATCTGGATCCCCTCGTGCAAACTCAAGTACGACTCAGTTCGTCGCAAAAATTTGACTGCAAAAGGGCAACTAGCCTAAGTACAGCCGTCCCCTCCCTTCAGAAAAAATCGGACAAGAGGAAGAAGGGCTACTTCTCCGATCTTCACTGAAGGGTGAGGGCTGTTGTGCAAAGGATGAACAGTAACTTGTTTTCCCATTTTCTTTTTTTTTTCAAAGCTGTCACAGTTTTACTCTCGGTTGCCACCTTTCCTCCAGACCTTTCGTTTCACGGTTCGCGCGTTCTTGGCCTACGCAAAAATACGGTTTGTTTTGTGATCCGAGGACCGACTAGCGGAGAAATTCTATACTATGACGCGTCACTACACAGATCTGGGTAGTCGATTGGTTGAACCAAGTTTCCCTCGCGGCGCGACCAATCAGAAGCACTACCCAGATCTGGGTAGTGACACGTCATCAGTATGGATTTTCTACTCTCGTTCCTCGGACGTTATTTCGCGGGAAACCAGTGGTGACGTCGCGAAATGTCGACTGTTTTCTCAGGCTGGCCGTTTTGCAGTCTATCACAGAATGTGTTTCGGTGATCAAGACAATCGTATGGAAACAGCCATGATGGAATTATCCGGACGCTTAGGGTGATTGCAATCACCCAGATGGAACTATTCTGTATGACAGACTGGTCACCATAATAAAGTCAGCATCGTCTCGATCATCCCAACCGTCCCAAACAACAATGATTAAAAAAGTAAATGTTTACTCACTCTCTCCCCATCACCGGAGGTCTTTCGCTTTTTCTGAATCAACTGAAAAAAAAAAGAGGAATTAAATTGACATCTAACATGCAGGGTATAACCAGGATCCCGGAATTTGATCAAAAGACAGTGCGGGATTCGGGAAACGTTAAATGGGCACGGGTTTGACTGCTACCCGCAAAGCGGGATTCTTCGAAATTTGGGCACGGATACGGGATTTGGAAAGAAAACGATATTCAGGATAGCGATGACATGAGTTCAGGATGCGGGATTCCCGTGAAAGGAGCGGGATTGCGGGATCAGGACATCTCTTTCCCGATCCTATATCATAATTACAAAAAGTGAAGTAGTAAGGGAGATAACAGAAAGATTTCATCATAGCTAGACATAGTTTGAGAAGGCAAGCTGGGTTACTGGTTATTAGCTCTGATGTCAACCCTTGCCATCGCTTTTTTCCCTTAGCCTTCCATCGTTCGACAAAGCGAATGGTCGTAGCCTGCGAAAACATCCGTTTCTCCTCGCTCTTCGTCGCTGAGGACACGAAGAGCGAGGAGAAACGGATGTTTTCGCAGGCTAGAATGGTCGTCTCTGTCAAGAAGATCCAGAAATTTTGCTATTTAGCCAAGACGATTTGAGACACCAAGATTCCCACAAGGACGCCCTCACACCAAGAAATGTAAGCGTATACTCACCACATATGCTACTAATGCAACGGCTACTACAGCTAGGGTACAAACAACAGCAACGAGTGCCACACCAGTCTTTGATAATCCACTGCTGTCCGACTCATGTTGTTGTTCTTTATTAACAATCCTTAGATCTTCAAGATACATAGGTGACGCTAACATGGCCTCAGGATCAGCTACTAACGTCAAACCACTAAAGTGAATCACTAGTTGGTGGTTGCAAGCCTAATGAAACAAAATTATTAAATCCCTGGTTAAACAGCCACTTAAATCCCTCACATTTTTAGAGTGAGTGTTGAGAGACATCAGATAGTGCCATTTAAAACGGTAACCGCAATATTCTTGCACCAAACATGAATAGATAACCAAGTTCATCGTCACAAACGGAAAGAATATAAATTATACTGCAAACTACAATTATACTACAAATTTAACAAAGTAAAAAAGCGAGTCGACCGAAATCAAGACGACGTCGAGACAAACTTGAGTTTAATGAGTATAGATTTTTTTATTGAAATGTTCAATAGGCTCTCCTTTGTATGAAAAAGTACATAGAAGACAAAACGTTCCAAACTGTACTCGAGTATGAACTAAAAATTCTCTTCATTGTCACAATCAATATCAAGATGGTAACTGAAAGTGCATAGGTCCAAAAAAGGAAAGTCGTTCCTTTTTGCTTGGACTTGCTTTACAGCATACAGTAAGATATCATAGCATGATGAATCAAATCAATAAAGAATTGCTCGTGCCTTCCTCTCTTAACCTGGTGCTCTCAGCAGATGCACGCAAATTCTAATTATGTACAACAGTTTTGCATTCTGCTTCATTTATCATTTTTTTATACCCTTCGTGCATCTATGGCTATCGTCGCAGTTACTTACATCACCTGTTATAAGACTAGATACTCAGTAGCTGAACAGCCCTAACCTTTGCAGTGATGTCATCTGCAAATTCGTTCAGGTCTCGTCCACCACTCGTCGGTACAACAGTGAATCCTACTAAAATACTGCCCTCTCGCACCTGACAGACAAAGATTCTAAACATTAGGGTAAAAATAGACTGTGAGCAGTCTCTTTTTTTTCTTCAGATTTAGTGAGGGGAGCGAAGCCACGGGTACTAAGGTTTCTCCAGTCTCCCACCCACCTACGGTCACGCGCGTGGTCATTTTCGTTTCTCGCGCGTTCGTTCGATGGACTAAGAAAAAAGAGAGCCTGCTCATAGAGTAAGGTAAAACCTGAAAATAACAGCTCATACACAAGAAGTAAAACTGCTTATAGATCCCTTGACAGTACCCTGGGTACCAGAGGTTTTTCTCGCGTGCGGCGGGAATTTTCGGTGTTGGCCGAAGGCCGACACGTCTTCGGCCGTAGGCCGAAGCCGCGAGAAAAACGCTTTTCTTCACTATAAAGACTTGACAGAAACCGGAAACCGCGCTAGAAAAGTCTCTGGCACCCAGGGTACTTGACCTTTTTAGCAGTTTTAAACCTGTCGGTAGGTCTTACTGTCAAACTAATCCTAAGAGATTAGCTCTCAGATCACAAAATTCGATTGATTGATTGAAAATGACATACCTCAGGTCCCTGAAATTGATCGTCCTTCAATTTAAACATGGTAATCAATTGCTTCTTCAAAGATCTGTGGAAGGAAGAAAACATTTTTCTGAGTGATCGAATGCTACACTGGGAGGTAGTGTACAAGTAGCAGTGGGAGAAATCGATTTGTGTTTGATATAACATAGCTGCGCATGATTTCTGAAGTATACTGTGAATGCGCATATCATGACCTACAGTGTATTTCTGTAAGCACTTAGTATACATGTTTTTGAGCGGGGAGGAATTTGTATTGGTGGTATTGATTTAGTATGTCATTACGCAATAAATCGGCTCTCAGTCTTAAAACTTCTTGGCGACCTAATTTGAGGCTTGATGGACACACACAGATTTCCCAGGTTTTTTTTTTCTTGTTTTTTGAGAAAGGTGTTTTCCTTTTTTTTAATCGAACACTATTGCATATTAAGACTCCTACCGCCTAGTTAACCTTGCGAAAACGTTCTTTGGCCTGTATTATTTCTCTTTTATTGCAAAGCAAGCCTTTCATTCAAAGCGGACAATAGACTGCTTGCAGTCCGCCTCCGTCTAGTTCTTATCTCATCCAGCGCGTTTGCAAACCACGACGTTATTATTACGCCCTCGTTTCCCGCGGCAAGCGGCTTCGCCGCTCGCGTGCTTAGGTTTTGCGTGTAGTAACTTTGCCAAGAAAAATTATAAGAGACTGCCTGCAGTCTAAGCGGACAATCATTTAGAGATTTTCTATATTTGCACAGAGTAGGTAAATACACTCACTCTTTAAATGCCTGTGAGACATTCCTGACTAAGTCAAAACTGTAGTTGAATGTGAGTCCTGCGTGGATGCTCCTAAAGGAAGAAACAGATCTCAGATGAGCTTCAGAGAACGAAAACCCTACACTGAGTAGCAATTTCACATTTAAGTTGCCACAAAATTATGAAACTCTACTTACAATAGCTCTGGACCTACAAAACAGAGAAGAAAAAAACATCATGTTAGAAAATTCCTTGCCTGTCCAGGGTTTTGGTTAAACACAATGAGAGAAAAAATGCAAGCCCAGAAAAAAGAGAAAACGCTCACAATTACTTTTCCCATTTCTTTTTGTCTTATAAAGGCGCCCACTAAAAACAGTTCACTGCATATAAAAAAGATAACTAATGGGTCGAATTTTATGTCAGGTTCAATTTTTTTTAACCTCAGTTTCCTTTGTCTTCTAGCCCCACTAGAGAGGGGGGTGCAGAGCGACTGTTATGGGCCTGCAGTAATTGGCGCCATGCACTGTGGTGGTGACCCTGCCAAGATTTGGTGAACCTAAGTAAATAAATAAATAATTAATAACATGTACCATCATTGACATCACATTTGGGTTGTCCTCTAACTCTAGTTCCAGGCCACTCTGTCCCATCCTCTGACGCACACCAGCAGTATCCAGTGGATCCCCAGCACTGCACTCGTGCATAAGTTCCATCCTCATTACACTTGGGAATGAACGCACCAATGAGCCCCTTCCGTGTAGCTTCATATGTCTTCTGCTGGCATTCTGTCATACCTGTGAGGAAAAAACTGCCATTTATCACTCAAACTTTAACTACCTGTATACAAGTTTGTTATCTAACTATCATTGTATGAGACGTGCCAAAGAAAAGAAATTCAACAGCATTTTTTTTTTAAGGCAGGGACCTTGTATAAGGCACCATCAAAAAGCAAATAAATGTGGCTCAGAAAAAAGAATAGGCCATTTTCACGATGACAACGTTTGACTACAACAACCAGAATTCATTTCGTCTTTGCTTTGTTATTTAAATTTGTCAATTGCACTGAGGTTTAAAGAACAATAGCCATAATTTGCACAAGAAAACATCAAACTGAAGGATTCTGGTAGTTGTAGTAAAATGACGACATCATGCAATTGTCCTATTACATGCAAGATCAGTAAAACACTTTCAAGGTAATAATGATGGCACAGAGGACCTCAGTTGCTCCCTAATGATAGCACAGTGGCAAAGCCTAGGATTCAGTCCACTTAAATATCCCACAATAGCGTTGTTAGAGCAGTGATTTTGTTACCTCAGCATCCTGCATCCCTGATGCATAAAAAACACCAAAGACACAAAATAATTCATGAAATGCATTCTGTAAGACACAAAGAACTATCAATCGATTTGAAGATTTTATGGTAGAATATCCTGTTCATGTGATTTCTGTTAAAGATCCACATCTCTTTCAAGAAACTTCATCATTATAAAAGTGGAAAACAAAGCTTCATACTCACATTGCACCTGCTTTCCCAAGCTGTCATAGAATTTAGGTTGACATGCATCTGTTCCACAGCCTCCCATGGGTGACACACACTTAGCATCAGGGTTTTTAGTGCAGGTAGCCGTCTTACAAACATCTTTGCATAACTGCCACTTCTTACCATTGTCACAGGTGGATTCAATACTAAAGGCACTGACTACAGCTTAAAAGACAGAGTATGAAAAAAAATTTTAAAAAAATAACACTAGAATTAATTTCCTGCAGTTTGCTTTCTCACAAGGAGCTTGGCCAAGTGACCAAAGGGTCATCATTTTACTATTTCAGGCTACATTTGAGACTGCTGCTCTTAAACTTCTTATAAGATTCGCTACATGATAATCCTGGTAAGCAATGATGCAGCCAACTTGTTAGCATTTTATTGCATGTCTCCCTAGTATCTTCAGTAACAACTGGCGTGATCTGCACTCAGATGTATATCTGGCCATAGCTTCTCTTGGTCGGAGAGAATTAACAAAAATGGAAATAGAAGTGCCAAAGCAGACATCACTTATTCTAGTAAGGGCGGCACGTCACAGGCGGGGTACATGGCAAACTTCTTCAAGCATATACTTAACATCCTGCGCATTTTCATGTTCCCTACTAAGGTCATATTAGGAAAAGTCACATTCAAGATAGACATCTGGAATTGTAAGTCTTATGCTGATTTCATGTACATACAACTGTAGTTTATGGCTAAGAAAAGGTAGTTGTAGCTGGAAGGCAAAGAAATGAAGGCAAAGAAATGTGAAAAAATTGTATGTAATTGTGCTTAAGCAGAGTTTTTAATTGGCTCAACAAATCAACTACTTTTTTCAAAGTCTCCCTCTCATGTTCAGTGCTCATAGTTTTATGCTCCTTGAGTTCCAAAATAACAACACACCTTCATTGGTGTCGCATTTGGGTTGTCCTCTTCCTCTGGTCCCAGGTACTTCAGTTCCATCTGCTGTCACACACCAGCACTGTCCTGTGGAACCCCAGCACTGCAAACGTTTATAACTACCGTCGTCATTACACTGAGGAACGTAAGCTCCAATGCGAGGGGGATGGGTTGCTTCATAGGCCTGCTGTTTGCATTGTGAACCTTTAAATTAACAAGAAATATAATCATAAAAATGCAAATGTAACCCAAGATATTTTTATACCAACTAAGCTTTTTCTATATTTCAAAAGATACAGATTTTCTTCATGGGATCTAGGGAGCAGAAACTGATTAACTAGAGAATGTTATCCATGTGAAAATTCATTTCTTTAATTTGTAGTAATTTATATAAACCCGTAACATCTTGAAAGGAAATTCAATAACTTTCAGAAACTACGCCTTTCAAGTAAGACTTCCTGATCATGAAATACTGTATTTACTCAAATAAGTGCTATCCCCGATTAAGTGCCCCATGTGGGAGAAAAAAGTTAATATTTAAGCACTGCCCCCCTGATATAAGCAAAATCAAAAGATGTTAATTCCGTTAGTTTAACAATACAGAAAAAAATACCGTTGGTAGTTAATAAAATTCTTTGTCATGTCCAACTTTCAAATTAACACCACCCTCATATAAGTGGTACAGTCGACTCTTTCTTAATGGACACCTCTATAAGACGGACACCTCCCTAAAATGGACACCTAGAGTTGGTCCCTACCTTTCTTTACTCCCTTTATTTGACTCTCTACAAGATGGACATCTCTCTAAGATGGACACTTACTGCCGGTCCCAAAGGTGTCTGTCTTAGAGGGAATTGACTGTACCCTTGATTAAGCACCACATTTGAGGCATGAAAAATATAATATGAGTTATGGCAATTATTTGAGTAAATACGATAATTCTTTTTTCACTGTCTTTGACAACTCAAACAGCACCCCATTACCCAAGATAAAGGTTTGCAGCTCAAACTTACAGCTGGGCTGGCCCCTGATTTCAGTATTTGGAATTTTCTTGCCATCTGTGGTTGAGCACCAACAGAAGCCAGTGGAGGCACGGCACTGCAAAGGAGAGTAGGAACCATCTCTATGACAGTGGGGAATAAACTGACCAACCATTCCAGGGGGACCACCTGTCGCTTCCAAATATTCCTTCTGACATGGGGTCACACCTGTGAAAATTGGTTGATAACTCACATTTTAGAACCACGTAATAGGCAAAGGTTACGGAGAGCGGGTGACCATGAACAAAAAACAGAATGCTATAGTTGCCAAAACCAAAAGGATCAAAAGGATCGCAGCTCTAGGAACAAGAATAACCAATGGATACTCTACCTTTTGTATTAAAACTTACTTGCAGAACAATTGACAAGGTTGTTGTTGTCATCAAAGAACTGAGCTGAACATTGGCCACAATAGTTTGGACGACATCTGGCTTTAGGGTTGGCAGGGCAGCTGGCTCTTTCACAAGGATCAATCAGACACATCATCAAAGGTGCACCACGTGGACAGGCTTAATAATCAAAGACACAGAAGTGTAAGTTGGACAGCAGACATGACAGTCATGTTCAAGAGCTTTAATTCTTCTCATTGAAGAAATAAAAAAACAGTCAAATAATCATTATTATTTTTTGTTAGATGGGTTTACCTTGCTGAACAGGTGTACTACAGACACGACTGCAGCCATTTCTACAACACTTCTGATCTCCTCTGCAATCACGATCTGAACTGCACTCACTTTTGCAGATACCAACATGATGGGTTTCAACTGCTGGGCAATAACCTGGCTTGGCTGAAAAATGCAAAATTATAATATTTTACTGATTTTGATAAGACTAAAAAAGGTGGCATTTGGTTACTTTCAAGAAGTATGATCATAATCACTACAAACTACGTAAACTAGGAAATTGTCACTGCTATTTTTTTTTTTACAAAATTCATTAAAGCACCTCTTTTTTCCTACTTAACAACTTTACTAAATAGATGAGATTAGAAGTAGGTACCTTTGTATTCTGGGGCAGTGCATACATGACCACACCCATTAGAGCAACACTTCTTGTTTCCGTGGCAATCATTGTCATTGCTGCATTCCTCGACGCAAGTTCCGAGCTGCCCTGATTCCACAGCTGGACAGAAACCAGGTTTGGTTGGAGTGTCAGCGCACTTGCAGATGTCGCAGCCATCCGGACCCTTAGCCCAGCCATATTCACAATACATTCTGCACATAACAGGGTGGCATACTGATGGAATGAAAACACAAATTTTTATGCTCTATCCTGTTCTCTGAATAGCATACCGTATTTACCCGTGTATAATGCGCACTTTTTTTACGACATTTGAGGCTGAAAAATTACGCTGCGCATTATACACGGAACCTTTTGTTTCCGAAGCGCTACTCATTTGCATAAACAAAAGAAACAATGG
>BOPM01000145.1:469931-484290 GCA_022179025.1 Porites australiensis | reverse complement strand
ACAGTCATGTTCAAGAGCTTTAATTTTTCAGATTGAAGAAATAAAAAACAGTGAAATATTCATTATTATTTTTTGTTAGATGGGTTTACCTTGCTGAACAGGTGTACTACAGACACGACTGCAGCCATTTCTACAACACTTCTGATCTCCTCTGCAATCACGATCCGAACTGCACTCACTTTTGCAGATACCAACATGATGGGTTTCAACTGCTGGGCAATAACCTGGCTTAGCTGAAAATTGCAAAATTATGATATTTTACTGATTTTGATTAGACTATGACTGCTTCATCCACATCCTAAAAGGAGGCATTTGGCTAGTTTCAAGAAGTATGATCATAATCATTACAAACTACGTAAACTAGGAAATTTTCGCTGCTATTTTTTTTTCGAAATTCATTAAAGCACCTCTTTTTTCTTACTTCAAAACTTTACTAAATAGATGAGATTAGAAGTAGGTACCTTTGTATTCTGGGGCAGTGCATACATGACCACACCCATTAGAGCAACACTTCTTGTTTCCGTGGCAATCATTGTCATTGCTGCATTCCTCGACGCAAGTTCCAAGCTGCCCTGATTCCACAGCTGGACAGAAACCAGGTTTGGTTGGAGCATCAGCGCACTTGCAGATGTCGCAGCCATCCGGACCCTTAGCCCAGCCATATTCACAATACATTCTGCACATAACAGGGTGGCATACTGATGGAATGAAAACACAAATTTTAATGCTCTATCCTGTTCTCTGAATAGCATAATCATTGAAAACCCTTTAAATCTCAAGATTCTTAATCTTGTGAAATCACCAATGAAGGTGATGTAATGGCTTTGCATATAAGTTGATTATTTCAACAATGTCACTTAGTATTTATAGCCATTTATAAATTCTGACTTTGCTCTCTAGTGTATTTTTTGCTTTTCAGATATTTTTTATTTATGGATGCTTTAAAGATTCCATTATCTTATTTACATTTCGCTGTTGATTTTTGCAACAGTTTTGTTGCAAACAATTACTTGACCTTCATTTGTAAAATACACTGTATATACCTGCTGTAACTTCTAACATATCCGTTCAGTGCTGTGTCAGACATAATCACCCAAAATGAATATACATGCAGATAAACTTCAACAAAACATATTCAGTACTTTTCTTGCAGCTTGGCATTCCTCTGATCTTTGTTCCTTCAATCTCCCAGCCTTCAGTATCAACACACCAACAATATCCTGTGGAGGGATGACACTGCACTTCCTCAAAACTTCCATCATCCTTGCATTGTGGAATATACCGACCAGGCATTGGTGTACCTGAAATATGAGTTAAAAAATTTCAAAACCTGACAAAAGTAAACACCAGGGGTTGCAAATGAGTAACAGCACCAAAGCAGGCTGATCAGTACTCAAAGTTTAATGATTATCCATTTTACTCCACTGTGCTTGAATTGAACCTAGCTGCTGTGAAGTCTCCCCACCCCTGACCTTCTTTCCTTCCTTCCTTCTTGCAGCTCATCCTACACCTTCTAAACAATTTCTTTAAGCAATCACTTATCAATCACATTAGGCATAAGGTTAACAACAGTCAGATCTCTTTAAGACAGGCAGAAACTAAAATTATTGGGACCTTCTCCATCTGTCTTTCTTACAGGGGTGTTCATCTTGTAGGGAGTTAAGTTACATTTAAACAACTGAAAAAAAGGCAGAGAAAGGGAGCAAGACTAGACGTCCCTTAGCAAACAACAGACTGAACTGGTGGCTTTAAAATAACTTTTTCAAAAGCCAAGTAAGCATTTAACTGGTAGTAGTATAAGTACAAGTGCTTTAAATTTTTATCAACAATTTTCATGCATGGGTAAAAAGGTGGATGTCAAAGCTTACTTGGCTCCACACACCAAGCACCACAACCGTTACTGCAACATTTTTGGGAGCCTTTACAGTCTTCATCAGTTTTGCATGTTATAACACAAGCTGGAGGCTGATGCTTTGGGCAAGAACCAGATTTAACTGCAGATTATGAAAGAAAACACCATAGAAACAGAGGCTTGCTGGAAACTAGTGAGATGCCTCAATTTTATTATTATGAATCTGTACAGTTAAATAAAACGAAAACTCTAATTTAATTTACCACTTTGGAGCCTCTGTAGCTGACACAATGTTAGATCTGAAAGTGCACAAAAAAAAACAGTTAATATCAGAGTTCTACAGCTCGCATGTTAAAAGAAAAAAACAGACAAGCCAATCTCTGTTAGCCTTATCATAAAAGACCTGTCCTTATATAAATTTAAGCCATTTAATACAGGCTAGCATTCATGGCAGAAGGATTGAATCAGGCCGATATGGTGTGCTTGAAAATATGATTTTTCTCTCTGGCTACATAAAAAAATAAAATTTCTTCCCTCACACAAGAAACTTTGGTTGAATGGATTTTGCCCACAGTCTTCAAGTATAAATCCATACAATACTAAAGGTCATCAAAACAAGCTTACTACTCTTCAAAGCTTGTGGTCCACAAATTGGTTGCTTGAAACGCATCCTTGTTCCATTAATTTCCTTTCCATCTTCATCAACGCACCAGGAATATCCCTCATGTGATTGTAAAGGTTCATAACTGCCATCATCCTTGCACTTTGGGACAAACTCACCAAGGAGGCCTTTTGATAACTGCTGACGAGCTTGACATGGGGTCAGACCTTTTGATGGGAGTACAAAGAGGGACAATTTAAAAAATGATCATGACAAGTAGGAATCCCAACTCGCAAGCAGCAAACCGATTGGCTTTTGACAGGTATGTCTAAGGAGTTGAACTCAGGATTTACTGGGGAAAAAATGCCTCCAGCTAGCAGTTAGAGCAGCGCTTGAACTTGGGGCCGCCCTCTAACTGCTTAGCCACGCCGCATCCACAAAATAACCCTTAAAAGGCCAAAGACTGACCAACATGAACTTTCTCCTGACGACATCAACTACAAAATCAAGAGAAAAGTTCTATGAATTAACAAAATAAGCATCAAGGCGAAAATGCTTTGATCTTTTATTAAATTCTCTCGACTAATTTTTCAAGGAAATGTATGGAGATCAGTCTGGAGAAATTGGATGCAGATATTGGGGGTCAAAGGGACAAGGTTAGGAGGCATAGTACAATGAATACTACTGTCATTCAATAAAATGGAGGTGTTGATCCAGTCCTGTACATACATGTACACCCACATTAATATGAACTGTGGAGGTACATGCCTGTGGACAAAAGAACATGATTACCACGGTGGTGCTCTAACAGATTATTATTAACCTACCAAAATAAATGTTTCCTTTTCTAGGAATTGCCATTCATTAAATGCAGTGCTTTCAACCAAAAGAATAAATCAACTTCAGTTCCACAACTAACAGCACCCAAACATTTTTGGTTCCCAATAATACAAGTTTATGATTAGTACTATTTTAATTTTCAGCTTCTGACGCAGAGTTTAGCAAACCTTTGGTGCAGTTGACTACATTTCCTTGCTCATCACGGAACTCCACTTTGCACATTCTGCATGGATCTGAGAAGCAGGTGGCTTGTGGGTCAGCTGGACAACGAGCAAACTGACACATGTGCAGACACAACAAGAATGGTTTTGTTCCATTGATACAGGCTGAAAACATTCATACAATTAACATGTTCATCAGCTTCAAACAAGTAAAGGTCCAGTCACTTTGTTAGTACATGTAGGGCACAAAAACTGATCTTCACTGGCAAATAAATAATTAAGTCAAATCCAATTAAAGTAATTACCACTAGAGAAGGTTAGGGGAGGGTGCCTTAAAGGTGGCTATTGAGTCCTGTTAGATCAAGTTGAGCACTACATGTAGGTATCCATGGCAACCCTGTGAGCGACAACCACACTTCACACTGAGGGATGGAAATTTAGTGGAGCAACTAAATAACATACTAATTTAAATGCAAAGGGAGGAAATCTGTTGTCATAGGCTAAACTAGAAGTTGCACAATAATATCAGTCAGAAATCTACGATAAAAACCTACTTGAGAAAGAAGGTTCCTGGCAGGTTTTACCACATCCTGGAACATCGCAACATTTCAGCATGCCAGAACAATCATCGTCAGCACTACAGTTTGAGCTTGGACAGGATGTTCTTGGTTCCTTGATGATTGGACAGAAGCCATCCTTGATGGGAACTGATCGCTCTGTAGAAAGTTAATAAAATGATTAATACTATTCAAAGTAAATAACAAATAAATAATAGAAGTAGTGATTTTAGCCTAAAACAGGACAGAAACAATAATAATTAATTGATTGCTCCAAAATTTAATTCCTTAGTCTCACATACATTTACCATGGGATAGAAAAGTGGTTTCACGAAAATCAAGCCATTAATTTATACATAAACATAAATATTTCATTGGCTCATCCCCATAGGGCTTTTCAGAGTCAATGCTACAATAATAATTAATTTTAAAACACACAGACAGAGAAGGCTAAAAACATGAAAAATAATTCACTTAGTCGTAAAGGAGATGTCCAGAAGTAATCACTAAATTGACTTTTAAAACTAGTCACTGATTCACTTAGCTTGAGTGCTGGTTGGAATCCATATTTATCTAGAGCAGTGGCTAAAGAGAGTGGGACTCACCGAGAGTCAAAGATGGAAATTTTTTTCGCCTGAAATGCAAGCTATCTTTTAACAAATAATGGTACAATCTGTGCAGTATATATTGATAAATGTTCATAGCTGTGGTCATTTTGGATATTTTAAGGGGGTTGGGAGTGGGGGAGATGTTCATAGAGACTCACAGGGGTGGCCTTTTGCATAAAACTTGAAGCTTCTTGGAGATCAGGGAAGGGTGTTAAATAGAGAATCTATGAAATAAAATAACTCAGCTTGCAATACATACTTGACCGTCCAGAAGAACAGGTTGGCCTTCCTCGCACCCTTGTTCCTGGTACCTCATCTCCCTTCTTATCAACACACCAACAGTATCCTGTCGAAGACCAGCACTGAATCTGTGAATAGCTACCATCAGCCTCGCACTTGGGCACAAACCTGCCGATGGGTTGAAGTTGAGGGCTTCTGCTCAATGTTGAAGCTTTGGCATTCTCCACCTGACACTTTGTCAGATCTTCAATAATATAAAATAACATAAACGTAGAATACATGCATTAATAGCAATCCATTAGATAATCCATTTTATTTGGGGTTTATTCCTGACACATCCCTTGAACTGCGACAATTAAAACTGGAGGCTGCTCGTAAGCTTAATTTTACTTACTAACACTGTGTTACCATGAACAAAATAATTAAATTTGACAACATTTAAAAGTTATTAACATGCAAGTATCTCTGAGTCAAACAAGGTTGAAAGCTGGTTTAACATGAGAACAGATTTTTACCTGCCAAAAAAAATATAATAGCGAAGCTATCGCAGGTGCAGCAGAGCACCATGGGTAAAAAAATTTGGTTATCGATACATCCAAGAAATTTTGGTTCTGACAAAAATCATCCATCTATGACCGCCCCTTCTGGTTAGTGGATGTGAAATGTCTTACTTAATAGTCTTAAGTCCAAGGCATAAAACAAATAATAAAAATCAATGTTATGATCAATTGACAGTTGTCAATAGGGCATCTGCTGACCAGTGTCACATGACTGTACCACAGGCTCAGGTGTACAACTCATTGAGGTGAAGTGTTTTTTTTTTAAAGTTCACTGCTGACCTGTTATGGTATTCAAGTGATCACAGGCTCAGAAAACTTTGCATCAGAAAGTAAGTTACCACAAGAGCTTTGCTTTTTGCCTTGGCTACATGTATATATTACACTAGCCTGTTGGGTAATTCCACCGGCCCTAGGAGATGAGACAGAAATTTTGTCGCAACATAATCTTCACATAAATTAATATTACCTTTTTCACAGTTAACCACATTGCCATCCTTATCGACAAACTCTACTTTGCATCCCCCACATGGGTTAACTCTGCATTTTGCATCAGGATGGGCAGGGCAGCTAGACCACTCACAGAAATTGCGCAGACAGGTGAACATAGGCTTGCCTCCACAGACTATCAAAAAAAGAGAGGAGTAACAAGACATTAGAATTTTTAAAGTTTATTCAACCTTTTTAAAATTATTTCAGCATTTTAAAAAGTTATAACTTTGGAATTTTCTACTGAAAATTCTCTTTTAACACTCTTGGGAAAGGTTACAATAAAATACCTCCACGTGCTGACTTGTTACAATGCGGCAACCCACGAACCATGGTTCCAAGAACAGGACTACCCTCGGAATCCACACACCAGCAATATCCTGTAGAACCATAACACTGTACTTCCTCATAACTGCCATCAGCAGCACACTGTGGAACAAAGCGTCCAACGACAGGGTGCGCAGGTTTCTCATCCAGCGAATGGGTACCAAGTGCTTCAAGACGCTGTTGTTGACATTTAGAATAGCCTGGCATTGGAAACAACATGCAGATTATTATTGATTGTTATTTCAGTCAGTCAAGGTGTTAAGCAACAGAAGACTTGTTTCTAAGGGCTACTTACAGTTAACCTTCTGGCCGTATTGATTGACAAACTCTGCCTCACATTTGCCGCATGGATTCACTCTACACTTCGCATCTTTCTGGCCTGGACAAGAAGCAGTACTGCACAATGATGGATCACATTGGAGCTGTTTTGAGCTGGCTGGGCAAACTGACAAGACAGGACAAGACAAGAACTTTATTTTTACATCACATGTACAGAGAAAAAGAGAGGAAAAAAGACTACTGGAGAAAATATTGGGAAAGCAAGAAATTGATGTGAACTGAAAACAGCTTTTTTCAAGGACTGTTTAAGTCAGAAATGCGATGCAAAATAAACCTTAAAATTCTCCATAAAATGTTTTTTAGTACAGCTCAGTTTCACTAAAAAGACAGACATGCCTGTAGAAGGTTTACAGGTGTAGAAGTAAATTCAAAGACTGGGTGCCTTGTTGGAAATCCCTGGGAAATTGTTTGAGCTAGACTCCCACATGGAAAGAGACAAACAAAACCAAGATATCAAGATTGGATTAGACACCTTCACTATTCTTACCAGTAGCAGTGCAGTCAAGCTTTCCTCTTGTTCGAGTTCCCTCAAACTCATATCCATTTTCATCCACACACCAGCACTGTCCAGTTGAAGCATGGCATTGCTTCTCCTTAAAAGAGCCATCATCTTTACACTGGGGTACAAAGCGGCCAATGGCTGGTAGCTTCAGGGCTTCTTGCATCTTTTTCTGGCATGGTGTTAACTCTGATAATTGATCCAAAATCTCATTAGTATAACAGCAGTTTATTTACAATACTAATCTACAGTATACAATGAAATAATCAAAACAAGTTACTGCTATCACAACGCTTGCCAAAGAGGTTTTTGAATTACAATAGAGGTTGCTAATTTACCAAATATAATTCCAGAATTCTGAAACAATCGACAGTGACCCCTCTAAATAAGGGGGGTGGGGGGGGGGGGAGGTGGAACTGGGAGAGACACTTTATAACAGTGTTTCATTAAAGAGCTGGTGCTACCTGAGGGCAACTCAGCAGAAAGGGTCTGTTTTCCTGGGGTCAACTTAATAAAACTGTTACAAGTTTAATTTACAAGTGTAGCAATTTCTTTACACTCTAAAACAATAGTATTAACAGTTGTAACTTGTAACACTTGTAGAAGTTTTATTACATCAAGCGCCCCACTCTATTTTTTTCCACTTTGTACTGTATGTTGTATGTACTTAATGCAGTTCAGAGGTACCTTCTCCAATTCTGATATTGCACAGTTTAATGCGGTACATGATGTGTCAGAACAGTACAGAACACCCGAGTTCCAACTTTGGCAGATGAACACCTTCCTCCAGGGGACTGCCAAATCTTAACTTTGTGAATGGGCACTTTCAAAACTTTAGAATGTACTTAGAGTACAAGAACATAATCGTAGAGAAAGTTCATCAGAAAATTACCTGAACATTTTATGTTGTTTTTTCTGGACTTTGTTGAAAAGTCAGGAATTCCTCTTTCATCCACACAGAAGTAATATCCTTCATGATTTTGAATGCTGTTGAAATGACCATTTGCATCGCAAGAAGGTTTGTACTGACCAAGGAGAAGAGGTCTTTTCTGAGTAGCAGCAAGCATCCGTTTACATAATGACTCCACTATAAAGGATCGAGATATAAAATAAGAACACGGTTAGACCTTCATAATACTAACAGGCAAATATCTCTCTAAAAACACTTGTTTGAACTTCTTATGCGGTAATTAACTTTGATCCTCTACTTTGGACACCTCTCTGATCTATAATTCATAAAGAAATCACTATGTGACGCATGGCCTACAACAATTTTTCCTGACATCAAAACTTAATTAACAGTTTGACTACCTTAATCATGATATAGATTTAATGATCATTCTCCAGCATGGAAAACTTTCTGGACATTTCGCCTCTTACACAGCCTGGACTTAGACAAACTTTTCAAACACATTTACCTGGGCCACAATCAACTGTTTCTCCAGATGTTTTGTTGACAAACTTTACACTACACTTCCCACAGGATTCCACTACACATCTTAAACTCTCTTGAGGCTGATCAGGGCACCCAACATAGTTACAGAGCTGGGCGGGGCAGTTCACATGCTCCTGTCCCGGTGGGCACACTAAAGAAAAAGAGAAAACAAAGATGTTTTCCTCATCCAAACATAATTAACCAGTCAACTCTTTTAATGGAGACCTCCAAAGAAGGACACAACCCTTAAACTTGTTAAGTCTGTCTCTACCATTTCTTGGTCGTTTTTTATCTTTGATAGAGTCTGACGTAAAGGACAGGCTGTCAACAGCATTCTAAAGAGCAGTAAAATAATGTAATCCCTCGCAAAACAAACAGAACAATAATTCCAATGGCCTACAAAAACTAGTAAACAAGGCTGCTGCATTGCCCCATGTAATACGTGAATAAGTTACTTGCAAAAAAGGCAGGTTTATGATACTTACTTGGCTCCACACACCAAGCACCGCAGCCGTTGCTGCAGCACTTTTTAGATCCATCACAATCTTCATCAGCTCCACAGGTCACCACACAGGCACCAAATGGTCCCGCCTTTGGACACACTCCATCTTTTACTAGAAAATAACAAAATGTAGTCATAATGTAACTACTCAAAGCAGGAATTTGTTACACAGAAAATGGAAATGTGACTGGGGTATTATGACCATGCGCAGAACGTGTAGTTCCAGAAAATATTCATACCCCCACCACTCCCCCTCCCATGGAGGGCACTTTTGCTTTAGATCCCCACCCCACTAGAATTTCCATTCCAGAGGGTGCTTGTCATACTCCCCCCCCCCGCAATCGCCCGCTAGAATTAAAATAAATCAGAGCTTGCTCAACAAAGAAGCTGTTATTTACTAAAAACTCACCAATCTTACCAATCTGTTTTTGTTCCTGTTTTTCTCTATGCTGTTACTATGCTCATTTTTCATATTAAAAGAATTATTTCAAGTGAAAAATGGTTTAACTACGTCGTTACTTGTTTTTTTTAAATGCCAAAAATTTCAGTTGGTCCGATGACGCTAAATGGACAAAAAATAGAGGATGGCTTAAACTAAACAACCAACATGGACAATGGTAAAATACTTACCAGCACTCAAGAGAGTAGCCTGAGGAAAAAAAATATAATAAATGAGAAAAGTTACCCATGCACAGTTCAAAAGGCTCTTCCAAGGATATAAATAAATCTTCCGCCAAACTATTCAAATGTGAAACTGTTAGATAAAATATAGGTTTTAAAAATTTAATGTTACCATGTTCAAAATTTAAATCACTCACCTGAGTTAGGACTAGAAGGACAAATCCGGGTTTAAAACTAGACATGACTTAAAAAGCCTTAAATGAAAAAAAAGACAAAGAAGACTGAATCAAAAGAGGGTGTTGCATCCACAATCTAGACATTATTGACAGACGTTCTCCAATATCTGAACGGGGACTCACATTATATTTATAGCTTCTTACTGCATACAATACCAATATATTTGTAAATATATCTTTGACATTTCCGCTCTTTTATTGCGCTTTCTAGAAGTTTTGATCAGATCTGATCAGTGTCAAGGTCGTAATAGTCCAATATTAAAAGTCTGCTAAATGCACTACAATTTTCGAGTTGTGACGATGACATATAACATATTTTATATAGATCACACCCACCAAATGAAATGGAGTAATCTACAAAGTTAATCCGAGAGGGTCACACACAAAAAATATACTGTATTTCAACACGTTAAACAGCATGCAAATAGGCATATTTCTGCTCAGACAGGACAACTGAAATTTTAAAAACAACAAAAGGTCATTTGGAAGTGTTTCCCCTCCGTGACCTTTGAATTGTTAAACAGAAGCTTAACTAAGTTGGTTTTGCACGTTGTCCACGTACCTAGCCTTGTGGAAAACATGATCAAGTGCAAATAATTTGCAGCTAAGCTTGACAACTTAAAAACGAAAACAACCAAGCGAAACTTTCCTTTTCTTTCTTCTCTCTTGGGGAGTTTACGATTAATCAATCTTGCTTGCCTCGACATGGCTTACGAACTTACAAAATGCTTGCGTTGCACAACGTTTAGATCAGTGAAATAAATAGCAAAATATATTTAAAAAATCTATTTGATGCGCAGATTTTCGAGTACATGCTCAAGAATAGAAAGCAAAAAAGCTCACAACAGCGAGATCCCGCAGCGAACTTGGTAAGTCATTTGTGGTGCGTTAATTGTGCCTTCAAAACATTACTGAGTAAGTCTTAACAGAGATAGATTTGCTGCACATTGCGATCAAACGGTCCTTCTACCGTAATTTGCAAAAGCAAAAGAAACATTCACCTACCAGTCGTCAAATGCAGGTCAAGTCCTGTGAAATATCTCCGTCAAATGAGGCAGAACGAAACTCCCCAAGGATTCTTATTTTACCTTGGCGCCTGTCACAACGAGGAACTGAGTATGCAGTAACGATGATCAGCGGATCAGAAACGCTGCAAAGACAATGATTTTCACAAGATTTTGGGCGAATCTAGCAAATTTTACAACCATGCACGACGCAAAACGCTTGTTATGCGAGTTCAAATTAAGACGTGACCGTCCTCTATCTGGGAAAGTAAAAATACCACATCTTCAACCACAATACGTACCTCAGGGGCACGTACTTTGTCAATCACGATGGAGGGCGGGAGTAGGGGCGGGGCAGTTCCGAAGTTCAAGCAGACAAAAAAAAACAGGAATGAGTATGCATATAAACACTGGTACAGCACTAGTCTCTGTCGTAATTTAGCAAATTAAGGTTCGGTGGATATATTGATTCTGTCCTTTATTGAGAACCCTCTAAAGGTCGGCTGTTTTTTTTTTTGTTGCCAACAGAGAAACTCAAACCGACCATTTGAGACAAGGAATGAGAAAGTGCACGATTGACCCTGTTCAGCGATTCTGCCATCAGTAACAATATATATGTTGAAAACAATTGAACAATAGGGCAATATATCTGTTGAAAACAATTGAACAATGGCCAAAATCTATCCGGTTTCCAGTTACAACTTGAAAAATCGGATGGAATAGGATGCAACTTCGGAAACTTCCTTTTTGATTTTACCAATTAGTGGTGGACCAGCCAGACGTTAGGTAAAGCAAGGGGTGGGGGAGAGGGTAGCGTCCCCGTCGACCTCTTTTGGAACACTTGAAATTAAGAACTCAAATTTACAGCAATAGAAACTGACGAAAACCGCGAAACCGCAATAAAAGTTAAAAACGAAAAACAGCACGCATTGAGCTAGCCTGAATTTCATCCGATTACGTCGAGTCGTTATTACTCCCTCAGTAACGCAATATTCAGCGATAACGCAAACAGAACAAATTCACACTGACATGTATATAAAGCAAACCTCGCCCTAGATTTCAAAAGATCATATGGTCCTTATTTCCTTGATACTGATTCAAAACTGCAGAAATAGTCCGCAACAAATCCGGAAATGAAGGCGCAAATATGCAAACGTAATTAAAGAACAGTTTTCCTTTTATATACTGATACTGACATGATATGTTATACACCAGGGTTTACTGCGGTAAAACTGAAAATAGCCAGAAAGTGTCTGATGCTAATTCTGTTTTTCACTTGTTCATGCAAAGTTGTTAAACTTTCACGTGGATTTCGGGCTATTCCGACGAAATAAAAATATATCTTGATATTAGATAAAACTAGGTCAAAATTATAGGTCTTAGCTTAATTTCAAGAAAAAAATAATGGCCGAATTTCACTGAGGTAAGTTAAGGTCGGTACACACTAGGCGACAAGTTGCAGCAACACGTCGCGGCGACAGATCACTCCATGTGTACAGGTCGGGCGACTAGTCGCAGCAACACGGTGAGGCGACATGTCGCAGCGACAAATCGCTTCGTGTGTGCTCGAGAAGTTTTGTGAAAATCTGCTGCAACTTGTCGCCTAGTGAGTACCGACCTTATACTAAGTATAAATGTATAAAAATGTGCGGAGAATAGATTAAAAGTGTCTAAATATAAACATCTTACACATTATTTCCCCTACGTTCTTGCATACGTCAAATGTGCCCAAAAGTCATTTCTTGGTATAAGTGCAAATATTTTTTTTCAACATGTTATTTCAACATGTTACCTTAAGGACTGCTCGATTTACACAGGTTAGTACGGTGGCCCATAGGTCCCATCCCTAAATTTATACTCTTCTTCTTATTTTATCTCGTGATAACTTTATCCCGTGATAATGTTATTCTGAGATAACATTTTTATCCCTTGATATTTTCTTATTCCGAGATAATATTTTATCCCGAGATAATTTCTTACCTCGTGATGATATGTTATCCCGAGATAATATTTTATCTCGGGATAAGAGAACATTTAATCTCGTTTTCAGTGTAAAACAGAGTGAGATCTGGGTACGAGATTAGAAAAAAATTATCTCGGGATAAAATATTATCTCGGGATAAGAAAATATCACGGGATAAAAATGTTGTCTCAGGATAACATTATCACGGGATAAGAGTTATTACGAGATCAAAGAAAATTCTTCTGAATAAAATTTGGAAGAGTATGGGCCTCCGTACTGTTAGGTCCCCCAAACGCACTGTTATGTGAGTGCTTGGTAATATATCACATGATCTGATATTATTATATGGATAAATCTGCTTGGCTACTCTAGCTAGCCAGCAAGATGGGCCTCGGAGACGTGAGAGGGCCCTGGTAACGAGGTTGACTTATGCAAAAAGGGTAGGGATTTTACTGGTAGTAAATATTATCATTATCTGTTTAATACATGACATCGAGATTTAAATAAAGATTCAAATCGGAATCTGTTGGCAAGAATGCTTTAAGAGCCTTCAACCATGATAAGTATTCGTACACTGAAAATGTCTAACAAAGGAGACTTTTTGGGCTTTATGGCCTTTTTTGGAGAGAAAGAGCTCTACAAATACCGAGTTACATCAAAGAGTCACTTTCCTTAAATTTCAACGATGTTTGTGGTGTTTGCACTCGTCTGCTCTTATGTCTCTGACATTTGCCTTAGGAATTCAGTAACACGTGCCGGCCAATTTCAGCCATTCGATTTGCCCTGTAGCATTCACCAAATTCACTATCACCCTCTCATTACACTGTTGTTTTTTGGCACTGACTTTCCGCCAGTTCGAAGCGAATGACACTTTCCACCTGACGAAACAGATATCAACAACAGGGGTCTAGAATGCAAAGCAGTCGGTTTTGTTTTCTCAAAAATATCGCGTTTTCAAGACGCAGCGTCAGAGTGTCACATGCGCAAAGGGCATCTCCCCAGTCTCGCTCTGCGTTTTATCCTCGCTCCACACTAAGCTCCACACCTTCTGTTTGATCGTTCGCGCGCAATAGCCTACGTTCGATGCAGGGGGGGCTGGCAGCGAGGTCTGGAACCGAGTTTACATGATCGCGCCAGTTAAGAAATCTGGCCGAGTGAGACTGAGTACCGTTTTCCTTCAAAACAAATATGGCGGAGAATACAGACATGGAAGGACGACGAGGTTTTGCTCGGTTTGAGTTTTCCCGCGTCCAAACATCAAGAAAAGGTTTTCTGATTTTCGTGCAACCAGCCTAGTCTTTATCTCTCATATTTTTCCACCTACAGGGGTATTAAGAACTCTCTTCCTTATCCTAAACACATGCTACGAGCTCACTATATTAGTACACGGTCTTGCAACAGTCATATGGGAATTATCATTAAACCAATTTTCTACTTCACGGTTCGTAAGTTTGTTTGTAAACCGGGAGCCACAACAAATATTTATTTATTTTCCAGTCACTTTGCTTCACATATACTGGGTCTGTCA